>BROE01000009.1:7865976-7956551 GCA_036571765.1 Plecoglossus altivelis
CCCGAGTATCTTAAGTCTCTGGATGTTGTGGGGCTGTCGTGGCTGACACGTCTCTTCAACATTGCGTGGCGCCTTGGGACGGTGCCGCTGGACTGGCAGACCGGGGTGGTGGTACCCCTTTATAAGAAGGGGGACCGGAGGGTGTGTTCCAACTACAGGGGGATCACACTCCTCAGCCTCCCTGGTAAGGTCTATGCCAGGGTACTGGAGAGGAGAATCCGTCCGATAGTCGAACCTCGGATTCAGGAAGAGCAGTGTGGGTTTCGTCCTGGCCGCGGAACACTGGACCAGCTCTACACACTTCATCGGGTGCTTGAGGGTTCATGGGAGTTTGCCCAACCGGTTCACATGTGTTTTGTGGACCTGGAGAAGGCGTTCGACCGTGTCCCTCGTGGTGCCCTGTGGGGGGTTTGCCGGGAGTACGGGGTCCGGGGCCCTTTGCTTAGGGCCGTTCGGTCCCTGTATGACCGGAGCAGGAGCTGTGTTCGCACCGCCGGTAGTAAGTCGGACCTGTTCTCGGTGCATGTTGGACTCCGCCAAGGCTGCCCTTTGGCACCGGTTCTGTTCATTGTTTTCATGGACAGAATTTCTAGGCACAGCCAGGGGCCGGAGGGTGTCTGGTTCGGGGGGCACAGGATTTCATCTCTGCTATTCGTGGATGATGTTGTCCTGATGGCTCCATCAGACCGGGACCTACAGCATGCACTGGAGCGGTTTGCAGCCGAGTGTGAAGCGGCCGGGATGGGAATCAGCACCTCGAAATCTGAGGCCATGGTTCTCGACCGGAAGAAGGTGGCTTGCTCCCTCCGGGTGGGTGGGGAGCCCTTGATTTGGATCATAATATATCAAAACATCAGCAGTGCAACTATGATCTGTACCAACTCCAACCTGGTTTGCAAGGTGCTATCTTGAGACTCTTGACCCCCTTAATGGTTCCAGCTTGGAATCCAGTTCTGGTTTTGGCAGTCTGTGTCAGACCTCCGCCCACCCCAGGCCTCTGGGAGGCCTCCGACACCTGTCAGAGAAAACAGTTTAAACTAATAACATGCTGGTCAAGCAACAAGCTGTCTCCATTCGCTCAAATAAACCACAGATAACAGGGACGATTGAATTGACTCAAACTCACAATAGAAAGCTTCTTCCCTCGCATTGCACCACTCTTCACACCCTTCCCATGAACCACAGTGTCAGGGAGGGGTACAGGCATGCAGGATCCAGGCTGAGGGGGCAAAGGTGGGATGTCCTTGAGGGGCACAGGGGAAGGATCTGGAGAGTGAGGGTGTTGGGTGGGAGGGTCATGGAAAGAGTTGGATGGGTCACTACATGACTCATCATCTGAATCCAGAACTCCATCTGCTGTGGTAGAGGGACAATCTTCGGTGCCCAGAGGGGCATTAGATTCGCTAGCAGACTTGTCCCTGTTGTTGTTGCTTTGGCAACGAGGCGCTGATACTTCCTGGGAGCGATTGCTTGTATCTGATGGCTGAGGCTGCTGGCACGATTCTGGTGTTTTGAAATGTTTGAACTCGCAGGGTGAGACTAGGCATAAGTCCACGTCATGAGCTGGAGAGTCAAAATGGAGGGTGTTGGGACCTGAGGGACGCCCCATCTCGGACCCTGGTCCCAGGGGTCTAAGAGATTTCTTCAGTGGTAGAGACATCCCCACTCTGAAGTCTGCCTCTACAAAATGGCTTCCATTAGATTGTGTCTGTGAGTTACCATCCTCCCCCTCTCTCTGGCTCAAAGTGGTAGGTCCTTGCTCAAAGGACATGGACAAGGACTCATCCACTTCAGTGGACTGAGGGGAACTGACCTCGGCTGGCAAGGAGTGTGTGGTGGTGGTGGTGGCGGTAACAGAGGGAGATACATCAGTGAGCCCTTCTTTCAACGAACCCAGAGATAAGAAACTCAGATGCTTCTCTCTGGAGTTTGCCGTGTTTTTGGAGTCAGATGTGGGTTGCCCCTCATCCTGCCTGTAGGACTTTACTACCAGACTGCCACTCTCGTTGTCTTTACAGCCCCACACGTCATCTGGTGATAGACAGTAGGGTGTGTGGCCTGCACTGTTGGGGCGTGTATCCGGAGAGGCCAGCTCCACGGTCTCCTCATCTGGATCAGGGCCTGTTTGGCACTGGTCTTCAGGGGTGAGCCTGGGGGTGGGGCTCTCCTGCAGGCCCCCTTCCAGGAGAGTGTACTCTGTAGGGGTCAGATCCTGGATGATACTGCAGTCACGTTTGGGTGGCATGGTCAGAGGAGCTGGAAACCCCACAACTTTGGCTGGAGGCTTCTCTAGTTGATCATAGTTTTCAACTCGATCCCCTGCATCCTCTCTTCCCATCTGATCTGCATTTGTCTGTCCACCTACTGCACTCACCTCTTCCTTTGCTACACCGTTCTCTGTCGCTGTACCTAAACATTCATTACTTCTCTGATTTGCAACGTCTCTGCTATTCTTCTCTCCTTTATCGGAACCCTTCTTCTTCTCAGCCTCTTCTTCCTCCGCTTCTTTTCTGAGTCTGGTGAAATCAGCCGTTATCTCTTCAGGAGTGGACATCTTGGAGATTGAATCTGCCTCAATCTCTAGGTTCTGGTCGACCTTCAGGCACTTCCATGGTTGGGTACTCTCTATCTTAGAGACGTTATTAGGCATGTTTGCTTTAGTTTGCTTTAATGAGCCTCCTTGAGTCTTCTTGGTGTCTAAATTAGAATCAGTCTTGATCTCTTTGGATGGTTTAATTGTATTTTTTCCGGTCTTCAGATCATTCTTCATCATTTCTTTTTTTGGCTTGATTTTAA
The DNA here is from genome assembly GCA_036571765.1 of Plecoglossus altivelis. Lineage (NCBI taxonomy): Eukaryota > Metazoa > Chordata > Actinopteri > Osmeriformes > Plecoglossidae > Plecoglossus > Plecoglossus altivelis. The sequence goes on from BROE01000009.1 coordinate 7,868,773, forward strand.
CATCATTCTTTGGTTTTGAAAAGACAACCTCCTTTTTCAGAGGCTCTTTTCTCTTAGGTCCGTTTTCCTCTTTTTTCACAACCTTCTCTTCCTTTTTCACATCTCTCCCTCCCACTTTCTTGACAGTCTTTTCTGACAGGCTTACTTTCTGCTTCACACTTCCCTCTCTTCCTCTGACTTTATCAACCTCTTTCTTGAGCTCTTCTTTACCTCCATTTCCATTAGTCACTTTATTCTTCTCTTTTGTTGTCCCATCCTTCTTGCCTTCCTCCCGATTTCCCCTGTCTTTCCCAGTACCACTGCCAGGCCTCGCTGGAACCTCTTTCTCCACAGATCTCCCACTGTCCAGGCTCTCTGTTTGCCTGGCCTCCCTTGACTCCATCTCCTCCCATCCCTCCAGCTCTCCGGTGGTTATAGTGGGTTTCTGAAAAAAGGCCAGGCCCCTCAGCTTCTCTAGTCCATCTAGGAGCTTTGCCTGTGGGGTGACTCCAGGGAACAGCACTCTGACAACCTTCTCCTGGGGGCAGGATGGGTGCCATACTAGCAAGGCGCACACAGATGCCAGAGTTGTGACAGCATGGGCTTGAAGGGGTGTCTGTGCTGAGGAGGATGTGTTCATGTCAGGCCAGTTCTGCAGCAGTGTTTGATACTCCGGACTCTGTTTGGCTGGGTTGAGGACGTACAACTCTAGCCGGCCCACCCCCATCTTCTGGAAGAGGGTGAGAGGCTCAATGGTTGCAGCTCGTGGACGGAACAGAGGCTGTGGTGTGATGTCTAACTTCTTGAGCAGCTGCAAAGTTAGAGCCGCCTGGTCTTTGCTCCTCAGAACACCATCTACGCCTAGCACCAAGATGAGGAACAAAATCAAAATAAAGTAAGGGTGTATTTGAGTTATTGAATTTACTTAGGCAAGAACATTTATTCTTTTTAGATTCAGGCACAGACACCATGGTCAAAGAATTCTGTCAAAGGTGTGAAAACAGGATAGAGTGCTTTTGTGCTAATGAGTTTGTTGTCGCCTCACCTGGCTGTAGTTCTGTTTGGAGGCTACTGGGGGCGTTGAAAAAAACGACTCCAATTTCGGGAGAGATAAGCCTCTTAGCCAAGTCGCCTAGAGAGAACAAATGGAAGAGAAAAGGAAATGTAAAAAATCATCATTCTCATCACAGAGCAGTGCCGACGACGCCCGTACATGTGATGCTGTTGATCCTGTGTTTACTTTGTTTGCTGACCCTTCAATAACCATATTTGTTGTTGAAAAGAAGGTAGTCTTATTGAGATTTAATTTTGCATTGTTTCACAATGTAAATTTGTACTTGTTCATGAGCTGATGTCTAATTTACTGTTCAATGTAGAACAACTGAGAAAGTTGTACACTGAGTGTACAGAAAAATGTACACGATAATGCATATTCTGACTAGAAGAACTAGCAACCTTTACCACGCTGCTTATACCTTGACAGGTGAACAACAAATTCAACTTAACAAAACAACCTGTATGCAAGCTATCGAGCCACGAACACACGCAGACACAGATTCCTGGCATTATAGTACGATTAATGTCACCTTTGACATCTGAGCCCATCTCCATCTCAGCCAGCTTCCTCTCGAGGAGTGCGTTGACCCCGGGAAGGTTCTCGGTCCCAATGTGAGTCAGCAACACCGCATCGACTCTGTCCAAGTGCCGGACCAGCTTCCAGAAACAAGACTGAGGGTCGGACCCTCCGTCCACTAGAATGGTGAATCCATTGACAGCAAAAAAAGCACAGTCTCCTCGTCCGGCGGGGAACACATAGCAGCATGGACGGGAGAGCTTGAGGAAGCCCACAGTACTGGGGGGTTGGAGGCAGTCAAAAGGAGATGGAAGGGTCAGGGTGCCAGTGAGCAGGGAGGTAAATTCCTCCAGAGCCTCCATGGTGGGAAGCCCTACAGGAGGGTTGATGTGGAGAGACATGAGCCCCTGGACGGGCAAGGACTCCAAGAGGGCTTTTTTCCACTGGCCGATGTTAGGACAGCTCAGGGTTAGGACAGCTTTGGAGGTGGGGAGTGAAGACAAAGAGCTGGCCGTATCCCTAAACTGAGAGAATAGGAAAACAATTATTTGACTTGCAATGCAAATAGTAGTCTTGAAAATGCTTGTGAGGTTTGAGACCATTTAGTTTTTCGTGAGTCTCACCTGTTCTGTGAGAATGTGTCTAAGGTGGTGTGGGGAGAACAGTCCGTTGTATATCAGCAAGTCTCCTGTATCCTCCCAGCTCTGTCCAGCAAGGACCAGCAGTTTATGGCCAGACTGATTCTCCAGGAGCCCACACACCTGCCAAAGGAGATCCTCTCACTGTAAACAACTGTCTAACTATGAGAATTGTTTGAAAAGTTGTATGAAGGAGACAGTTTAGGCCCTGACCTCAGAGTAGAGGATCTCTTGGGATGGGCTAATCAACACCTGAGTGTTGAACACTCCTGAGCTATACCGCAGGCACCTCTGCCCTGAGGACGGGGAAAGGAAAGGGGGAGGTGAGGGAAATGCAATAAGAATTTTCAGAGGTTGGTGTTAGGGAGGTGGAAACATTTTGACATTATGCCAGTGTAGAGAGGAAACGAAAGATCAGAAAAGAGGAGGACATGAAAATGTGAAGTCTCCCGTTAGACTGGGGAAGCCAACCACAATGTAGATCACTGCATAGATTGAAAGGTCAGGACTAGAAATATCTTACTCTGAGACCACCTAACTGAAAAGGAGATGCAGGGAGTGAGGGACATGGGTTAGAAAATCCAGTTTCATCTGAGGATTGATGGATGAAAAGGTCACAGAGAGCCTGTGTGTTTGACTCCAAATAGACAAAGAAACCCATTCAGAAACGCAACGCAACAGAAATCTCTAAGAGATCTCTAATCCTTTTTGAATTCTCACTGAGCATGATAAACTAGTACTAATGACATAGACATATGATTTAGAATATTAACACTTTACAGTGATATTCTGAGTTACTCTGAGCTCAATTGTGAGATATGTGTGTCAGCCTGTAAACTTCAGAGATTATAATACACTATAGCTATGTTGCATGTCTGCTTGGTACACTCATTTATCATGCACAAACACACATACTATATAGGCATCCCTTTAAAGGTGTCAAATTTATGTCAAATATCGTGAGGGTATATATTCTTCCAGATGCACAAATATTAACTTTTCACTTAAAAGATAGAGGTGCTGGCACACACCAAGACTTGTGCAGGTAGCCGGCACGATCCTATAGGTTAAACCTGCTCGTGCACAGTGACATTTTAGAGTAAACCAATGATTTGTTTGACGAGGCCCCCATCATCCATAAATATCACTTAAGCCTACATGTAAATCTTAAAGGGATCACACAACTCAAAAAGAAAAAAAGATTTTGCCTTGTCCTTGTGAAATAAAGGCAGTTTGCGATGTAAAATGGGCATACGGGTTGACAAAGGTTTGTTTGTGACATAATAAACAAGGCCTCTCATTTCAGGCTCTGGTCTGTACCTTTGTCACTCCCCATAATTTGCATTCAGACCAGGCTACGGCGTTCTGGCCCAGGAACGTAAAATGAATCAGTGGAAATCAACGAGAAGATGCCAGTGAAGTCCGACAATAAATTCTTAATTTTCTTGAAGCGTTTCACAGAGGACAGTTTTGAAAACATGACACGATTTAAAACCGCATTTGCTATGAAGCTGTTGCTGAAAAAAGCGGTGCTGTTTGACCGTGTGTTCATCTCAATCGCAAGCTGTAGGTATGATTTTGTCGCTAACAATAAATGCTAATGTGTCTTGGTGATTTTCATCTCAGTGGATTTAGCACAAAAAAGACAAAGGAGGACATACTTTAAGAGAGAAAGCAATTCCTTATTGATCTGTTGGATAAGAATTTTGAATTGGGTCATGAAAGTCTTGATATTTGAGTGAGAATGCGTTGCCCGGTAGTCTTAGGCAGCAGCCATGTCTTGTCATAAGGGTCATAGCTAATTTTGCAGTTTGCTCAGTCAAAATAAGTCAAGCAGAGCAGCATTCAAGAGACATGAGAATTCAGATTTTAGCCAGGTGGTTCAATTGTTTTTGTGATTTGTGTCAAACATAACAAAAAAAAGACCACTTCACACGATGGACACTCTGAACTGTTGCCTTCAGGATTACAATACAGAGCAATTAAGACAAGGAAAAATTGATCTTAAAACAGTTTTTATATTTGCGCTATAGCTATCCTGAATGCTGCTATAGAGTCAAGCTCTTAAACATACAAAGTGCAATTCTAAAAAAATGTATGTGCAATTTTAGGGAGATATGTGTGGAATGTGTTGGATGGGAGTGTGTGTCTTATTTTAAAGTCTTTTCCTTTTACATTCTCAGGTTATTTACTCTATTATTTATTTTTACCATTTTACTGGATTTCTGAATTTATACCATTTTTATTAGTTTTCCACCTTTTTATTTACTGATTCATAAACTGTGTATTTATTTAAGGGCTTGCTTTGCCCCCCCAAACCCCACTGTTGTCTAAATCACATTCTGACTTGAAGCTTAATTGAATAAGACTTAAACAGAAAATAAATGTGTTGACTGAGTAAAGTCAATATTGCATAGTTAAGAGTGTTGAATCCACAATAAAATGTTTAAAACTAAATTTACGTTGTCCACAATTACCAATAGGCTACGTATTTCCAAGGAGCCCCATTAACTGTTGTAAGTTGTCTAAAATGGCCCGAGTGCTATTATATTCCCCCTAATGCAACTTTAGAAACGGGCAAGCATCAAAATAGACTTTAAAAAATCTGTATATGGTATGCTAGAAGCAGAATTCCGATATCTCTTGAAAGCTGTCCTGACCAACTTTCTTCGAGTAGAATTGAACGAACAAACTGCAAAATTACCTATGAAGTTTGTAACATGCATTATGAATTGAAGATTCACGTCAACACAGGTCGCTAATAAATCTGAGATGTTGGCTCTCTCCAATAGGCTTGTACCAACAAAAAGAAGTTCTCCTTGACGTTTTTGGTGTAGAATGGTGTGAAATACAACATTGTGAACACGGAAAATCATACTTAGGGCCTAGAGCTTGCGATTGAGATGAGCACATGGTTGAACAGCACTGCTTTTTTCAGCAACAGCTTCATAGGAAATCCTGTTTTAAATTGTGCCATGTTTTCAAAACTGCCCTTGGTGAAATGACTCAAGCAAATGAATAATTTAGTGACGGACTTCACAGTCATCTTCTCATTGACAGACATCAGCTATGCCCGTAAGTGTTTGGTTTCTTGAGACTTTTATGGAGACTTTCATTATTCCCTGTACAGCCTGAAGCGACTGTAGGACTGTGGTCCAGTTAAAATATCCTTTAAAAAATCCTTTCTTCTTTGTAATTCCCACGTAGCTAAACTAGCATCTGTGATCTATGTTCCGAGGCCAGAAAACTAGAGGGCTGGTCTGAATGCAAATTTTGGGGCGTGACAAAGGTACAGACCAGAGCCTAAAATTTGTGACATCGCAAATATAGCCCCACATCCATTTTGTCACATCCACTATCGTAAATCAATTTCCCCCCCGAACGGCCTTTATTCCACTATGACACGGTAAATTCAGTTTTTTTGTTGTCATAATTGTATCCCATACAACGCAAAGGGCGTTTCCTATGTTTACATTAACAGTTGAATTATTTTATTTTGTGCAATACAGTGCTCAAAAATAGTATTGTATTTTCTGTATCACATGCACTATCGATAACCAATCGAGAAGGCAAAATTTGTAAGAACATTGTTCCTATATTGTATGTCCATTTGCAGTGTGCTATTACCCTGGTGCTACCAGACTCTCATACATTTCATTTGTACAGAGAGTCTCAACTAAGACAACTCCTTCACCACTAACGGAGCAAGTTGGAAAATCTAGCTTTTCCTGAACCCCATGAGGAGGAGGGCCACAACATCCTGGCCATCAACAAAACTCAGCAAAGGCTGTTCTTTCTCTGACTTTAACTTCTGGATATTTGGCAGCATTGCCACAAAGGACCAAAGCTTAGCTCTCATCTTTCTCTGAACTACATTACTGAATACAATTCAAACTAGCGTACGACATCGACGTAACAGTTCTCTGTCACTTCCTCTGGCCTGTCAAAAATGTGGTAAACAAAAGCTGACTGACATACCAAAAGCCCAGACAGAGAACATAAGCAAAATGAAATTGAGAGGAAGTAAATATAAGAGCGGAGCCAGGCCAGCCTGCTATAGCTATGTCAATTATGTCAAGCCATTTTTGAACGATGTCAACAATTGGCCTCTCCACAGACAAAAACCCTGCGTTTTCCTTCCTCCCTGAAACCTAGATAAGTTGATATTGCAGGTTACCATAGCAACTGGTAATTCTAAAACAAATATGGTTTATGGCTTATAATAGACAAACAAACCTGCACATTTACCATTACACATGCACACACGATCGCATTATACAACTAACATGCACAACATTGAGCTCACCTGTACCCCTGAGTATCCGAAGGGTGTGGTGAGAAAGGAAGTCTCTGAGGTGCAGATTCAAGTTGCAGGAGGTCAGGTCCACATCCCATGAACGTATACCTGCGCAGACACATGACGCAGTCAAGAACACACACAGTCATAAGACAGAAAGAGACAGGGACTGAATTGTTCATAGGCCTGCACCCACAGAAGCAGGCCATTCATCTAAGAGTTCCCACAATAGCCCACAGAACTCACTTCCCTAGGCACATAAAGACCTTACGACGTATGTATAACAGACAACGGTCTCCAGAATAAGGATTTATCACGGCACAAAGGCCACTGTGAAGAAACTGACCAAAGTCCAGCATATACTTTGATATAAGGGGTAGGGGTAGTGTGTAGCTGTTATGCATCATATCGGATTTAACAGAAACAACGGGAAGAGGAAACAATCTGGAGATGACGGAACATCGCCTCTTAACGCAGCATCGTAGCTTGCAAAATGTATGCTATGCAGTTGTACCGCCACGGGTACTGATTTGAAATCAGTTTATTATTTATCATGGGTAGCCAAAGCTGTGAATTCAGGAACAGCGGTATCAGAAAAAGTATCTGCACCCAAATAATGCCGCGCCTCGTCCGTTGCCATACCTCTTTCGATCTCCTGGGCGATATGTTCCGCCTGGTTTGTGTGCTTGATCTGTCCGATGATTAGGAGGAGGGAATACTTATGATCGGAGAAGTCGAGGTTTCTCACCGCAGCATGTCTCGGCTCCTTCTGTGCTCTTCCTTCCACTAACCAACAGGACGCCATATTGGACAGTAACTCAGGGAAATGATGTCATTGGTAAAGCTTTCAGCGCTAGGAGCGCTAGTCTCCTAGTCCATTTTCAAAAGGCGGACCATTGTTCCATAGATTTCAGTGCAATATAATGAAACTCTCTGACGAACTGATAGCATTTGATCAATCTTATCACTTTGATGTACGTCCCATAATGTTAATACTTTTGCAACACATCACCGATTACTTTGAATTAATTATGATACTGGCCATGTGACTGTGTACTTACATTATGCTGTATTAGGCTATATTAAACGTAGCCTTTATTGTAATGCACGTCCATATAATTAAGTTGACTTATGCAGCAAAGCACTAATAACTTATATGAATATACTCATGTTTATCATATTATTATTCAGGCTTTTTCACACACAGACGCTGCAATACTAGGTTCGTTCTCTTTTTTCCATCACATAGAAAGCTTATGTCTTCCTTTGTACAAATTCAACATATTAAATAAAAATATGTATAGGCTATAGCACAGTTTTTATAAAGTTATACTTTATTAATCCCAATTAATTTGTTTGAGTCAATTCTGTCAAAAATGAGTGTATAGCAGGGTATAAGGGAACACAATATTTATCCAACAAATTCCACCTTCAATTGTCTACTCAATATTGGTGAAGGCTAGTTACATTTCTGTTATCCCATCTTTCACAAACACTTGAGAACGTAGAAGTTGCAAGTCGTTCCTCGTGGACAGCCACAGAGTGTTCCAACTCTTGCGCCTTTACGCACGGCGCACTGTTCGCCCGCATCGCACTGAAAAACAACGACACAAAATGCCTATTAGTAATTGTAGGTCTACAGCTCTGACAATGACCTAAAAATAATAACAGAGAATACAAACTTAGAACATTTTGTACGTTTCTAAAATAAAATAGTAAAAAAAATATTCTTTCTATTTAACATTTAGCGAACTTCAACTAAGTTATTGTGGTGCCGAAGGATTACGCACGTATATGTTTAAAGGCCTATGGGATAAATTATTCTCTTACCGAGGGGAGCCATCCTAATTTTTTCTCCGATGATGGCATTTGTTTGTTTTTGAGTTTTTCCAGAACTTCTTGCAAAGCTTCAATCTACATGGAAACAATTGAAAGCATTCGTTTTCCTATATGTTTTGTGATCTATCCATTTTGATTTTATAAATGAAATGCACACATCCCAGTAATTTTCAATGAATACAAAAACATCACTTTAAATCGAGTTGAACTCAGCCTTTCGGTTAAGAGTCATTCTACATACATACAGTAAGACAAAGACCCATTTGAACGGTTTTTACCAGATCCTTTTCTTCTTGAGTCTTTGACGAAAACTCCAGAGAACGGGTCTCAAACGATTCCTCCCCGTGCGCGAGGCATAAATAGACACAACAGGTGGCGGCGAGAAAAAGCGTGCGGACGCTGGACATGTTGCTGAAGATGGCCCAAACAAGTCTGCGGGGGAATGTGGGTTCCGACGGGGCTCGACAAGGCCTGTATTGGTTTGGTAGGCTCAGTGTATCGAAAAATAAATGTGCCCCACACTTTATAGCTGTTTTTGACATCAGCCAGCTATTACAATATTGATGACAACTTCCACATCATGTCAGGACTGACACAAGGTTAATCTACAATTTCCTGGGAAGGTCGTGAGTCTTGATAATGTAATTTCACACCCGAATCTCATTTGACATCAAGTGATGTCTGTACAGCATAAGAAACATACATTTATATGAATTCTGGGGAAGAGAGTTCTTCCACCCCAATAAGCTAAGATTACATCTGACCTTCACATCAATCTGTAATCAAGATCCAATTTCCTGCTGTGTGCATAACCTCACTGGACAACACTGTGTGTGTATACTAGTGGTGTCTCATGCAGAACCTCAATTTGGCCTTGGGAAATGTCTTGTACACAATGAATAAGGCCACATAACGTCTCAACAGACAAAAGGATCTTCAAGGATTAATACAATTTATGATACTGTATTATACAAAACACATTTCTCTAACAGGCTAGATCTAGGGAAACATTTCAGATTCAGAATCAGAATCAGTAAGTGAGCTAATTCCACATTAACACTCGAGTCAGACTGTGATGGTGGCCGTGACTCCTCTTGGCTTTTAACCATATATTTATATACATTAGACATAATGAGCCTGATTTTTAAACATGACATCCCCGTTCATTTCTATGGTAAGGGTTCAGTTGTGCAGTGAGGAAAGCAAGACCGCGCCATATTTCCAGTTCTGGATCTTGTGTAGAACAGTGCCTTGCTTTGTTCCTAGCCCCCGAGACTTGTGCATACTTGCAACATGCTGTACCCATCATCCTTTGCTACAATTGAGCGTGTGAGCATGTGACCTAATGCATTGCAATGGAGTTAGAAAACTAGCTTATTTTAGCTCAGCAAAGCATTGTTTTACTATGACTATCTTACTGTTTGGTTTAGTTACCTTTCCCTTTAGTTTGGTTGACAACATATTAAAACGCTTTTAAAAATTGTGTTATTGTGACAGTATCATACCGACCTCCAATATGAGAGGTGTTCCGTTTGAAAGTCAAAGCGGCAGAGAGCCACTGCAGAAGGGTTAAAGAGCCGCATGCAGCCGCGGGTTGCCGACCCGAGCTAGAGCAACGAAGGAGACAGGATTTTTAAAAGTTTAATAGTTTCTATAATCCAACCCAATAACCTAAAGCAGTCATACCAAAACCACAAAACAAAAGGAAAGTAGGTTATATATGAACGTATACATTTCTGTAATTTAAGGCAGATTTAACCATTGTGTGATGAATGTTATTGTATGAATAGAATGAGAAACATAATTATAGCCTAGCATAATAATGATAATGATATTGTGGCAAGTTAAAGCGTCATTATAGATTGTTGACATGTCTCAGAGTATGAAGTGAGCTTGCACGTGTAATGTATATATTTTCTTCTTTCTTTTTTTTCTTATTTTCTTTGTCAATTTGGCATTAAATTATATAATTTGTCATTTATTAAGCCATTCAACTATTTCATTATTTCGTTTTGGGCCCTTTAGTCCTCCACAGGCTGCAGCCGGCTGAGGCGCTGCATGAAGTTGAACACACCTATTCTCTGCTCAAACCGAGGAGCGAGTGGTGGGGAGTCTCCTTCCGACTGACTTAAATCCTAAAACGTAGAAAAAGAAACTAACCGGAAGTACACTGTCGGCAACATCAACAAGCGAAACTCAGCGACTAGCGACTGATTTTACAGTTGTAGTTAAGATTACCTCGAAGAATGTCTGAAAGAAAAGTTTTAAACGTTAGTAATGCCGTAATTTAATGTGATTTTATCTGTCTAATTTGAATTCTTACTTTCACTACTAATTTGTGTAAACATGGTTAGCTTGCTACAGTACTGTAGGTAGATAGGCTAGCACTAGTGCTATCTGCTAACTAGAAAACAAAACAAGCTAGACTATCTTCAGATAGATTGAAATAGAAAAGTTGAAATGCATGCAACATTGTATTTAGACGAGCTGCTATATGTGTACTCTAGTGATTATTACCTGTTTATGGGATTATGTAGATTGTACCATAATTTGTTATAGTCTTGGTGATATTTGACAGTTTTGCATTAACGGCCAATGGCCATGGACCACTTGTGCAGTAATATTAATATGAAGTGGTTGTCTGATATTTCACGCTTCACAGAAATACTATCCCCCAGACTTCGACCCTTCCAAAATCCCCAAGCTCAAACTCCCCAAAGATCGTCAGTATGTTGTCAGATTGATGGCTCCATTCAACATGAGGTAAGACGGCAATAATTGCATATTTCTGCCCATTCATCTTTGTCATATTCATAGAAGATTTACCTAGCTTTCTCTTCAGACAATGCTATGTTGCTCTCCTTCAGGTGTAAGACGTGCGGAGAGTACATTTATAAGGGGAAGAAGTTCAATGCTCGCAAGGAGACTGTTCAAAATGAGCTGTACATGGGACTTCCCATCTTCCGGTTCTACATTAAATGTACTCGTTGCTTGGCAGAGATTACCTTCAAGGTGAGGCCAAATACTGTGTTAGGTGCATTTTCACTGCATAGTATCAACTTAGTGACTTTTTGGTTTCCATTGCATAAATCCGGTACTTGGTCCTCCTTCCATGGAAACACGAATCGTCCATTCCAAATATTGAGTAAAAACTGTAGGTTTGTACAACAATTCACAACAGGGTAATATTTTTGTTCAATAATTATAATTCACAATTTACTAAATATAGCTGCAAGCAGAAATGGCATATTCCTCCTCAAATAAACAGTCATTGTTATGTTTTACAACTGGAGGATTGACCTGAAGACTAGAAACCATTCTGTGAGAAAAAAAGAACTCTGATGTCCTTCATCATCCGCCAATGCAAAAGTACATAAAAACGGAATAAGGAAATTATTAGAAAATAAGGAAATTCACTGGTCAGAGAGAATCATGACAGAGAATACGCTATATAAACCCATCATTTTTCAATTACAATGTAATTTAGATAGAGGCGATGCCTTCAATTTCTTTCTTTTTTTACTCACTAAACTAATTTATGAAATGTCCACCCATGAAATGCCATTGTCAATTGAGGAGGTGTTGAAGTTCCTGTTATTGCCAGCAAAAGGATCAAACAAAAGAATGGCGTGTTGCGTTGACAATGTCACAGCAGTTTCATGCGGCAATGCTATATAACGATCAGCTACATGAATGGGATGCTATCTGCAATGGAAAACAAATTTAGTCAAGTCAACTTGAGCCGAAACCATGCAGTTGAAGACTGCCTTTACTGTACATTTCTAACGTGTTATTGGAAGAACTTGCCGATGAGTATCACCATTGACTCTTTCTGTAGACCGACCCTGAGAACACTGACTATGCTATGGAACACGGTGCCACAAGGAACTTCCAGGCAGAGAAACTGATTGAGGAAGAAGAGAAGAAGATACAGAAGGAGAGAGAAGAGGAGGAACTGAACAATCCCATGAAGGTACTAAGAAAGCCTATGTCATGATTACACCTCCAAGGAACACAACAGGATTGGTGCAGTTACTCAGCCCCCAGGAACTGGAAGACATGGCTGATAACGTTCTGTTTTACCTTTAGGTTCTGGAGAATCGAACACGGGACTCGAAAATGGAAATGGAGGTTTTGGAAAATCTTCAGGAGCTGAAAGAACTGAACCAGAGGCAGGCCCAGGTGGACTTTGAGGGAATGATTGGCCTATACCGAGACCTGGAACAAAGAGAAAAGGAGCGTGAGAAAGAAGAGGATGAGAGAGATACTAGGTAAATTGAAGTGAAGTGAGCATGAGACATGAGGGACTGAATGAATGACTATTGATTTCTCTAATATTTTACCTTATTTTTGCCTCATGTTCAGAGATATGTTGGAGCGAGCTCTGGTTAAGAGACTGAGAGACTCAGATTCTGACCCAGATGAGGAGAACAGCACAACTAAACCGAAGAGACTCAGCACAAACAAGCATACTGATATCCTGATCGCAGACAAACCCACAGATTCACAGGTACTTGGTTCAGTAGCTATGCAAATTCAGTTTTTCTAATACACATGTATGTAGTTGTATCTGGTGCAGAGGGGGAAAAAAGGTTTTTGGTACCTTTTCACAAAAAACAAGAAAGCTCCCTTTCCTCTTAAATAACTTGAAACTGACTAGAATAATTTACATCCTCTGTTTATTCCATATAAATTATGATTTTGTTTTCCAACATAATATTGTAACTTATAAAAACGATTTAAATGGCATTGACGCAACGATGGAACACTCAACCCAATATTTGTTGCACAACGTACAAGCTGCATTTACACTGCAAGGCTAAAGTGACTCCAGTGTTTTCCACACATTGATTTATTTATGGCGGCCTGCCACAATAAAAAATTGACAGAAAAAATCATTTCATTGTACAGCTGCACACAGCGAAATTTAAGAGCTTAGCCCTTTCTTCTGTCTCACAACAACAGACTCGTCTGTGAATAGTCTTGGGGGTGTTCTATCCATGTAGATGAAGGAAAAGCCAGGTTTATTTCGACAAGTCTTGCTTGCTTTAGCGAGAGTTCCATTGCATTATGGCGGCTTATTATAGTTCAAGCTATGTAACCAAGGCAACTTAGACTTCTGAAATAGCCTACTCCATGTCAGGCTAACAGTCGAGCTAAACTAAGATGTATTGCAAATTATTTCAGACGGAAACAGAATGTCAAAAGACGAGTAGATTTCAGACCGCAAAGCATTTTTTGTTGCGTCCTTGTCAGAAAACATAAGTGGAATCCTATTAATACCATCAATAACAATAGGTTCCCTCCTACTAGAGTAACCCTAATAACACCATCAATAACAATAGGTTCCCTCCTACTGGAGGAACCCTAATAACACCATCAATAACAATAGGTTCCCTCCTACAGGAGGAACCCTAATAACACCATCAATAACAATAGGTTCCCTCCTACTGGAGGAACCCTAATAATACCATCAATAACAATATGTTGTATGGACCATTACAAAAATTTTGTATTATATATTATGTACTAAAAAGCAAATTCAATGTCTCTTTCGGAAGGGGTGAAGCATTATTTCAATGAGCTGTATGGGTAAAAAAAAATTACGATTTTATACCATTACCAGTTTTGGGTACCAACAATTTTGAATTGTTGAATTAATTCTTTGTCCCATCCTGCGTCTCTAGGGGCCCTCTGGAGGGGTGAAGAAGCCTAAGGTGGAGAGCTGGGAACGGAGTGTGGGAACCCTGGGGGGTGGTGGGTCTGTGGGATCACTGGTTGTGAGGAAGAAACCAGTGGGTGTTGTTAGCAAAGCTGGGTCAACTGGCCCTCCAGCAGCCACTAACTCCCATCCAGGTAAGACACACTCATATTAAAGAGAACCTTCTCCAGGGTGGTCCAGACAATCTGGAAGCAGAGATAGTTTATCAGGGAAGGGATTCAATTTAGCTAGCAGGAAACGGATTTGACTGAAGTTGTTGGATAAATACTTTTCCCCAGCAGTTTGAGACTTCAATTTCATTGCTTCCTGCTGTGATGTTGTCATTCTGACCAAGTACACTTCCTGTTTTACAGTCTCAGCAACTGTTCCATCTGCTGCCTCAGCTAAACCGGTTGCCACACAGAATGGGGCGTCTCTCAGCCTTGTAGGGGCATATTCTGACAGTGATGACAGCGAATGAGAACAGAGGGAAACTGGAAATGGCATTGTGAATGCTCAGCCATGGAGTTCCAAAACAGCGAATAAACTTTTATTTTATTATGAAAGTACATCAAACATGGCTCCTGTACATAAAATACTCAAATGTTGGATCGGCCTGTTTTTAACACATGTAGTCTTGACCCAAACCTGTAAACCTGGTATGCTTTTTTTGGGGATAAAAAAACAAGTCATTAAATCTATGGTTCTCAAGTTCTCATCATCCATATAAAATGTTATGGCCTTGCTGAGGAGAAAAGTGTATTCATTGTCAATACAATTTTTGTAGAAATTTTAAACTGTGAGGGTTGACTTGTATACAGAATCTATAAACAACCATTCAATTAAAGGTAGGATCAGTGATGTTGAGACTCAGTTGTCATATTTGCTGAAACTTGTGCGCGGTACCCATGATGCAGTTGGTGATTAAGATGGCAGCGAAACACAGAAATCCAAATTACTTGAACTCTAGATAATGCCTGTTATGAAACTGGTGGCATTAGTTTTCCTGCTTGTATTTCTCAGATCACAAATCGAATGTTTCTGTCATCTCTGAAGTACTTGATCAACCTATGCATCTATTCTAGTCATGTTGCATGTTGTAGCCTAACCTTGCTCAGCCCTCTTAAGTACTTACACTTACATTTAATTTTTATTTTGCTTTTGTATTCAGTCTGCTGTTTAGGTACGCGAGTTGGATTTTGTTAGACACATTTTTGGCAGGCCAATCAGCGAACAGAGGGAGTGGCAGAAAATGATGAAGTAGAGGTTGTGCACAGTTTGAATTGTAGTTCAGTAACGGCACCAGAGAAACATGCAAGCGAAGTTATTTGGTCCATTGTGGAAACCATGTTGGTAATCCAGACTTTGAGGTCAGAGCAAGAACAAGCCCAACACACCAAAATGGGCAGGTAGGATTGTCATTGAGTAAAATTAAGAATTAGAAGTCGTGAACTAAAGTGGGCCAGTCTAAGGCAAGAAACTCTGGGACTGAAAATTGGTCCCATTCCGGCCCTCCCTCCTCCCCACAGAATTCAGGGAAAATTTGGTTATACAGCTTACTCCGTTAGTGGTGAAAGAATTGGATAAAGCGAACGCTAGCGATGGGTTAGGGTAGATCCAGTATTTTAAAACTTCAACAGCCGTCTTCGAGGAAGTAAAAGTTTGTCAATTGGGAGAAATCAGACTCTTTGTACAAACTTCTGTCTGTAAAATCAGTCCTGAATACAAGTAACATTTTCGCGAGTAGCCCACGTGGAAATTATCAGATGTAAGCACAGTAGCCTAGCTAGAGTAAATACTGGGTAACGGTTTCACAAGCTAATTTTCAAGGATCGCTAGTAAGTCGGATCTTACTGGCCCAAAGGTGATCAACCGGCTTAACATGAGGGGTTCTATGCAGCCCTGGGTCACCGTGCTTGCGTTTTCTTTCACTATGAAATGCCCAATAAAATTAGATTTGATCACATCGGACCCACGGAAGCATAATTGATTTCCCTGGTAGTCATGATGCTTTTGCTCTTCTAGAGATTTAAGGTTCGCCGGAGGTATGTGTTCTGATAGGTCAGATGTTGGTTCGATTGCGCTACCTCTTGTTGAAATGTTGGCTGTTGAAAATCACTTTTTATTTTATTATTGGCATTTTTCGGATAGAATTTGATTGGCTCGATTTTTTAGGGGTGATTTCTGTATTGCTCAAAATTTTGGGAAGTGATTTTTTTAGGTGCAATTTTTGGGCTTCGAATATTTCAGGCTTGCATTTCTAAGGTCGAATTTTTAGGCCCGAATTTGAGCAACCTGATTTTGTTTTGTTTTTTACATTGAAATATTATTCATTTGAGAATTCGGTGTTTACATTTAAATATTTAATATTCAATGACTTTTAAAATGCAAAACATAATGCCACCGATTTGCTTCCAAAAGTAGATAAATGAACGTTTTAGGTATTAAATGTGAAATCATAAAAATGTAAATCTATATAGGCTTATATACACATAAATACATGCAACGTTAAAATCTTTAGTGTCTCTCAATTAGTTATTCAGACATTTAGTTTGTCAATTAGGCAGTAAATGATATACTTATTTATTTAGTCTTTGTAATGCATGTCTGACCCATTGTATGCAATAATTTATTTATTCAAATATATTTCACAATCCAATCATGTAGTTATGTATGTAAATATTTATTTAGTTTTCGCCCCTTTAGTCCTCCATAGTGATAAACTCAGAACACGGTTTATTGTCGCTTTAAAGGGACTTAAACCGAGAAGCGAGGAGTTACGTTACACTACTCACTAGATGACAAAACTTGCTGTTTAAAATGGTCTTCCTTTCTGGCACTGCCTCTCTGGCACTAAGTGCTATTAGCCATGTGAAGATCGATTAGGCTAAACATATTAGTCAAATATTTTACTGTACTTGGGGTACACCTAAGGCAACGGATAACGAATCATAGCACGGACGGCCAAATTGGTCATTTAAAAAATGTTATTAGAGCTATATTGTGCGGTAAACTTGACAAACTAGCTCTAGTGCTATAACCAGCTAGCAATGCAACCTAGCTAGCCAGCTAGCTGAGCGACACTGTTATGCATCCTTTGTTCTTGCAGACAACGTCGAAATTCGTGATTTAGGTTGCAATAACGTTCTACGGTTGACAAATCAAAAACAGGAGAAAACTCATTGCGGGCAGACATGATTTGAAGATTCGAAAAAAAGTGACGACTACTGTAGTGGTGTGCAGTTAGAGTTAGCACAACATTGTAGCTAACGTAAGTATTGCTAACGTAAGTATTGCTAAGTAAGTTAACCGGCTAGTTAGCAACATTTCGAAACGGAACGCATGACATCCATTGTGTAGTCAGGTTCAACGTGTAAGATATTGTTATTGACATAGAAATGACTCATTTGTTTGTGTGCTATACACTTTATTAGGGTTAGGATTAGCTTCATTGTCAAGAGAAGAACTTGCTTTAATAGTATGTAACACCTCTGTTCGTCTAGCTTGCGAACAAACGAAACAAACAGATGACATTAGCCTACTCTTGAGCAAAGTCTTTGCTGCCGATTAAGGTGGTTGCTGTTTTTTAAATTAACGTCATAACGTATTTTCCTTGTTTGGCCGAAGTTCATGTAAAATATCCTGAGTGATTGTTCAATGTTGCACCGCTACCATATTGATTGATGGATGGATGGTATTTTAACACCCCCTGAATGTACACCTGATTTAAAGTGATTAGGCTGGTCAACAGGGTTCACTAAAGAACGTTATTGGTAATAGTTAACTTTAACGTCACTCATGATTCTTCTCTACAGACCCATGGCCAAGTGGCTGAAGGACTACCTAAACTTTGGTAGCAGGCGTGACCCCCCACAGCCCCCCAGGCCAGACTACACCGAGAGTGAGATCCAGCGGGCCTACAGAGCTCAGAAAGACCTAGACTTTGAAGACCCTTACCAGACCTCTGAGAAGGAGCCGCATAATGGCACATGCCGTGGGACATTGAGTCTGCCGCCTTTCCCAGAATTTGGTTCCATCTTATCCAATGGCGTGGCGGTAATGAACGTGAAGTGACACAATTGTTACATTGCAGGTGTCAGTTTTCGAAGTGGCTTGATTCAACGCAATTCATTGATTGTGTTTTAAGGTGAAGGTGGTGTCACCCAAACATAGACTCATCAAAGTGGACTCACAGGAGTTTGGGCGCTGTAAAATCCCCCTGAGCCCTGTGACCATCGAGGTGGAACCGGTATGTAATGTTGGAGGAAGCAGGATGAATTTCCAAGTTATTGCTTTCTGCATTCTTAAGTCATGGTCTTGTCATTCTCAAGCCATGGTCTTGCCATTCTCAACCCATGGTCTTGCCTTTCTCAAGCCAGTATTTAAGACCAAAGCTTAAATCAGTATACAGCATATAATACAGTAGATATGCTTTGTGCCAAATACACATAAAAGTCCCAGGACATAAGGTTTTTTGTACATTAGCATTGGTTACAGTCTTATAGAGGTAAGACATTTTCATTGTTGTCTGTCGATCTTGGACCTCAAAAGTATTGTCTCTCTGCCTACCTTCCCCTGGCAGGTCATCCCCTCTGCCCCTGCCGTCGGAGACTCAGACACAGACTACTCTAACCCCTTCGACGCCCGTCCTGACCCAAGGGTGAGAGCAGACTGGGAGCCCAGACCTACACCAGCAGACTGCAGCAGCTACATGGAGCCATTTGAGGCACACAGGGTCGCCGCAGGTCAGTTAGCCTAGCCACATGTCTTTATTTCACATCACAAATCAGGGGTTAGAATAAAATAGAATAACTTATTGTCATTGCACAGAACAACTTAATTCATTTGCACTTGGTGGTGACTATAGTTTGAAAAGAAAATACTGTCAAACATAAACTAAGACATGAAAAATAGCGCTAACACTGTAAGAAATACATTTGTAAATACTTTTCCCCCCATTTTAAGTAGTTAAAAGAAGACAGTCCATAAAGTGCAGTGCATCCCTGTAGGTCATGAGTTCCATAATGCCTTCCAGATGGCAGCTGAGCGAAGGGGTTGTGACCTATGAACTGTCCTTAAGTATACGCTTGCTACTGTATAGTCGGCCTATATGGTTGCAGTGAGCAGGACTGTTGACCGGTCTACCGTTAGATTTTAGGACTATACAAATAGCAAAATACAAATTATGGTAGTTTCCTATAAAAAAATAACAAAACAGGAAGGGGGAGGGAGATGGGCGTGAAATATGACTATATGAATATGTCGGCTCCTAAGAAAAACGTGAGTGTTGACAGGTATGACGGACATGGATTCAGAAAGGTGGCTCTCACCAGCAAATATTTACAACTATATCAACAGCTACAATTGATGACAATAATACTATGGGGGCCGATCAATTAATTGATTGATTTCTGTCTCTCTCTTTATTATATGGTTTGTATTACTATATGGTGTGTGTGTATTATTGATCCATAGACCTCCAGCATGGCCCTATGAGCACCAAGCCCATAGTAGGGAATGGGGATCAGCTGTATGACAACCCATATGAGGAGAAGACCTGCTACAACCACCGGGGAGCGCTGTTGCCCCAGCATGGGGTGGAGGGGCGGCTAGCCCCTGGTGATGAAGGGGAGAGCAGGCTGCCTCAGGATGATGAACGGCCTGCAGATGAGTATGACTTGCCTTGGGAGTGGAAGAAGGACAACATCTCTAAAGCTCTTGCAGGTAGGGTTGGAGACGTGAACGTCAGGCAGAGATATTTGAGCGTGTGAGTTGGATCACTGTTATTCACGCCGAGTTATCACTCACTCTCCACGTCTCTTTCTCTCCAGTGCAGTTTGAAGGGGCTGACCGATTGCGAGGCCAGCCAGAGCAAGCTTGGCCCTCCAGGACTAGCCCCAGTGACACAGCGGGCACCTCCAGCCTTTGGAAACCAGGAGATTCCCTCCCAATCCTGGGAGAGAGAGTGGACCCATCCTTGTCCCTTGAAAGACAAGTGTATGTACTTATGCCTTTGAGCCAGCCAGACAGACATGGGTTATTGTGATTTATTGCTGGAAGGAAGAGTTAGGCATCACCTGTGTGTTGTCCTTTTGTCCAGGTGGTACCATGGGGCTCTGAGTCGTTCAGAAGCGGAGATGCTGCTCACGCTGTGTAAGGAGAGCTCCTACCTTGTTAGGAACAGCCAGACTCGCCGCAGCGACTACTCTCTCTCCCTCAGGTAGGACAGTGGGTCAGTGTATCTTCCGTTAGTTCAGACAATGCCAATCTTCCATCTTTGCCTAAGACTTACTTGAGCATGCCAGCGAACTTCCAGATTTCTGAATGGCCCATTATTCAGTAGATCAATGCTATAAAACTTCTAATATGACATGGAAAATTATATGTGAGGTCACAAAGAGGCAAACCTCTTTAAACACAATAGTGTCTTTCTGACATTGCTGTTTTATGAATAGAATATCTTTATGAAATTGTAGCACCCCACTGAGGCCCTGTGTCCAAATGGTGCTTTTATCAAGAGTGCCAGTGTCTTTCTCAGTGGTTCCCAGTGCAGCTGCCCAGTGCACCCAGCATCTTTTTTTTTCCAGTGCACTCCTCGTTTTTCTTTAATGGATGCTTAGAGTTAAAAATGTCTTAACTTTTCAGATAGATGCTGTTGTGTTTTCTGGCGTGCCTTTGCAGTAAACCATATATCATATGATATGGGTGGAGCTGGCCAGCAAACCTAGCTGCAATAACCTAGGTTCTTGTTTTTTTGTGTTTTCTTGCTTTTTGAAATGTAAGGACACGTCAAAAGAACGCTATACGTGCATCCAAACATATATTTATACAAGTATTTATTCTAAACATGGAGAACACAACCTTAACTTATTTCATTTAAGTCTCTTACTCGTGAGTCGTTGAAATGTTGTGAAGATATTGTTGTCATAGAAACAAAACTCCTCACCCCAAAAAAGAACAAGGCAACCCTTTTGAGAAAATTCAAGGATTAAGCGCTCCCAAGGGCCATGTCATTACTGTTCCGCCAGGAAAAAAGCGCTATGCGGACACAGGCATTAAGTTCTTCTATTTTTCTATTTCTTTACAGGAGCTGCAAGGGCTTCATGCATATGAAGTTCACTCAGTCTGCAGATGGCCGTTTTGTCCTTGGTGAGAATAGCCCACCATTCTCTACAATACCAGAGGTCATTCACTACTACACCACCCACAAACTGCCCATCAGAGGTGCGGAGCACCTGTCCCTGCTGTACCCCGTCATAGTTCAAACCCTCTGACACAGGCACGCACATGTACACTTACACTGCTACTAAATAACACAATGACTCTCATTTACGAAACAACGTATCACAGTAAATAGGGCGTTTGGACATTCCTTCCAGACAAAGCTTTGCATTTATTGGTTTGCACGTGGGAGAAGGCTACGCTGACCAAATATTCTGACTGGGATGCAAACTTTTTGCCATTACCTACTTTTTTCTGGGGGGGGGGGGGGTTGTAATATGTCATCAATGTCTAACATTCATAGGAATTTACTTTTGTTTTCAGTGACCTAGCCTAACGAAGTACGCTCTCAAAAAACAAATAACCCAAATTATTGGGGTTAAAATGATTTTGTCTTTCATTTCTATATGGCTTGCTGTGTTAGGAAGGGGTCTTTTAACGGAGAGTGATTGGTTTCAGTGGACTTCAGAGGCGTTAAGTTTTTATTTTGAATTTCTCATCTTGGAAAGGTTCTACATCTCCATGTTATGAACCCTGTTTTAGCCACCATAATGCTCCTATCATTTTTACGCTGTGATTGGCAATATACAAATATGTCACGAGTTACATGTGAACCCTGCTGTGACATGATTTAAGTTGGTTTCTACATTCTAATCACATAAAGGCCAAATAATCCCTAAGAGTCACAATTGCTGTCATGTCAAACACTGCCATTGTGTTTTGAGATCAGCCCACCCTCACCAATCCCAACCATATCTATCCATGTCTATGGGCTAACCTTGCTACCTGTTGTCGTATGTTTATATTTCAATGGACACTAAGGATAATCGACACTTCACAAGTTTCAGCCCTCAATGCCACCAAACTAGAAACACTAATCCACAATCGGATGTAAATCAGATTGGATGTGACTGATTTACCTGATGGTGTTATTGTATACTGTTGTTTGAAAACAGCACCCCACTCCATGTTATCCGGTTTACTTGTCCATTGACTTATTCCTTACCCCACACTGGAGGTCTGTGAATGTGTGTGCCATGAATATAGTGTGTCTTCTCTACTGAGGAAGTCATAGTGTACTGATTTTGTAGCCACACCGAAAAGGAGAGTTTTGTTACAGTGCAGCCCAGAGAGCAGTGAAATGTATTAGTGTTCTAGAAAAGCCCATTGCTTGGCTTTATGCTCTAATGATATCATGTTTATGATGTATGAAAAAGCAGAGGTAGATTATTTACTGTGGTGTTTTTATAAATTGCTGTTTTATAATATGCAAATTAAATGTGATTTTTGTTTTGTTTAATAAAAAACCCTGTGTTTTAACCCTTGTGCTCTCTTCATATTCTGCAACTCTCCCTGTCCTAAGGGTCCAAATGGCCCCACGTTCAACCCAGAAATAAAGCAGGTTTAACATTGTTTTATCCTGGACCCTTTTAGGCACTGAAATGTGCAGCCATGCAGCACATGAATCAGAAAGATTTTGTTCTGAGTTCAATCAAGCACAGGCAATCTAAATGTTGCATTGTGGGTGAGTGCATAAAACATAGTTTTTGGTCATTCTGGCCCCCAGAGTGCACATGGGTTAAATGTTTTAATACCATACTGCTTGAACTTCAATCCAATAACATTCCACGGCCTGCCAGCCGGTCATAAAATTGTTAAACTATGCGACACCAAATTTGGGGGTAAAATATTGGAAAACTTCGATTGTAATTCTGTTGCTGTAAACTATCAACATTTTTGTCTGAGTATGAACATAGCGACAAACTGAAAGAATACTGATCTTTTTCTAGGTCAACCAAAAATCCATCTTTTTTAAACATTTCATCATATTAGTTATTATACTTTTTTCTCAGTTCTGACATTTTATGAATTTATTTTCATCTTTAACTGTTATCATCCTCACATACATTTTTTACACGGCAATGAGAAGGCTGTGTTGAAAGCTGGCCAGAGTGTTTTCCCAGAGTGCATGTATCCAATGTCACTTGAAAAATGTAAGGGTTTCTCAACATAGCATTGGTGTACGAAATTAAAGTGCACACTGTGGGAGTCACCAATGCTAGAATACCGTGGCAATTGTGGCCAACACAATATCTTTTGCCATTGTCATGTATTGATAATGTAAAACAAAAACCGTGTGCTTATTTGTTTGTTAATTTGTTATTCTTTCAGTGATTGTACTACAGTTGTATCAGTATTGATTGCCATTGTAGCTTTAGCCAGCATTGGATTAATAAAGTTGATCGTATAATAAATACTCAAAATGACATATTTATAATATTTAAAGTTTTCTAATACTGGTATGCTTGCTAACAAAACTAATTTAGCACTCGTTCATTGCCATGTGAATAGTTTCAGTGTTTATTGCCATCAAAGCCTTAGCAAAGGCCTTTAGAGCCTTACCAGCTAGATCTAGCTGTCTCACTCATGTCAAGTGGTATAGGCTGGGTCTTTCATGTCCACCTCCATGTGCGGAGTGATTTAAAGCTACATAGTAAAAGGAAGTATTTAAATGCCAAAAGTGAAATTAATTATAATATTTCAAACTTTTATCTATAAATGAATATTTCAATTAGAAAAACATGCACAGTTTTGAGTTTATACATTTATAAAGTAATGGTTTTTGAAAATGAGAATCCTTAGTTCCATTTTGGGTTCCCCTGGTAGGAAGGACATTTTCAGTTCAACTTGGCACGTTATATTGTATTGTCCTTTGTACTCCTTGTTATGGTGACTGAGCAATTAGAGCCTGACACTCCAGTTTTAAAAATAATCCAGGTCCACTAAAGAGGTGCCCACAAAAGAAATGATATGTATTACAATCTTTCAACTGAGGTAAAAATACCAAATTAAACTCTAAATTAATTATTGAGATATTACTGATTAAGTTTGCATGAACTATAATAAAAACAGCAGTTCAGTGCTAAGATGGAAGAAAGACTGCATTTTCCTGCTGCAGCCAGATGGAGGAGGTGAAAGACTGTGTTCCTGCTGCTGCCAGATGGAGGAGGTGAAAGACTGTCCTCCTGCTACAGCCAGATGGAGAAGGTGAAAGACTGTCTTCCTGCTGCAGCCAGATGGAGGAGGTGAAAGACTGTCCTCCTGGTGCAGCCAGATGGAGGAGGTGAAGGACTGTCTTCCTGCTGCTGCCATGCCTTTTGGTGGCACTTTCTCCCTTTTATGCTCTCCAAACAATCCACTAGATGGAGACAACTCACAAATAAAATAAATGACAAAATAACACAAAAGTCCCATTTTGGCTCATTGATACATCACATCACAGGATCAATCAAACTCCCAGCATGCCAATAGTCCACTTGTACCTATAGGTTGCACTATAGGCCATGCCCAAATTCTGGGACTTTCTCTCTGTCCTGGGATTTACTCCCTGGCCTGCACAGCCCTTTTTGTTTTGTGTATGTTTGCTGTCTGTCGGTCGGTCCCTTTTTGCAGTTGCAGGTCTGCATTCCTGTCCATACAATCCATCTACTCTGTTAATCGCTCGTGGCTGCAGCTCATCACCAATCAACTCATCAACTCAACAGTATATAAACACCAGTTCCACATCTACTCATCATCAGTTTAAAGTCGCTGTTAGCTTACGTTGGTCGACTCTCAGAACCTTTCCCCTGTCTCTTTTTAGACTTGGGTCATTTGAACATTAGCATGTTCGAATCTTAATGAACATGCTAAGTCTGTAAGCTGTGTGTGTGTGCGTGCGCAGGTGCTGTCGCCTGTCCAGCCAATACAATGCCAAAAACTATGTCTCCTTTATTCAGTGGGCTACCATTCTGAACAAGAATAAGTAAATGTCAAAGGTCACCTTTAAACCACAAGTGGAGAACACTCGAGAGGAACATCTTGAGATATTTCACACACTCTTCCAAATATACAAATATGACAGTATGGCAGCTCATGTAGCTAACAACTTCCCTTGGACGTAGTTGAATTTACTTGGTATTTGGACTTGACATGCAGTTACTGATTTGATGCATGATTGAAAAGAACAACAAAGCAAAAGGTGTATGTGCATCAGTCACCTGTATTTGTCTGAGGCAACTTTCTTTTCTCCCAATTTTGGGGAGAGCAGGACTAGGCTACGCTCTGTGTAATGTAAACATGTCTGACGCTCCATTTCATCTGGATACAAAAATAATCAAACATTGAAAACTAGAAGATTGTGTGCAAAATACGCCAACATTTCTGAGAGTGGAAAAAAACACTTCCAATTTTGTCCAGCATCTACACTTCTCAATGGATGTGTGTCGGTATCCGTTTCTTTTTTCATAAAGTGAACATGGAGGAAAAAAAGTATTTATATGATATTAAAATAATTTCATTTTGAATAGGTTTTCATTTTTGGTAGCAAATTCCTTCATTTTTTATTAATTTTGATCACATCTCAAAATATTTACTATTTCAGGGTAATTAAAAATTTTGAATCCCGAATGTTAAATATTACAATAAGGAACCAATTGTAACCATTAAAGAAATTAATCAAATAACATACTGATATATACAGAATGCTGTGGTGACAACCCAAACTGGATAATAAATAAGCAAATTAACAGAATAACATAATAGCTCAACCAGATTGTAACCAATTAATCAAGACAAACACACCACGATAGCATGAGTAGATCAAATTACTTTACCATGTTTGATGGGTATTGACTACATCTCTTTTTCTCTGCTATTTAAACTATCTCAACATAGCACAATATGATGAGGGTCTGAAACAACTGTTAGCAAATCTTTGTAAGTGTTCCACATGATATTATCCCTGCTGGGCCAGAAAAAGTGGTTGGGAGTGGCCTGATTCATACTATTCACCCTGCAGAAACTTTCTTCCTTCTTAAGTATGATCCACAGGGACACAGTGTCATCATAGGTGAGAGCAAACCACTTCCCTTGTGCTCTGCCACATGTTATCTGCCTGTGCAAAATTTGATGACTTGCTTGCATCTGCTATTTACTAGGATTTAGCCTAAAGGGTATAAACACAACAATTATTTGATTTCCATTGTTCAAAAGGTATCATCAACGAGGACTTAGTCTACTTACTGGACAACCTTTCAATTGACAACTCAACAAAAACTAAACAAAAACAACAAAACCTTCTTAAATGGGTTTTCTTCTTGCATGAAATGCTAATTACATCATAAGCTTGGCCACAGCAGTATCTTCAATTCCAGGAATTTCTGTGTGCATCTATGGTCCTCTGAATCAACTAAGCAACATCTTAATCACCAGATGCATAATGCACAGTCAGTGAGTTGAGGCATGGATTTAACAAGACACAAACAGTTCTGTTCACAATCATGTTCTGGCAAATTTAGCCTAATCAGTTGGTTGTCAATGTATTACACAATGCGATACAAAAAATACTATTTTACAACACAAAGGAAAAAAATACATATGTTGGTGTAAACATTGAAAACACTTTATGCAAGAACCGTACTGTTGCATGGTGAAGTAAGCCTACAATTATGACAACTGGCTCATCCTTTGTACATGTAATTACTTACTACTGTAATTAGTAAAGATCTAGATATTTGTGGAGGTAAGATAATTTAACATATATAATACATTTTAAACAACATGACATAAGCAATGGATAATGTATGAAACAGAAAACAACAGTTGGCTACATAATCATTTGCATGAATTCACCAGACAATTGAAAATGTGTTTAAAATGATAAGAAATCGCAATGGTGTGCATAAGTAACTAGTTGACAAGTGCTTTTAAAAATTTCAGCTGTGATTTCAAAATGTAGGTACCAAAGCCTCGGAGATGAACTGTCATCATTAACTGTATCTATAATTACAGAAATCTGTGACACTGACATCTTACCCACTGACTGCATCACGGGCACTGTACCCAATCTATAATTGCATAAATCTCTGTGTGGGTCTGTCTCACTGACATCAGTGACTGCACCACCGGCACTGATCACTAGTATAAGTAATGGCACACATTTCAACACATTTTATGTCCATGCAGTCAAAACCTGTGGAAATTACATACTGTGAGATAACAATAGTTATTGCGTGAGTTAGCTGATATTATTATAATTATAAATGCATTTACATGTGTTCACAAAAAAAACATTGAAGGAAAATGTGATCATTGGAACACTAATAAACAAAAATTCTGTGGTTGCAAAATTAGCCTACTTTTTGACACGGGCTACTTTAATGTTGCTGCAACGACTTCTTTTTGCATTGGACTCCTAACCTGTTTATGGATCATGTTCACACAGATGCAAGTACCAGTCTGATTAAATGGAGGGTTCCACTGGCAGCGGTCTGTCCGCCACTCTTGACTAGACGCTGACTCTTAACGAACGAGATGCAGTAGCCATTTCAGAATTATGGACACCAGATGCCAGTAGAGTTCCACTATCTTTCAGGAACTCATACCCCAAATGTCGGTTGCTGGTATATTGACTTTACTGAAATGTTGGATTGGATAGACTGGTCATGAATAGCCTGAGTCATAGGCTATTACACATCTGTATATAAAGGCTATAACAGACTTGAATCATGATGTGCCTAATCAGTTGTTAATTGCAGCCTACAAAACGTGACTAGGGTACACACGGCTATAATACCATTGGAAAACCATTTGGAAAATGACTGAACTTCAACCCTCTTTTTTATACAATAACAATTTAACACAACGTTCAGAGCTGCTGTCGACCTATTCTTAAAGCCCACGATAAGAGCCCGCCCCGTTCATTCAATTGGCTTGGCCCAAACGTGTCCTTTGCTACCCTCCTCTGTCACTCACTTGTTTTGATAAGTACCTTGTCATTAAATTAGTATGTGACAAGGCTTGGGCACGCAGTGATCTATATGTAAATGGCAGGCACCCGCATGCAACAGAAAATGATTCATTCGTGCTAAATAACTTCGCTTGCATGAAATTGTACTATTCGTTTAGCGGTTGGTAGTAAAACGTATTTAGCTCTTTTATAATCAAACAAATAAACGGATTGTAGCGGTCTCGTTGGCTAGCTAGCTTCGTTACGGTAGCCGGACAAATGTAGACGTGCTTCTACAGTAGCACGACTAGGTTTGTTTCCTGACAGCATCACACGGCGGTGGGTTTGACACATTTTCAAAGGCGCAAGCTGACGACTTTGGCTGGCTAGCTAGAAGGAAGAGCAAATCGTTAAGATACTATATAGCTGGCGAAGTGTGCCAGGAAAAGAGGATACACTGTTGCGGTGAGAACGGGGCCATTTATTCGTTCCAAGCATATGGATATCAGTTATGTACATTTTGCTAGTTAAATGATCGTGTCTTGGGGTCTAGTTTGTTGCCGTTGGATGTCGCGACTGTGCAGCCAGTACCAGTAGTTTGTCCCGTTTTCAGAGGGACGGACTCAGAAGACTGCATTGGACCTGGGTGGCAGGGACAGAAATCAAACAGCAATTATCACGTTTTCATATATATATATATATTTTTTTTAAACAAATTGCCCTCAAGCAGTAGCCATCTTCCTAAATAATCTAAGTTAAGACTGGAGTGGATCTAACATCTAGGGAGAGGCCCTCCGTTTTGACACTGCCCCCTCTACCCTGATTCCCCCGTGATTTATTTAGAATATACTGGTGAAGTCGGACGGTTCTCAACAAGGGGACAACTTAACAGCGAGGCCCCACATTCCCCTCCCCCATTCCTATCTAGACCCTTTACCACAACCTCGCCCAATATCGGAGAGGAGATTGTGATTCGGGAATTTTGTACAGGTAGATCGGTGCAATCATCAGGTCCCGTCTAAAACCGGGCTGCCTAAACCAGGGGGATGACTCTGGAGTCCATGATGGCTTGCTGCCTGAGCGAAGAGGCGAAGGAGTCGAAACGAATCAATGCCGAAATCGACAAGCAACTCCGTCGAGACAAACGGGATTCAAGGAGAGAGCTGAAATTACTACTTCTCGGCAAGTCATACTGTCATCTGTATTTTTCAGTCTTTGATCGATGTTCTGAATTTAGATGTACGTTTGCTAATGCTAGCTAAAATGCTAGCCTGGCCTGCTCGACCTGATTTAGCTACTGCTAGCTAGGTAGCTGTCGAACAGCTAACTTGCAAGCTCGCTTCGCTAGCTAACGACAACATTTAAGCAAGATTATTCTACATTTTGTGTGGTGTGATTGAAGACATCACATTCACGCAAGCAAGATATATAGCTACAAGCACAATATATTCTGGGTAGGCAGCTGTTTAGCTTGCAACACTGACATAGGGAGTCTTCACTTAGTTTATCATTAACACGTTAGATGTCATACATGTTTATATTAAAACGTAGCAAGCTACAAAGTTCTTGCAACACAGTTTAAGGCACCAAGGCAAACATGTAATTGCAAGGTTGTGCTCTGTTCTTTATCATCCAGGCAAGATAGTTTGCTAGTTGGGATTATGTTTGTGGCGTTGCAGATTTGAAGTCTTTGAGGCATCCATGATGGACCAGATGTACAATGAGAATGTATTGGCTCCTTGACTAAAATGGTAGCTTTTGTTAGCAATAGACGTTTTTCTCTTTTGGTTTATGACAGATTTCCTGCTTTTAAGACTTGTTTATTTTATATTTAGTGCTGGTTAAGTGTGCCTAACCATCCTACACATAGCCTTTGCATTCAAGGGAGACCTCATTATGTCACACCAGGACCAGGAAGTGTGTTTGTGGGATGCTCAGTGTTTAACTCTATTATTGACTCAGGAGTTAAACACTCTAGAACAGGTTGTTCTTGGCCGGTGAAAAGGATGGGCAACACTGCACATTTTCAAAGCATTTGCTGAAAGATGTAGTTTGAGTGCAATGTTGTTCCTAGTCTAGTGTATTTAGGCTTACATATTACATACCTGCATTTGGTAACTGTCTGCTGTATCAAATATACAAATGGGGTTCTTGTCAATTAGTTGTAATGTGTTTTCTGCATGCTACTTGATCCACTCTAGTCAAAATGTAACCCACAGTACTTGTGTTTAATGTGTCGGTAAAGTGGGTTTTAGAAAGCAAATTATCCACTTTGAGGACACTTATGTCTATCTAGGTTACCTCCTTTGTTTCAAAACGTTTGCTCCTGTTTCTAGCCCACCAAACACAACCCAGGTTAACTGACATGTGGCGTCCTTCTGTTCATTTCCCTGCTGACTCTGGCTCTGCAAGGAGAAGTAGGCCACACCAGACCCATGTTTGATTCAATATTGTTTTTAGTCTGCTATTCCTAGTCCCCCAATGTTACCTTTTACAACTGGTTACTGCTCCGACAGCATGGTTTGGGTGCTGCTCTCAAATCAGTCTGTTACACTGCTTTTCCTTCAGAGGACAAGAATCGGCCATTTTTACCATCATAAAAAGGAATAATTCCAACTTGGCATGATGAAGCTGTCCCGTGTGTGTACATAAATGTGTATGTCTTCAAATATGTGTGTCTAGGTGAATGGTTTGTGTGTTTGCATGAGCTGTGATCAGCCATGCTGTAAATGGCCTATCCTAAGTGAGTAAAGGCTGTCACTGGAAGCCTGGATAAGGCCGTGTAAAGCAGGATTAGTCCAGGTTTTAATAGGCTTTGTTAAACACATCCGCAGATGTCACTGACTCCTATGATCCCCTCAGCCTTCCTCTCACCCAGGGGTGTACTAACTTCAGGTAGCCGCTGCGTCTCCCATATTGTCCATGCTGTCAGTGACTGCAGTCTGTCAGAGCCCAGAGTGGAGATTATATCTCCATGGCACTTTGTTGTTAGAGCTCAGCCTGAGGCAATTAGTGGTGTTCTGTTCCATAGCTTGCAGTGTTTCCCCCTATGATTTTTTCCCCTGTGGGGGGGGCAGGGGCAGTGGCAGTAGACCCAAATTTTGCCCCCCATTCATTTTCAATGGAAGTCAGGTCACAGGCCCTACAAGGTAGTGTGAGATACCTGGCAGCACAAACAGGTAGCCTAGCAAACCCTAACTCTAACCAAATTTGATTCACTGCATTTTGTTAGGGCGTTAATGGAAAAGCAATGCCAGTGTGCTGCCCGTCAAAAAGACACTAACCAGCATAGCACAGTAAATGCTATTCCCTGGACCTCACTGAGCTGCTCGAGTGGACCAAATAGGAAAATGAATGAAAGTGTTGTAGCTGCCAGTGTATTCCTCAACAGGCGATCGTAGCTCTATACTATACAGCTGGATTTATGGTTAGCGAGGTAAGTCCAGGTTTAACTCAGACTTTCAGTGTCTCAAAGGTGTTTCACTTCTTGCCAGGATAGTTCATCTGGTAACTCATGCTTCATACCTAACCTGCTTCGTAGCAGGTTATGATCGAGACAACAGATCAACAAAAGCACCGCCTACTGACCACCCGCAATCGTCTTGAAAAATGGCCATCTCCATTTATCGACAAACAGGCGGATCTAATTGGACGGAAACACTATTGTATTTAGTCAGATCTACTTCTGCCTTTATGAGTGATGTTGAGAAGGCCATTAACTTACGCATTCATAGTCTGCAATTTTCTGCCAACATTCCTT
Source organism: Plecoglossus altivelis (assembly GCA_036571765.1). Classification (NCBI taxonomy): domain Eukaryota; kingdom Metazoa; phylum Chordata; class Actinopteri; order Osmeriformes; family Plecoglossidae; genus Plecoglossus; species Plecoglossus altivelis. Next base: position 7,900,550 of record BROE01000009.1, read on the forward strand.
TCTTTTTTTGGAAGCAGCAACAGTGTTTTTCACTTGAGTTATGCTCTTCAACTCAACTGGTATTTGTTTACAATTTTATGTTTCGCTCTTGTGTGTAGAATGGTGGACTTGTCCATGTTTGTAGTTCCTTTTTTACTAACATGCCCCTGTTTATGTGAATGCGCTCATCAATGGAGGAGACCTGGGTTGAGTAAAGAGCTAATAGCCACATTTGGGATACTGCTTAGCGTGATTGCGATTGTTAGGCTTAGTGAAGCAAGATGATGAGAATTTATCCAGGACATGTTGAACTTTGTTGTACATGGTCCAGGTGTAACAGGTTTAACAAGGGCTATGTTGTGTAAACTTTAGTGGCAAATGATTGAAACTTTTGATGTTACAAGCAAGAAGTAAATTACCTGTGTGAATACAGCTTCATCTTAGCTGTCTGTTTTTCTGGAATATATTTTGTCATGCTTTTTCTAAGGTAAGCGGAAGGTAGTTTTTTTGGGGGGGGGGGGCGTTTAGCTGCTTCTAGCCCCAGTGTCTGTGTCCACTTGGGTGTCAAACAAACTCACCCATCAAGGTCTCATCACTGCACCAAACCTCCTCCTTCCTCCCTCTCCCGCACTGTATCCCCCTCCCCCTAGTGATGCACTGATGCCCAGGGTCTGGTCTGGGCCCTAGGGCCATATCAGGCCATAGCAGCAGGAAGCTCCACAGATCGGCAGTCTGCCTCTACTTGGTCAAAACACAAAAGTCTGGAAGCTGTGGCCTCAGCTGATGGCAGGCAGTAAAGTGAAGGCCACTGAATCACTAGAGTTTTGGACATCCAGATGAACTTCTGTAGCACCACCACCACCACATGGTGTTTGACTGTGTTGCACCATATCCTCCAAGCCATTGTAATGAAACTAGAGGGTTTGGCCCAGCATGATTAAGGCTGGGCTGTATCGGCCAGACATTTAAGATGTTTTTTTATATTGCTCTATGTTAATTACCATGATACATTTTATTTTAATTTGATAAATGTTATATTTGAAATGTAATTTAATTTGATTCAATTTCTTGAGCAACCTCCTGAGTATTCTGTAGGTAGCCTAATTAGTGTGCTACAAACAAGGCACGTGTGCATCACACATGTACGTTGATTGCAGATGTAATCATTCTATTGCCGATATCTATTAGGTAGGTAGGTGGTATGTCAAAGTAACATCCACATGAATGGCAGCACCCAAGGTTTCCTCCCAGAACATTGCCAAAAGCTCCACACTGTGTCTGCTGGCTAGACTTTCCCATAGTGCATCCTGGTGCCATGTGTTCCCCAGGTACATCTTACTATCAGAACCAGCTTTCACCTTTTCAGCAATATCAGCTACAGTAGTTCATCTGTTGGATTGGACCACAGAGGCTTGACTCTGTCGCTGGTTCCCCACTTTTTCTTCCTTGGACCACCTTTGGTAGGTTCTGACCACTGCAGACTGAGTATCTCAAGCACAATTTAGCCCTGGTCAAAGTAACTCATACCCTTACATCTGCCCATTTTTCATGCTTCTAACAGCTCAATCAAGTTTGACAACAGAACTAGGGCTGTCGTGATTAAGACATTTCCCCTGGGGCTATAATAGGTGGATCAGTGGCAGTAATAGCTTTAACAAACTTGACATATCCTTACTATACGTATTTTTGGACATGTAGTTTTGTGGCATTGACACCGTTTTGAGGCAACGTGATTTTAGAGTCCATTCCATGTTGACAAAATTACCAGGACAGTCCCAGCTCATTCAACTAGTTAACTAGTCGATCTTTTGGTAGATAAACTCTTGGTTGGCTCAAATTATTATTTTTTTGTCGACCAGCTGTATGGCAGTGTGAGATTCCTGCTCGTGTCGCTATTGCTGAATTAAAGAAATGTTGTACATAAATGGTAGATATATATATAGATATATCTATATATCTATATATAGCTTTCCCCCCTTTTGTTAACCTGCTGTTTTGTATAGTTTTTTTTACACACAAGCACAAATTTAGCTGTTAGCCGAACTGTTCAGGGAACAAAGTTTTTAGACGGTCTCCTTATGTTGTCCTATTGTAGGTCTCACCATCTGCATTATTTTAAACATATTTTAATTATATTATAACAAAAACCTAGATTTTGATTCCCCAAAGGATTGCAGGTTTATTCCCTAATTGAAGTTTACAATCTGAAGAATCTAGATCAAAGATATCACATACAAATTTTGGGCAAAATGACAATGAAAATTATCTTCCCCGGCCAAGACCAAAAAGATTTTCTCTGTTGCGCCATTCCGCTCTCGTCTTCTACGGTAAGGTGGCATGCTGCACTCTTTCAGTTGTTGAATGTCGCTGTTTATAGTTCTGAAAAAGTCTCCAGTACGCACCCTTTAATTGGCGCGCTACGATGATTTGCATGTTGCTTTCCTTCCTCTGCGGTTAGGTTGTATTACAGTATTACGGTTATCATGACAGCCCTAGACAAAAAGTTAACAAATGGAACTAACGTCTTCTGTTTTTCTTTTTTATTTGGTGGCCCTGGTGCTGTCAAATTTTCAAGGTTAAGAGCGCCAGCAAAAACAAAAAAAAACAAACGGAGCACCCACTGCAGATTTTTATTTTCAGCTCTTCCAATTTGGGTAATAGTAAGCTTCCGGTCACATGACAAGGAGTGATTGACGGCTAACATTAACGATCTGAAATCTCCATCAGACAACGTAAAAGTTGAATTGTTCCTGTAATGTCGAATAGTATGGTGGACAAGTCACTCTCCGCCAGCATTTTGAAAATAAATAAATACAGCCCCCAAAACAATTCTTTGCTCCCATATTTCGATGTTGCACAAATGTAGTTTGTTGAGGATAAGAGGAAAACCAGTCAATAGTGTTTTTGGCTAGCCTCGTCCTACTAGGCTACATTTCATTTCTACATAGTCTGGGCTTTCTTCTACATTGACAAGCGTTAACTTCCTTGAAGTACTGTGTTGAAGTTTAAAACTATTAGATCTGCCCAGAGCCAATAGTGAATATTGAATCTTTAAATCTGCCATAACCAATCGCTAGCGTTCACCTTGGCCAACTTCACAACTGATTGTGAAGTTGGAGCAAGCTGAAAAAGCTTTCCCGAACCCCGTGGGGAGAAGAGTCACAACATCATGGCCTCCAACAAAACTCAGCAAATATTGTTCTTGCTCCGGCTGTAAATGCGACAGGGTTGCTACAACGGACCTAATGGCTTTGCTCATATATTTTTCAGCCGATCACAGAACCTAAATTCAAACAAGCGCACTATATCAACGTCATCGTTCTTAGCCACTCCCTCTGGTTGATTGCTGATTGGACAAACTAGAGTGGAGAAAACCAACCAGTACAGAAGTCAAATGAAAATTTATCAGAAGTAGGTAGGACGGCAAAAAAGGCTAGTTTGTAGAAATGATCCGACTGGCAACCTAATGCAAATTTATAGTTTAACCAGGGTAAGTGAATGCATCTGAAGTTAATCCCCATCTTCCATAGTTCCAAGTAACAATTATCTCAACTATAATGTATGTCCTAGTACTGGTGAAATGTGAGTGTAGGTAGAGAATTGATTGCATTAGCTTGAGTGCAAAATAGTGGAACTGTACATAATGTAAACATCATATTTGACTCATTGTTATATTAGTCAAATATGTTTAACAATGAATATTATTATATTTAACTTTAATGTATCGATTTTGGACACATTTTGTGCAGGGAATTATAACTGTTCGGAAACTCTAAATTGGTTATTTTGCAGATTTTCTAAATAAGCTGTTGGTCCAGCGCATTTATTCCAAGTGTGCATGGTTAGAGGGGGCTATTCACTGGCAGGTCTGTTGTGAGTGCAAAAAAAGATTTCATTGTAGAACTGCGTGCAGCACATTGATTTGCTCAGCTCCATCTTTCCCCTCGTGTTCTTTCAATGTTAAACAGTAAAAAAAACTGAAATACACACATTCACACAGCCAACAATAAAATAATTTGGGAAATGCTGACTTGTCTCACATTTATTACTATTATAGCCACTGTTCCTACTTCAACTGTTTTTGACCAGATAGTACACATGAAAGGTGTCTCTTTCATGATCTGGCCGGAAACCTGTCAACAACATGTTAGTTTCTGTCCATGTAGGTTTTTTTTTTTAGGTAGTGCAAAAAAAACCCAACTTCAAATGTATCATCATTGTAGTGGAACACTTTGTGTAATATCTCAAAATAGTTTCAGTAGCCTGCCCTATTAGTGCTGCTGTCACAGTTTAAGTCTTGTCTGTCAGCTTCAAGTTATACAATCATGTTTCGGGTCAGCTGTCAATCATGCTGTCGCATGACTAGTGTGACTAAGTGGGTGTGGTCTGGTTACCTGTTAACTCCCCTTATTACTAGTCTGTTGAGGATTGGGCAGCTGGAAGTGTCAGAGTTAGACTGAGGTGTTGACCTCCCCCCTCTGGCCAACTGTCGGTTTTTGATCATATAAGGCCATTCCTGCTGGGTTCAGCTATGTGCATGTCCTTTTCAGAGACAGGGAAAGAGAGAATGTGTGTGTTCAATCCCTTCATGTCAGTGAAGTGGAGTATAGTCTCATAAGCCAAAATCTTGAATGTAGACATTTTCCTAAGTGCTCACCTTATCTAAGAAGTGTGTGTATATTTTTACATGTGCTGGCATAGTGCATTTCTTTCATTTTACACACAAGAATAAGATCCACTTACACTGCTAAATGGGGTCATTTGTAGTTCTCTGGAGATGTGGGGGTGTATGAGAGAGCCACATGGTAACTGTCCCATATAGGCCTACTGCTGCTCTGCTTACAGATGGAGCATACATACACAGACTGGTTCGCAACTACATCCTAGTGTTAAAGATCCATCATCCCTTCTGCTGACATCCAGTTCTCCTGACTGATTTCACTCCTTTTGTTGTCAGACTTTGCTTTGTGGCCTCAATTTTCCTTTTTGTTGATTTTCGTCCTCTTCTGCCTTTTTGTCCTGGTCATTGTCTACTCCCCAGCTTCTTTCTGCCAATGTGGATATGTCTTATGTCAAGGCCCCAGAGAAGGGGGCCAGTCACAGTAGCTGAACAGCAGCTAATAGCAGCATGTCACTGCAGCACGCCTCAACAGTACAGGATGAAGCTCTAGGGCTTTTATGAAGGACTATTTGATTTGCTGCTCACTCCCACCCACTCACACAGAGCACTAAGTGCACACTCACTGCCAAACAGACGTAGTTGAGGCATATGAAGGTGGTCAAACTAAGGTGTGTGTGTGAGTGTGCACGCGCCATAGCGTGTTCACGTAATTTGCTCCTCTATCACACCCACACGGATCGAGCACTCAGCAAAGCAGAGATGCGTTCATTGCAAAGCAACCATTTTGCCCAGATACAGGAGGGAGTACTGTTGAAAACGGGGGCTTATAGAAGATGTACCAAATGGAACCACCAAAATATAGATACATCTATGCCCTGATGTTGACCACAGGATCTCTTTGGAGACAGTTGGTTGTCATGGTGTATTCATGTGGATTTTATGCCTTGGGGCTCACTGTTCCCTTTCCTTACTTAACCAGCACTGCCTGCCAGCGACAGAGCCAGACTTGCACCTCACACATACAGACACCGTTCATCCTAACTGACCAAGTGCATTTGCATGCAGGTTTACTGTGATGCAAATGTCTCTCTCAGGATTTCCACGGCTTCTAAATCTGCACAATCTCGTTTTTAGAGAGAGAATTCCAAGACAGGGACACATGTCTATCCAGCAGGGGTATCGCAGTCATCGGCAAGTCTTCTCTTGTAACAATTTGAGGCAACATCATTTAGCCATTTAGCCAATGAAAGGATTGTGAATTTCTGCCTGGTCAGTCATCTTAAAAGTAAAACCTAGCAATCCGTCAGTGAACAGATCAACCTGGATCCATGAGCGGACATCAGGTGTTGAAGGTTTATATCTGTCCGTGTACATCTTGCATGCTTCACCCTAGATTTAGCCGTGTATCCTCCTGGCAACTCGTTGACTTCTGCATAGGTGTGTGTGTGTGTGTGGGCACACTGCAATGTAGTTTGCTTTGCACTGTTACATCGGGGGCGTAATCTAAGCTCTTTCTATGCCTCTCTCTCACTGCTATCTGGAAATGAAAGTAAAACCTAAGTAGTATGAGCTATTAAAACGTGACCTCCTTTTTCTAGATCATCCTCAGAAGAATGAAAGAATAGACAAGATTCAAGTTAGGATGTCTAAAATGCCGGATAGGGAGGCATATTTCCTCCTTAAGGGACATTGTTGGGGTTGGGGTGGGTAGGAGTGCTGGGAGGGCTGAAACAGGCATATAGTGTGTTGTCTGTAAGAAGAGGAAAGTGACACAGCGGAGGGAGAGAGAGTGGAGAATGATCTTGTGACAGGGTCACGAGAAATAAATCAGACATTTAGTAAGTGATCCTCCTGCTGCTTCACTTAGGCCGTCTGCTCTGTTTCTACACAACAGGAGCCAGCAACATCATATATAACTGGTACTTGTGGATCCCCTCTCCTACTCTCCAGCTGACCATAAAGGAATGCAACATGTTTGGGGGGGATGGGGGGGAATATGTTCGAATAGCAATACAAACAACAATAGAAACACGTTTTTTGACTAAAGATGTAAATACTTAGAAGTGTCCATGGTTATCAGCTACAGTGCATCTGCCTGCGTTGATTGATGGAAGGAAAGCATCCGCCTGGCCCAACAGGGCAGTAGTTTCCTGCTCTTCAGTCTCCAACCTTGAAGACTTGCAGGAGAGAAGAGGCCCTTCCTGTCACAGTAGCAAGCAAAGGAACAGTGAGAGGAATGGAGGAATACAGAAAGGGGGTGGGGGGGGTGTATATGTGTGTGTGTGGGGCTGGGGTGGGGGGGGGTGAGTGAGTGAGGGAAGGAGGGAAGGAAGGAGCCTGAAGGCATCATAGTTATATTTACTATCTGCTAGAAAAGGGGTTGAGAGAGAGGGAATTGCAACAAAACGGCGAGGGATAGAGGAGTGGTTGCCATGGCAACCAAAATATGTCTGCTCTTCAAAAACCTTGAATGCTTGAATGTAGGTGGTGTGTGTGTGTGTGTGTGTGTGTGTGTGTTCTGTCTTCTGCTTCTTCTTCAGTTTGTGCATACTGTGGATCCCTGTCCATTTGATTTGATGAGACGTTGAGGATTTAGCTGGCTAGTGGACCAGTGCCCTGAGGGTTAAGCATAGGTTATGGTTCTGGGGATCGTGACAGAATGAGGTACGGGTTACTAACCCAAACCCTATGACAAAGCAAAACTAGCGAGATGGGAAGAGAGAAATACTTGATCATCAAAAACAAAATGCAGGGTCTGCAATAGAAATTTCAAACACTCGTTTAGCAAAGTCGAATTTAGCAAGGAAGTATATTGTTCAAATGCCTCTGTGTATATGTCTGTGTGCCTGTGTTATTACAGTGTAATAGGCCGGCTGTTTCTAAAAACACACCATGCCACCCTCGTCAGCTTAACCTACTGTAGACCGATTCAGACAAAACCTTTGCAGTGCTGAAGAAAACGGGACTCTCTGTTTAAGTTGACGACGGAATATATCGAGAACATTGTTGCTCGTTGACGGGGCTGTTTTTATATTCTACGTCATCTTTGTCGTCTCACTCCAACCAACTGGTTATTCCTACATCCCCCATCGTTCCCCTGTCCTGTCTTAGAAGAGGCAAATAAACGTTAGACATCAGACAATATTGTTTAGCAGAATCCCTTTAGGTTTGTGTCCATCGGGTTTTATGAACCTGGGAAGACGTCTTTGGTGAGGTCCACTCTGTTTTGGGGGTCAAATAGATGCATATGTCTTCTGTCAGGAGGAGCGAGGGGGAGGGCGCATGGTGCTGAATGACTGGAGGAGCCAGTGGTGAATATGAGAAGCTTGTTCGCTGGGCCATGTTTGGAAAGGGTTTGCTTTGTGAGACATTTTTGTTGGACTTGAAGAATGCCACACTTCTCCTAATGGAGATGTCTTCTCTGAATTCCTCTTCAAACTGTTAGACTGAACTCTCCTTGCTTTCATCCCCCTTGTCTGTCTCCTTCAACAAGACGGTTTATTTCTCGAATGTTATATAGGCTTACCGATTCCTCTGCTCTGTTTTTAGGGAAATGTTCTGTCACCATTCTTTGCTTTGAGTGCGCTGTTCTAGGTTCTGGCCCCCGGGTTTGATGTGTTCTCCCTTCAGCTTTGCTGCAGTCAATGTCTGTGTGCGGTTCTGTTTGCCCCCCTTTTTGTGTATGGTTCCCCTCTGACGTTCTGCTGTGCTGGCGTTTTTAGGCACAGGAGAGAGTGGAAAGAGCACATTTATTAAGCAGATGAGGATCATCCATGGGGCGGGCTACACAGACGAGGATAAGAGGGGCTTCACCAGGCTGGTCTATCAGAACATCTTTACCTCCATGCAGTCCATGATCCGTGCCTGTGAGAACCTCAAGATCCCTTATAAATATGAGCAGAACCGGGTGAGTTAAAATGGCATGCCAAACCAAGCACAATTTGATGTCCCTCATCCTTCCTTTTTTTAAATGTCCCTTCTCCCTCTTTTACCTCTCCCCCTCCCCCCCTCTCCTCCATGCCTCTGTCCCTGTAGTCTAACGCAATGCTGGTGAAGGAGGTGGACATTGAGAAGGTATCTGGGTTTGACCAGCCCTACATCAGTGCCATCAAGACCCTATGGGCTGATCCAGGAATACAGGAGGCCTATGACCGACGCAGAGAGTACCAGCTCTCCGACTCCACCAAATAGTATGTTTGTCAGTGTGGGTGCGTGTGTGCATGCATACATGCATAGTACAGCTTGTCTGTGTTTCTGTGGATGTCTGTGAGTTTAGGGAGCCAAAGTAGTGTTTGTGCATGTGTGCAGGTGGTGGTATTTGCAAAGGTGCTTTCATGTGTGTACATGGAATTGTGTGTGTTTCTGTGCCTGGGTTATGTTGTGTTGTGTTTGTCACTCAGTTGCCTCTACTCCAGAGATTTGAAGCATTGTCTCAGACGTACACCGCTCTCTCCAATGCCAGCGGGAAAACGTCTGCAGATTTAATTTGTTATGGATGTGGTCAACTGAGTTGGTTGCGTGTGTGGAGTGATTTATAGGCTGTGTTCGTAGGTGGAAGGTGGTTGGTGTTCGATGTGAAGATCAGCTACTTGACTCAAACACTAGATTAAAGCTGAGCCACTGCATCACCTCACTCTGCCCCCTGGCTGTAGGTTGAGTGTATTACACCCTAATACTGTATAATTCCTGCCCTTAGGTCTGTCGTGCGCACGCGTGTGTATGGACTTATCAGTGTCTTAGAACATATCTGACACATGCATGAGTTTGAGTCATCGGCTACCGGAGTAAGTGTGTGTGTGTGTGTGTCTCCAGTTACCTTGGTGATATTGACCGTGTGACGGCTGAGGGCTATGTGCCCACCCAGCAGGATGTACTTCGGGTCCGGGTTCCAACCACCGGTATAATAGAGTACCCCTTTGACCTGGAGAACTGCATCTTCAGGTAGACGCCCGTAACAGGAACCCTGCATCAGGCACCAGGCAGAGGCTGCCCCCTGCCCACTGCTCCTGGGCTAGGCAATCGTCCACTCTTCTGGCTGAGATTAGAGTCAAGGGAGGACAATCCTGACCCCTGACCTGTGGTTAGGGGGTAACGTTTGCTTGTACCCAGGACCTAGATGAGTTCTGGAGTTCTCAAGGGAGGCTGGCCCGATCCTGTCCTGTACTCTGACCAGGAAAGGTTAAAAGGTGACGTCATAGACCCTCAATCTACAGGTGGCCTGTGTATGGCCTCTGCACTGTGAGCTCCATGGAACTCTTCTAAAAGATGGATCTATTGAAACAGATTGGAACCGAAACAGTTCCAATGTGTAGCCCACTTCCTGGTTTCCTCTATGACATCATCTGTCTAACCAATATTTCTCCACCTAGCTTCTGCTGCTCCCACTGATGTCCTTGCCACGTCCTTGTGTGACACACACAGGTCCCAGCTTAGCAAACCTCTTTGAGACTGGGCAGGATAATAACATTATCTGAACAAGACTATAGAACTGTTAACTTGACAACCAACTTGCTTTGACAGTCTTTATTTTAATGTAAGAGCTGAGACTGAAGAAATGAGAAGTTCAGTTGGTTTCTCTGGTGACAAATCTCTGGTCTCACAGAGGTAAGCTAAGGTTCTGGGAGTGGCAGTGAATGATTTGACTAACACCCTAGTATCTCTGACATGGTACGGTCTCCCAAGCCTCATCCACCAGACCAATCCACTCTCTCTGGAATGGCAGGGGGTTTTGGTAACTGTCTTGTCACGCTTTATATGACTGTTGTCCTTGTTTCTCTCTCTCCTCTACCTCTCTCTCTCACTCCCTCTCTCTCTCACTCCCTCTCTCTCTCTCTCTCTCCCTCTCTCTCCCTCTCTCTCCTTGTGTATTCTTAGCTATCTAACTGATCTGGACCGTATCGCAGAATCCAACTATCTGCCCACCCAGCAGGACGTGCTCAGGGTCCGCATCCCCACCACTGGGATCATAGAGTACCCCTTCGACTTGCAAAGCATCATTTTCAGGTAGAGGATGCTCACTTTAGCTTCCATATGGAGACTTGGGACCATCAGTCGATCCATCCCATGTGTTCTGCCTGTCTCCTGAACCCATCCGCTCATTAACGTCGTGCCTCCCCCATCTTGGCTGTAAAATTCATTAGCTGCTTAAAGCTGGCGTTTAGCGCTATGCCCCATATCAGCCCCCTGTGACTCTACGCACATCCATAACACACACCTTCCCGGCTCTTACTCGCACACTCCTGCACTCTCCTCCATCCCCACATTAACATTCTCATGAGCCCAAAGTCCTACATTTTGGAGCCAGTCTCAGTAAATGGGTCACCTCGCTCCACTCTTCTCTTCCTCCTCCTATCCTCTCTTCCTATCCTCTCCTCTGCCTGGCAGAAGAAACGAGGTCGTCCTCTCCGCGCTGGAGGAGGGTTATTTTGGGCCGCAGGTCCTGCAGAGCTCTGATTGGCCCTGGGTCTCTGTGGACCCTGGTGGACTGGGCCACCACCAGAGGGCACTGATGAACTGCAAATTAAAATCCCATCTGTTACGAGACCATGTATTTCCTAACTCGGCTTAGAGTATGTATACGTTGTGCGTATTGAATCACGGTGTGTTGAGTAGCTGATTGTCCAGAATCTCATGTCTCTGAGGAGTTGATGAACTCTATAAAAGTGAGACATGAACTCTTCCTACAAGAACTGGCTGACCTTGACAGGACAATCAGGTAGTCTGCAAGGAAAAGGAGGGGATGAAACAGAATGGTTATTAGTAGGGGTCCAATCATGCTGACAGTGGAGGTATAAGAGCTATCAGTGTGTAGGCGTGTTCCACACCCCTCTGTTCTAGGTCACAGAAACCTTCTTCTGTACGTTCTCGTCACATGCAGTCGCAGCCCTCTACCAACCAAGGACTCCCACAGTCAGTGGCCTTCACCCTCCATTCCTCCTCTACTCTACTGCCCTGTTGTCAGTATTCCATACTCAGTCCTCCACCTTTCTGACTCTCGTCTTCACTCTTTTATTTCTGTCCCCTTTGCTTATTATTCAAAGGTTTCATAGCTGCATGGCTCATCTTGTCTGATGCTTCAAACACACACACACACACATACACATCCGTCCGTTCTGTCTCACATCATTACATGGGTTGGGGAGTATAGAGGTTGTCCTTGACCAACAGTGTGATGGAAGTCCAGAGTTGGGCGAGCTCATGTGGAGGTTTTAAACACTGTGATTTAAGGGCAACATCTACCTCTGTTGCATCACTGAAGATGGTGTTGGGCACGACTCACTGTGGTTATAAATCATGTTCATGTTTGTATACTAGAAATGTATGTTCATGTCACAAGTGTGTTGGTGTTTTCTACAGCAAGCAGAGTTTGGCAAACTGACAGATATGCTGGCACCAACCATGCCCATGGCTACAAAAAATTGAATCTTATCTTAATATTACTTTTTAATGTCTAATATGTTTGCCATACTTGGGTTATATGAGTGTCTAGTCATGCTCTGTCAAGTTCTGTATCTATCTTGAGTTATAGTGACTGTGTTTATACACATAAGTAGCAACAAGTGAAAGCACATAGTTGATGTAGCAAACATTCTTGGGGATTCTTAAGACACTTACTTTCACTAATGGAATAACAACCTAAATCAAGGGGAGACAAAACTACTGCTTTTATATGGTGACATTTTCTAGAAACTGTTGTGCTAAACAAATACACACATGCATGCCCACCACTACACGTAGATTAAGATGTGCTGTTTGTGGTCCTGCATATTCTGGCTCCTCCCCCTCAAGAATGGTGGATGTGGGGGGTCAGAGGTCAGAAAGGAGGAAGTGGATCCACTGCTTTGAGAACGTCACCTCAATCATGTTCCTGGTGGCACTGAGCGAGTACGACCAGGTCTTGGTGGAGTCTGATAACGAGGTAACGCGCGCACACACAAAATTGAATGTATATCTGGATGACGCACTCTCTTTCTTTCCCGTCCTGCTCTCTGTCCGACTTGCTCACTCTTAGTCTCTCTGACTCTGTCTAATCAGAACCGCATGGAGGAGAGTAAGGCCCTGTTCAGGACTATCATCACCTACCCCTGGTTCCAGAACTCCTCCGTCATCCTGTTCTTGAACAAGAAAGACCTGCTTGAGGAGAAGATCACCTACTCACACCTGGTTGACTATTTCCCAGAATTTGATGGTGAGCTGGTGTTTGTATGTGGATGGTAGGAGGTTAAGACTGAGGGTCTTGTGACCTTATTCAAAGAATGCATGGATTGTAACGTGTGCATAAGTATAGTAGTGTGTAATCTTTTGGGACACGTTTGAAAATAATTTGTTTGAGCAAAAACGTCTTAAGACATAAGGCAATGAAAAGATTAGACAATTTTTTGTGTGCAAAGTTACACTTGTATTCTTCTGCACAATTACATAAGACAAATAATATGGAAAAGACCATTTTTATGCAAAGTATGTTGGGTGCCTAAGACTGCACAGTACTGTATGTGAGAGGGGACACTGCCGAATGATGGCCATTATTAGGTGGAAATATGTGTGCTGTTGTCCACACTAAGTGCGTGCGTGTGCATGTCGTAGGTCCCCAGCGAGACGCTCAGGCAGCGCGGGAGTTCATCCTGAAGATGTTTGTGGACTTGAATCCCGACAGCGACAAGATCATCTACTCCCACTTTACGTGCGCCACGGACACTGAGAACATCCGCTTTGTGTTTGCTGCTGTCAAAGACACCATTCTGCAGCTCAATCTCAAAGAGTACAACCTGGTGTGAGAGCACACCAGTACAACTCCCTGTCATAGAACACACATACCCCACTGAGTCTGTGCTCGACTCCACATACGTCAATACATACCAATCACACATGAAAACACACAGACACTTATTGGACCCCATTCTCCTCTTGATTTTCACTACAATGGTTTTAAAGATGCCACTGTCTCCCCTGTTAATCCCCCACCTGCCTGACCACAGCGGCACTCACCTTCCTTCATGGCAGCTTGGATCAGTATTTACCCAAACCCCCTGCCCCTCCACATTAATCTGGCACACATACACCCTCATGGGCTGTACACTAACTATGTAGGGGACATTGGGGTGTGTGTGTGTGTGAGGGGGTGGGGTTGGGGCAGCAAAGACCAGTGAGGTGCGCTGTGGATTTGTGAAGTCAGGGGTTTAAGCCTTGATTTTTTGGGGAGTTGACACCTGCTTGTGAGTTCACCTCCTGCCTTCTTTCTGAGCTCTTGACAGCGGAAATAGGAAGCAGCGAATAGGAAACCATCGACATAAATGCAGCATGGAACACTGCCGTGAGCTCAAGGAGGAACAGCATGACCCAGAACAGGAAATGATGTTACACACAGGAAGGTAGGGGGCGGAGAAAAGAGTCTCCACCTTGCATCCATGAATGTACCCTCCAGTGTGAGTGTGGCAATCGCAAAAAAATATGAATTGCATATGTCAAAACACTAAAGCACGAGACAGAGAGAAAAAACAAATCTTAAAATCTCTCTTGCTGAGATTTTTAAAACATTTTTAAAAATAATAACTTCTATTTATGGGATAAAGGAGACTTAAAGGTTAATAACACAGGATAATAAAAACACCGAACCTTAAAAATGAATGATGGAAAAAAAAAACTGAAATATACAAAAATAAAAACATGGAAAACAGAAACTTACTTGACATAGGTATCCTTTGCAGATTTCTGTGTTTGTTTTATGTTGATCACATTGCTTCCCTCCTCAAGAAGATTTCTGTATGGAATGACAGAGACTCTGTAACCTTCCATTTAACAATCTCAGTATCTGGTTCCACACTACGTTCAGACGTCAATGATGACCATACCACTCGACACAAGTTGTGCTCTGATTTTTGCCATCGCTGAGGGCAGCATGTTGTCATTCGGTGTGTGCAATCATGAGACGTAAGAATGTCACCTTAGATGGCACCTAATCGCTGTCACTCTGCAATCCCATTGGATACACGTACTGAGAGTGACATGGTGACGTTCATTATATCAAACCCAGGAAGGATTTCTGTTTACTTTTTTATTGTATAGTCACTTTTTGTTTTATAGAAGATGCTTATGATTGGTGAAGTGGAGATTATTGACCTTTATTTCCCAGATTGATGGACACGTGCACTCTGAAGTCTGCAAAAGTTCTTGTTTGTGTATATTTATGTTTGTAAATACATATACACAGAAACACTCCTGTACAAACTCTGTGGTACACAATATTTGGCAAAAAAAAAGGAAACAAAAATGATCCACTTCATTTGACAATGTACTGTTTTTTTGTTTTGTTTTCCTATGAATTTAAGATAGTATTGATACTGTGATTCTGGATTTTGTTCACTTTATTATTAGAGAAACATTCAGGGCTGAGTGGTTCTGTGGGAATACGAGAGTCTGAAGAAGAGGTACAAACTACCACAGCCTGTCCTATCAGTCCAGACTCCACCACCACAACACTACTACACTACAGCCCTTTAGTACTGAGTCTAGAGCAGGCTAGATTCTACACTATATGGTGACAAGAGATGATTAAGAAAAAAAAGAAGAAAAAAAATAGTAAAGATTTTTTTATTTATCTAATTTATGGACCAGGTTTGAAGGTGTGGATGATTTGACTGCTCTTGTTAAGTCATGTCGAAGTGCTCCTCTTTCCCATGGGAAACCAGGGGCATACTTGAGTCTACTCTGCTGTAAAAACAACCGTCTGGTATAGTATGGGCTTTCTCTGCTTTCTATTTTCTCTTAAGACATTTCCAATTGAACTAGCCATTGCATCTCCATGTCCGGACGATATGGTTTCTTTAGCAGCCCTCACGTTTTTTTTGTTTCATAATTAAAACTTTTTAATTTTTTTTAATGCTGCGCTATAATACGAACCTAGAACAATGTACAATATGAACGTAGGTGTGTTTTCTTTTTTTCTTCAATGATTGAAGACCTATGCTTGCTATTTGTAATTTATCACATGGTTCTGTCGTTGGTTTGCATTGTTTAATTTCCTGTTTTTGAGGCTTGCTTTTCTAGTGCCAGTGATGTGCTGATATACTTTTGGTCTTTGAAGCTTTACCTTTTTCTACAGGCAACTTATCCTCCATTCTCATTAAGGGCTATCACAGTGCATCAAGCAGGTAATAGCACAGGGTCACAGTGAACGAATTCAATTCACTCACGCTTGTTCCCAGATAACCTTTTGTTCTCACAGCAGTTTTAAAGCTTGGGAGTGGTAGGCAGTAGGGGACTAATATGAAGTAGGATCGTTTTACGTTTGTTCATTGGCTCAATAGTGTAAATTCAGCTTCCAGTTCTCAACCTTGGGGGATTTTGGCACAGTGGTTAACATGTCTGTCCAATATATTGTATCAGATGTGAATTGTGTGTTCTTATCTATAGGAAGTCTCAAACACTTGTCACATTTAAAAACAAAGCATATTTCATTACCAGGTGTTTGCTTTTGGCTAAGTTTGATGAGGTGACGCGAATAGTGAGAGTTGACATTTTTTGCTTACTGTGGTTTTTTCAGATCTTATCGATTAAATAATTGATTACTGTCCACAGAGCATTTCAATTAATTAGCACAGCTTCAATTCCCTTACAGTAAGTAGTGTGTGTCCTTCCTTGGGCCACAGGTTAGAGGCTTGTACAAGTGATATGGTACGTTTACATCGTTGCAAGTTAGGTGCAGGTTAACTTCCTGTGCGCAAGTATAACATTGCAGCTCAGTATGGACAGCTAGACTGTTGATGGTTCTGCGCTAACTGGCTGTATGGGTGCCAAGAAGAAGAGGTTCTCTGTTGTTCAGTTCCACTGTATTTGCAGTTGGGTTTCCTGTCATCTCACCTGAGGAGCTGTATTGTGAGACTGTAGACAGTGTGGATTCATGAGTTCACATACTCCCATTTCATTTATGTTGTACATGACCTATGACTGCTAGTTTGTGAAAGGACTGGACAGGTTTCTGCTATCATGTTGTAACTTGAATTTCCTTTTATTTGTTTGTGCAATTAGTGGTATTAAGTAAATGGGGGACAGAACAGATGCAGGTTGGCTCAGTATTAGAACCTAGTTTACTCTGTAGCCATTTGACAGTTGGACTTGCCATTCCTGTGAGCTGTGGTGTTTCCAATGAACCTGTGGAATCTCCTTTGTTTGTAGAGATCAACATGGACATGGTGCATATTGAGAAGTTGAAGGTTATTAACTTTGGTTCCACCCCCCCACCCCCCTGCTTTTTCTTTATCTTTGTATGATAAGAAAACATTACAGAAACATTATTATTTTTTAGGACCACTTGATTTTTTAAAATCTAATGAAAACCTGATGGTAAATGTGTAGTGGAATATAAAATGTTGTTTTCTTTATATGTAAACCAAATGTAAATGATGTATCATACAGAGTGTGCCAACCTCACTCTCTAGAGCCAGGATCTCTTTAAGTGCCAACGCAGTGGTCATCATCAGTTAGAGGGCTGCACTCCCAGGCAGCCGATTTTTTTCAAACTCACCAGAGACAAAACAAAAGATAGATTAGAAGTACACAAAAAACTTTATTCTGTATTTAAGATTTAAGAGAAAATTTTAACTTTTATTTTATTTTTGGGGAAATTATAATTGCATGTGTTTAATTTGTCTTGCAAGTGAGCTTTTATATGTGCTTATTGAAGCAGAGTTCTTTCCAGTTGATTCTTGTTTTTTTGTGTTTTTTTCATTACTCTGCCATATTTCCATTTTTTGTTTCATGTATTTGTTTCAACCACTGTTGCCTGATCCTCATTCAAACATGAACATGACTTATGATCATTGCCGCCTTCTAAGAGAGAAACATAATGACAAGGTATCTGTTTTAAATTGAAATAAATTTGTTCCTATACTTGCTTTTTGTGTGTTTCATGATTGCTTTGTGTGTGTAGTTGTGATATCTAAAGGTGTAATTCCTCTGTAAACCTGAGATTCTATTCAAATGCCTGACGTATCATACTCATTCTACTACCTAGGGAAACCGACAAAACTGTGAACTTGTGCTTTATTTGCTCCGCCAGAAGGGTCTGACGTAGCCTTTCATTCAAACTGGTTTCCACCTCATCTTTCAAAGTACTGAGCCACTCGCAATCTTTTGTCTAAAATGGGGCTGGCTGGTTTAATATGATGACTACAGAGGAATGCCTTTGAGTCATTTTCATACACAAGCAGTGTGATGTTGTTGCTCCAATTTGTTGGTTCAAACCATTTTTGTCCAGCTGCATTTTGAACTGCTCCCCTTGATAATGTCCCTTGAAAATCTGGGGGCACACACCGACTCCTGGAGTCAAATGTACGAAGGTGCATAAAAATGCAAGCCAAAGCATGCATAGAGGTGTTTCTACAGTTTCAAATTTTGAAACGGACACTTGGTGTGTGAATCTGCGTACAACTGCACACATTAGAACCCCCTTATGCATAGTGCCTGTGATTAAGCAGATCACTTGCAGATTCCTGCCAATTTTCACTTAGTTCGAATTTCGTTTTTGATCGTATTCTTATTCTTTTCTTCTCCTTTTGCCCCAATACCTAAAAATGCTCCGGGTCAAAAATGTTCTAAATTGGAAAATGTATACTCCAAGCCAGTGTGTACTCCAACATGAAATATGGGCTGCATTTTACTTTAGGGGGAGCAACAAGCCACGCCCAAAAGTCACATTTTCAAAGTGATGGCATTTCCACCTCATTGCTTAATTCTTCTGAAACCTGCTATACATGTCTTTTTCTCATGTGGAACAAAAAAGCCTCAATGACCCACATGGTCCATGGTGATAGATTGTGCTGTACAGTGAAAACTTGGGAAAACCTACAAAATTCTTCCCATGAGCCATAGGTCCAATTGTCAGGGGTTTTCAATGCTGGATACATATCTCCCAACTGGGTGATCAGTAATAAGGTGTGAAGTACAAAATGACTGCATTAAATGTATCTAAATATCTACGTTACCTCAATATCTATGTGTCAATAATGAAAAAACTTTTGACTAGTGATTTTACAAAACAAACAGGCTTACAGAGGACATTACTCTGAAGTACTGTCCACAATTTCACTTCGATATGTCAATGGATGACTGACTTACATCTTAAACATTGTCCAACGCCAGCAATCTGCGCTTTCTATTCATAATAACTAATCAGTTGATGTATACACGACAGGATAGAGAATTGGCACGTATCATCATCAGAGGAACCCTCACTCAAATTATCAAAGAATTGTTTTCATAGTTTTTGTCCAGTATTAAAATCGGCAGCAAAGCAACGAAATAGGAACTTAAGTCATATCTCTGAAAATCTTTGAGATATCAAGCGCCAACTTAGTATGTCACGAAGAAGACACTACAACCTATTACCAGAGAATGGCTGTTTATCGATCCACGTTTTTCTCCGTTCTTGTGGACTTGCGAACTCGTTTGACTTCATATTTCATTGCCAAGTACGGTTCCAATCCGGAAAAAACGTCACCAAGAACGCCAAAAATAGCGCGGGAATTTTCTTGATCAGCCTTTAATTGAGGATGGATCCTTGGTCAGCGAGAACGCATATGATTTCCCAGAAGTCATTGCAAGATGTGTGTAGGGACCGACAAACTTGATTACTTACGTTTTTACAAGAGCCATATAAAAAGATTTTTCCGACACTCTGATCTCGCCGGCCCGTGATCACCTAGTTCAAGTAGCTTGCTGTAGTACCGGAAAAAAAACGGTTTGAATGGGCTTCAGAGGCAGTGATAGCACCAACATCTCGATTTATTGAGATTTTCGGTATATTGACACAACATCGATTTCTTACTGGTGTGTTGTATAATGTATATGTACGATACTATTATATACTCATGTAATACATTAATTTACAACACAAGGCAGCAATATTGTGATGCAGAGCTAAATGGCTACATGTACAGTAGTCTATTGACAATTGTTGGCATTTAACCTTTGACTGTTTAAGTAAATGGGACTTGTTAAACACGTTTTTAAAACTTTTTTAAACTTACAACTTTACACTTTAACAACACTTTAATTTGTAGTACTTGATAGTAATCACACCAGCAACAGCTTAATTTAAGACAAGGTAGGAGTTTGGTAAATATAACTGAATATACAAGGCACCAGCAACCAGTTGCATTCAATGAAACAGTTTGTTATACAATATGCCCAGTGAGAGGGTCAAAATGGTTTAGTAACAAATTTGCTAGAGACAAACTAGACATGTTATCTTGGAGCTTGCTAGCTAGTGGACCAGAAATTCCTGATGAGCGTCAAGAGCTAGCTGAACGATTAATTGTTGCTAGCTCAAATCAGATGTATTAAGAGAAGACTAACTTTGTATACCAACGAACACCAATACTTAGTAGTCATTCGACAGACTATAAACCAACTGACTTCTGGTTATGATACTTGTTCTCTAACTAGCTACAGATCTAAAGGTATTTAGAATCTAACAAGGTATTATCTTAGGATCAACTCCAACTACAGCTGTCTGTATGAAATACTACTAATTGACAATTGATAACATGTCCACTTGTGTATTGATATATGAAATGTAATGAACTCTAATTATTGAAAATTAATTGGGTTGAACAGTGGAAACTTAGGTCACAGAACTATAGGTCACATTTGACACGCTTTACTTCCACATTCTACGATATCAATGCAAGTCTATGGAAGTGTCGCAAATCTCTTTATATGGCTCTGCTTTTCATATGGCTATTCATATTTCATCTTAACTGCACATGTAAAGTTTAGTTGCTGACATTTTACTTGTATAATTAATGAAAAGGCTAATTCGTAAATTTGTTCAGATTTTTCAATAACCTAGTCCATGTAATCCGCAAAAGCCAAGAAAACCTGCATCTCATTTCATTCTCCGTCCTCGGGGATTTGCTAAACAAATGTTCTTCAATAGAACTTACTTGCGTTCTTATGCTGTGTTCAAACCTAACGTGAATGAGGCTTCTGGGGCATCAGATTTACATGTGCAGTCAATGTTAAATGCGCATCTAGATGTTCTGCGGCGCTAGTCGTCAAGAAAGGCGCAAATCGGGCGTTGAAGAGCGAATGGCGAGACGCGAAGTGAGCGTTAACGCATCTGACGCCCGAATTGAAAAATCTGAATTTTTGAGAATTCGACGCGCGTCTGAAGTGTTTGACTTGTAAATGTTCAAGCGTCCAACTAAACGTGAATGATGCAAATTTGACGCGCGATTCGCGTTTGGTGTGAACGCAGCATAATAAGGGGAGGAACTCCCACTCGGGAAACTTCCGGCCTGTGAAGTGGTTGCAGTTCCACTGCAGGTTCTATCTAAGGGCAATCACGGGAGGGTGCGGATAAGTCTATATATAACTATATCCATCAAAATCCACTTTTATCAGGAGATAACTCATTTTTGTCTAGTAATTTGAATGTAGCATTCAAAAGGGGAGGCGTAGAAAATACAATGATGGGTTTTTTTAGGTCACTTTTTTGTTCCAAAAATAATTTTAAAATTTCGATGACGTCATACACATCAGAATTCTTGTAACAACAACCGGCAACAATGACTCACCCTGTAAGAAATTGAAATACATAAGTTCCTGTTCATTTAACTTTCGACCTATAATACATGTTGAATTCGCAAAGCCTACAATCAAATCTGAGATTTCTCGACGACAATCAGGCGAAAGAGACGAAGATCAGCCGTCTAATCTATAGACTCTAGTTCAATTTGTCCGCGGAACTCCGTTGGAACTGCAGCCAAATTCGTTTCAGTGGGACTTTACGGGAATGAACAGGCTCTGCGTAGACGCACTTTGGATCAGACTGGTTCTGGTTTGGATTATATAGGTGATGTCGCGAGATCATAACTTCCTGGTTGGCCTGCAAAATACGTAATCACAGCAACGCTCTTGGTAACTTCTCCCGCCGTCGTTACGAAATGTAATATAATTTGTTTACATTAGTATGTTTACAAAATTTGATATTGAATATTTGTTTTAAAAAATCCAAAAAATCTTTAAAAAAAAACAAATCCCGCCGTCAATGGCGACACTGGAGTACAAAACGTATGGACCCACAGTTCTGCACGCCTTCCACCAGGGGCATACCTTGCTTCAACAACACTTCCGCATTGTAATTTTATACATTTGACATCTAAAATGGACCTTTAGTGCGCCACCTCAATCCCATATCACATGGGGCGTTCGTTCCTCGGCACCTTACATTGTATAGCTAAGTGGATCGCTAGTTTAGACAGGGAATTTAAGTGGCATAAGATTGTTAACATTGTTTATTGTAGAAGAGGCTTGAGACGCCTTTCCAATCTGAACAACGGAGTTGCTGTACGTGATGATACACTTAATTTAAATCAACTAGCTACTAGCTAACATATCCTTTGTTTAGAAAATTCATTGGAGTTTTTGCTGATCTAACGTCAATCAAATGCCAAGGAAAGGGATCGTCAAATCAAACAAAACATTTGATTTGGCTTTGTGACAAGCAAATCGAACTGAACAAAAACAACGGTGCAAGATTGAGAAACGATTGCAATACAGCTGTCTAGAAGCTGCCGCTGTGATTCCACTTCAAGTATAATACCCTGTCGACATAACTACCTAACCGAATAGGTGGAGGGGTTGAGTTTATTCACCTAACCGCGGAAAGAAATATTCCGTAAAATCCATTGACATGATGTTTCCACAATCAAGACACTCGGTAAGTAGTAATCCCAAACGTAATTTAGCTAACGACGTTAGCGCTAGCTAAAAAGCTAGAGCTAAACTAGTTCAATAGTTAGCGTTGGAGCTAGCTGTGTTAGCATATGTGCAGTTACAAGTTAACATCTTGATAGAAAAAATAGAACTGCTTCATAGTTTAACGCTAGTTTAGCTTTTGCTTTGTAAACAGACAATGTCTAGAACTACCAGTGTTCGCCCAACAAATCGTATTAACTCGAGAATAAACATAGAATTGTGTGTGCCATGTGCCCCAGGCATTTAGTTTACTTTCTGTACCTCGATCAAGTTGAAAGTAATCCTGTAGTGAATAACTATAACATCCAAGAGCTTGCCAAAACGCACAAAATGAGTGCGAGAATATACTCTTTCAGTTGGTCAATCAGACCCCCATTTGTGTAACCTCATCATTAAACGCTGCTTTCTAATCCAGGATTACTCCTCTTCGTTAAATCCCCCCAATCTTGTTCTAAATTAACTGTCGTACATTTGAGTTCTAGATTACATTACTTGGTGTGTGTGTGTGTGTGTGTGTGTGTGTGTCTGTGTGTGTGTGTGTGTGTGTGTGTGTGGTAGGGTTAATTTTAAAACTGGTTCAAACAAATATAAGATACCATAGGGTTAAAAGACCCATATCTATGAACATTTTATCAAAACTATTTTAGTAGATAAGGTTATTTTACATACAGGGTGTTCTCACTCTCTCTCTCTCTCACACACACACACACACACTGGTTTTGTAGACGTCTTCTCAATCCAGTCAGCCCCTCAAGTTCACCACTTCAGACTCCTGTGACCGGATCAAGGATGAATTCCAGTTCCTCCAAGCACAATACCACAGGTAAAGAGTCAGTTAACCACACACACGTAGGTCCAGAAATACAAACGCGATACACATGCACATACAGTTTGGAAAGCTGACTTAAAAATGCATGCTTTGTGACCTGTCTTCGTAGTTTGAAAATGGAGTGTGATAAACTGGCTAGCGAGAAGTCAGAGATGCAGCGTCATTACATCATGGTCAGTGGCATCGTCTTTGTTTGATTTCATACTTATCATGAACTCATAAACCAACTATTTCTTTAATGTGGTGTCTTATTCATGCTAATTTTGCAGTACTATGAGATGTCCTATGGATTGAACATTGAAATGCACAAACAGGTAAGAGACCTCCATCTGCACCTGACCAATACTATGGTCTCTTTACGGCATTGTTCAGTAAAATCCAGTTTTTCTGTGTTTATTGTTTTTTCCTCCCAGGCTGAGGTGGTAAAGAGACTGAATGGAATCTGTGCTCAAGTTCTCCCCTACCTATCACAAGAGGTATGGCACCTTCCTCTCCAAAGACTCGCTTGTCTAACTTCAGTTGAGTTACACATCTATTTAGATTCTCAAAGCAGTTGTTGGATTGCCAAGTAAAGAGAGTGTTCAGGGAACTGGAGATAATTGATCATTGTGATATCCCTTCTGTTGTTGATTGTGTACATTTGTATATTTCAGCATCAGCAGCAGGTCATGGGTGCCATAGAGAGAGCCAAGCAGGTAACCCCACCTGAGATGAACTCCATTATACGCGTAAGTGTGTGCTTCATATGTGTACACGTTAATCTGTTTGTACTTTGTGTTTGTTGGTATTCAAAGGGACTTGTGTAATAAGGTTCAGCGATACAGGCACTTTTTCCTATTGACATCCATCACTACTTCGGTCGTTGATGGCCGATGCGTTTGGGTCATTTGTGGGTGGTGGAACAGACCAAAGTTGATCAATTATCTGGAAGGATCACATCATTCCCTAAACCTTGATGCAGAGTTGCAGTGAAAAGATGGAGATTATACAGATGTGCTTGACACTGAGGTGCCAAAGGTAAAAGGTTGGGTTGGTAAGTTTAGTTAAAGTGGCCATATTGGCTTGAGTTTGAAAGGATTTAACCCAAAATATTTGATCCCCCTCTCTTCAGAGCCACCTCCCTAAAAACATGAACTAACTAGTTAGTAGTTCCCAGTATTGGCAATACTGTGCTTGTCCACTAATGTTCATAGTAAACAGTGACAAACAAATTCTGCATTTGTGTTGTTTATTTACTTGGAACAGGAAGTGAGTGATACTGTAATTATACAAATGTAGGAATAGATATCAAACTAAAGGTAGCTATGTAGCGTTGATAGCTAGGAACAGATGACAACATAAAGGAGGGCTGGAAACACATCAACATAGTTGCAAGTTGGTTGTTGCTCAATAACTTGTGGCAATATTCTGCATGCATTTAGAGTAGAATAAGATTTACTCCTCTTGCTGAAGGCCTGCATGCCTGCCTGTCTGCCTGCCTGCCTCGCATTGCCAGCTGTCCCATATTGCCTGGTGGAGGCAATATGGGATCCTGGTCTTACCTGTAGTTAGCTCCTGTTTGTGCTTCTGTGCACTGACTCACTAAATCATTTGTGTTTTCAGCAACAGCTCCAGGTTCACCAGCTGTCTCAGCTCCAGGGCTTGGCCCTGCCCATGACACCCTTGCCCCTTGGTCTGACCCCCCCTAGCCTACCTGCCGTCACTTCCAGCTCTGGCCTTCTCTCCCTCTCCTCCATCCTGGCTTCCCACTCCCATGCCCAGGCTCAGCTAGCCAAGGAGGACAAGGTCCGGGAGGGGGCCGAGAGGGACCAGAGAGAAGAGGACGGAGATAAGTCAGACTGACCATAAGGGAGTGTGCAGCGTGGTGCAGCATGGCATAGTGAATGGAGGATAGGAGGAGGAGAGATAGGGTAGGGAGACAGTTTTGACTAATGCCCCATTTTCGCCACAGTCGAGAGGGAGAGGGGATCGTTGGAAAGTTCTCATCAAGATAGGGAGAGATTCGCGTAGTTATGGGTAGGTGATGCTGCTTTGAAAATGATTCCTTAAGAGGAATTGTCACAAAGGGTTATGAGGTAAGAGAAAGAGGAGTTTATTAAGAGTTCACTGTTAGTCTCCACAGATTCTGTTTAAGGCAACATCACTCTGCTCTCCCCTTCTCCGATTTCCTCCTTTTCTCCATTCCTGTCCTGCGTGCATCATCTTTGTTTTTTGATTTTTAACAAGGGTTTACTTTAATTGTTGATATATAAAATTAGTCAGACTGTATTTTATTCTGTTGCCCGGCCCATCCTCTATCCCTCTTCCCCCTTCCTTTCCTCTCTATCATCAGGTGGGGTAAAGTAGATGCATCTATAGACCTCCCCCTTCATCCTGTAGCTGTCTGTTGATTGGTGGCCTCGTCCCCTCACCCGATCTAAAGAAAGTTCAGTGCAGAGAAATGTACAGTGATGTCATGCAAATCTGCACAAGGAGCCAAAGGGACCTCTTCAGACATGTTTTCTATTCCAACCTTAAAGAAGAGGATTTTAAGTAAGAGACAGTCTAATTGAAAGAGTGTCTAAACATGTGTCGGTGGGGGTGTAAATGTGCGTGTAAACAAATCAATGTTTAGTTATATGAAGCACCTTTCATCTCTCCCAGTTTCTTTTTCTGTTTCCCTTATTTGTTTCTTCATTTCAACCAATATTGACTTTATTGGGGACGCAAAAGTCTAAATTTGGCCTCGTCAGAAAGCTTAACTAGTTTATAAACACAACACTCTCTTACTGCTATCAGCTGTAGTGGGATAGGGACATTTCAGTCCATAAACATGTCAGGCAAACAATAGCACCTAGCTCTGTACATTTTCAATTAGGAGTTTGTAGAGGGTCATCAGGTAACTAGACAATTACACAGTTGTATAGTTTTCCTTCTCACATATTGCAAGTGTCTCTTGTAGAAGAGCAGTATGTGCAGTGATGTGCTTTTAGCCAGCAGATGGCAGTAAAGTAGCACTGTTGACTGATGCACTTGACATATGAAATAGGGGCTCCCTCAAAAAAGCACAGCATTCCTCAAATATCTTTTTGAAAGCAGAAACTATAGCGCCTTCTAGAACAAACCATGGTGGTGTCAGTGCCAGGGGGAGGGAGGGGGGGGACAACTTTGCTTTGTTCTTCTGTTGTTGCTGTGCTCTCTTCCGTGTCAGGAAACCGTGCGAGTGGTGTTGTATACCAGAAGCCTAACAGTCTATCCAAGCTTACTCCCCTGATCTAGCTCCTATCCGTTTGTGAAACCCCTCCTAGGCTAGCATAGGACAACCTGAGGTGAACAAAGCTCAACTCAGATCTGTGAATGGTAGATGTTTGTGTATGTCGTCAAGGGCCAATGTGTGTACGTACATGAATATACCTATAATTTTGTAAGCATTTTTGTATGATTCAGAGCTGCTTTCCAATGTGTGTTTGAGCATGTGTTATGGAGGACTATGGAGAATGAGTGTGTGTTAGAATGCTGTAGTGACTATACAACCCCCCCTTCTACTCCTCCTTTCCTTGACAATGATGAAACCAACTGCTTTGAGCTTTGTAAATGTCTTGTCATTTTCATTGAAACTCTTCATTTTGTTGTTGTATGTAAAAGTTACAAATATGTACTTGTTAATAATGTTACGTTATTAAAAGTGTACTAAAGCTTCATTTAAAAAGCAGGGCAAAACAAATGTATTGTAAAACCAACAAACCATGTACTCTAATTGAATGAACAATTCTGCAGTAAGGAAATGTCTTTTGTGCCTTACAAATAAAAGACCTGATTGAAGCTCCTGACGTATGTACCTATAACCCATGTCATTCCTGGCTCTCACTGAGTGCATCCACAACCCATTGGAGCAGGTCTGAACATGAACCTTTGTGCTTCACTGTTGTCAGAAGCTGCATGAAGGGAAAGTATTTCGACAAATATTCAACTGCTGTCCTTATCTTCCCACAGGGTCTAAACACAATTATGCAGTCTCAAACTGTATACCCTTTCAAATAAAATGAAGACATCCCTTTTTAAAAGGTATATTGACTTATTTAATCATAAAATAATAGGAAAAACATACCCGCGAATATAGAACAAGTATCAAAAGATATTTGTTAACCGTTAAACAATGTGTAAACCCCACCCCACCATATGCAGACTTCACAAACAGCCAGCAGCTTAGTGAGGGGGAAGTTAGTGTTGAGGATGATGTTTTGTAATTTATCATCCCTTTGGTCTGTGGTTCTGTAGACACTCAGGTGTCTTCTAGACTTTGGTGATATGTCACAGTAAGGCTTAAGATCTAAGAGTGTATGTCCTACAAACATACTTTTGTGTGCGTGCGTGTGTGTGTGTGTAATCCATGGCTTTGCTCTTTACTGATCGGCTATCTCTCCCAACAATTTGGAAATCATCATAGTTACAGTTTGATATATTAATTATAAAATATTTATAGTGTACATTAAAGTTTATAAAAGTATAAAAAGTCAAATATTTCTTTGAGAAAAGAACATTGACAAAGTGGAATTACTGTCTTAAAGAGGTCATTCACCGCAAAGCTGATTTTACCTTGTTGTAGTTGAATAACGTGTGTAAATCACACATATTGAAACACCTGCTGTAAAACGATCAGTTTCAGAAAAGCTATGTTTGTGACCTCACAAAAATAGCCCCACCTCTTCGGGCTCCTGTCTGTACCTTTGTCACACCCCAAAATGTACATTCAGACCAGCCCATGGTGTTCTGGCCCAGGAACATCAATAGAATTCATTTAAATCTCAAGCAGTTTTTTTAGCAGCAGGCTGCTGTTTACTTCCATGGGAATAACAAACAAAAACGTGTTTCAACTGTTTCAAGAATATTGAACATGGGCTGCCATTGTAGAAGCCCTGTTCCAAGCTGTACAAGGAATGCTAACACTTTTCATAATCATCCCAGCAAGGAACCATACACTGAACTGTATGGCTGATCTGTCTATTAGATTCTTGAACCATTTCACCAAGGACAGTTTTCAAAACCTGGGACAACTCAAAACAGGATTTGCTATGAAGCTGTTACTGAAAAAAGAGGTGTTGTTAAATATTGTGCTCATCTTAATCACAAGCTATACGTATGATTTTCTCGCAAGAAATCAATGTTAATGTGTTTCGTTAACGTTCATGTTTCATCTCGGTAAATTATGCACCAAAAAGGTCGAGGAGGAAAATTTGAGAAAAAGCGATTCCCTTATAATCTGTTGAATCAGAATCTTGATTTGGATAATGGAAGTCTTGAAATTTCAGTGTTCTGCTTTTCAGTGTTCTTTTTTCAGTTCTTTTTGGGTCTAGGTAGCAGCCTGTCTTGTCACAAAGTTCAGAGTTAATTTTGAAGTTCGTCCTGTCAAATCTCCACTACAAATGTCTAGCAGATCATCTTTCAAGAGATATAAGAATTCAGCTTTTTTTCTGCCAGGTGATCTGATTATTTTTGTGTTTAGCCTCAGTGACTTGGTTCGCTAACTGGCAGTGTGTTCAGAGTGTTGTATATCACTCCATTTTACACCAAAAGCGTCAGGGAATACTACTTTTGTAGATATGACCCCGTTGAAGAAAGCCAGAATCTCGTTTTTTTTTTTTTTTTAACAAAGTCTGTTTCATTTGTCATTGGCCTGAGAAAGCAACCTGTGTAGTCATGTAAAGTTATGATTCAAAGATGCATGTTGCCAAGTTCATAGCTAATTTTACAATTCGTTCGGTCTATCCGACACCGACAAAACATGGCAGCTTTCTAGAGATATGGGAATTCTGCGTTTAGCCAGGAGGTCCGATTATTCTATGAGATTTGTTTAAAACTGGCGATCTGAGTGAGACAACGTCAACGATACACTGTTTTGACGTTAGCCTTGGTCAGACTTGGGTGGCAATAGCTGTGTTCACACTGGTGTATTTCACTCCATTCTACACCAAAACGGCAAGGAGCGCTGTTTGTAGATAGGAGCCTGTTAAAGATAGCCAGCATCTCAGATTTCTTGAACAGAGCCTGTTTCATTTTCTTTTGCATGAGAAAGCGGTCAGAGTTGTCATGAAGATCTACAATTCACGATGCATGTTTAGCTGTCTTTGTGCTGCAGCTTTGCTCGTTGTACACCCTCTAATTAGTGCGTCGCTCTTCAAAGAGCATACCGTTTAGGGACGAAACAGTGTGTTCATGCAGGGACCATTTCCAAGGTTGCATCATGGCGCATAAAACAGCACCCAGGCTATTTTCAGCCAAACTAATGTTACATACCCTATTTGGTATGAACTTAATGCACACTGAAATAACCTAAAAACCAAGTGAATGACCCCTATAAGGTTTATACAACGTTGGTTTAGACAGACGATTCTGCAAACAAAAATAAGATATAACAGCATAAATCACATTAGGTAGATGTAATGCAGTCCACAGTATACATATTTCTATCATGTATAATAGAGTTCAAAACCATGGTCTAAAGACACAATAGTGGAGTGAAGGAATGAGGGCCATGGAATGAAGGAAAGAAGGAATATAGCTATAATGCACACTGGTTTCGAAAAGATACACATCTCTTGAAAGGCACAAGCTGAATAATGATTTCAGTTGGAGAACAGAATTTGCACATCTGGTTGTTTCTACCTCTTTCTCTGTATTTATCCATTTCCCCACTTCTTTCTCGCAGGTTAAACATTTTACACATACATGCTTACGTCATGTAAATCCCTTAAATTGGCGTGTTTAAAGCAAATTGTGGTATGTGTTGTCTTTGTCTTCACAAGCTTGCACTAGGGTGGATGTAGTGGTTTATCATTCTGATTAAGTTGTCTCAACATGTCCTGGATTGTCACTTTTTACGGTGTGGTTTCACACAGCTCGTCTGGTGGCAGTGGTATATGTTACTGTGTTGAAGTACTCATACAGGCGCAGAGCAATTGTAGTGGTTGCTATGTTGGTTGTCAGGTGGCTGCAGGCTGGGTTTGCGTTCCAGATGTTCGTTCTCAGAGGGGTTTGCTGGTCGCAGGATGCGAGAGGGGCGGGCCTTAAAGAAGTCTGACACATAGCGGACCTGAAGAAGAAAAGGAGCGTACATTATTAGATCATAGATCGATGATAACTAGATATAGAGATGATGATGCACATCCACACCTACCCTCTTCCTTCTCACTTACGTTAAGCACAGCAATGAGCGCCCCCTGCAGTAAACCTACCACCACATCACTCCAGTGGTGTTTGAAGTCCGACACACGCGTGTACCCCACATACACTGCAAACGCAATCAGGAAGAACTGGATGGTAGGTCGAACGAGGCGAGTCCACTTTCCTTGCAAACGAGCCTGCACGTACAGCTAGACACACAGAGACACACACACACAGGTCATGATCATCATAGCACATGGTCATCAGTAGGAAACAGAAGAAGCAGTTAAATTGGGTCTGCTGTCATTTTAATTTCACAATTATTGATGCTTTTTCATTGCATGGTACTGGCTCGACTATTTTGGTGTTCCATCGTGTATAACTCCATGTAGGTTCAGGGAAAGCCAAAGTGATAACAAAAGGGCAGACAACTGACTGGTCAGAGAAAAACCCGACACGGGACCGACTGAAAAAACCCTCCATTTTTAAGTAGCCATGCCACTGTCATTAGGTACATAATAGCAACTGCTGGCTATTATAGCGGCCACAGTTTTATTCTATGGACGGCTCAATGAAATGTCAACCAGTAAAACACTGTTGTCAGTTGAGGAGGTGTAGGTTTCCCCGTTTGTACTGATGAAAGGATCCAGTGAGAGTGGAGTTATGTTGCGTTTCAAGACAGTTTCAAGCAGCATTGCTATATGACGACCAGCTACATAGAGTGGGTTCTATCTGCAGTGGAAAATTAACTTTGTGAATACGGTTGAGTCCAGTCAAGATGAGCTGATACCATGCATTGGAAAAGCAACATATAGGCAGTCCAGGACTCACTGCTAAAAACAGCATACAGTACATCCCGAAAGAAGAGTGGCCCGAGTAGAAGGATAACCTGGAACAAACAGGAACAAACTGATCGGCCAATGCTTCAACTCATCACTAAGATGGAGGGAGTAGGACAGAAAGAGGTAGACAGAGACAAGCACCATGAGACCCACCTGGATTCTGTGACGTTGCGAGGGTTGCCGGTACAGTTGATCTGAGGCATATACCCAGAGCACACAATGGGAGCACAGACCGCCAGGAAATTGGGTCGAGGCCGACCTATGGTGAACTTGGCCATGTCTGTAAGCGATTGGCTGACACCAGCTCCAAACAGGAAGGTGCCCACTATCTTATAAAGAGCTGCCAGGTACTGGTTGAACTGGGAGTTGGAGTGGAGCCGCTTGCGATAGACCAAGTACGCCTCTCCAACAGTGATCTTAGAGACAGAAAGGGAAAATAATCAACCATTGAGCTATCCCTTTCACCCATTAATATCCCCAGAATCCTGGACCAGAGCGATTGGGGTGGGGTTGAACTTCCTGAACTATGATGAGGGTAACTACAGCCATGCAAAAACCCTACAGCCATGGTGCCATGAGAGATGGGGGTGGGGCTGAACTTACTATGATGAGGGAGGAGGAGATGGTAACTGCAGCCATGGTGCCATGAGAGATGGGGGTGGGGCTGAACTTACTATGATAAGGGAGGAGGAGATGGTAACTGCAGCCATGGTGCCATGAGAAATGGTGGCCTTTCTGAACGGGTAACTGATGGACTTGTCTTCACAGTCGATGCCTTGCTGATATGGCTTGAACATTATGGTCAGGATGCCTGATGGTAGGGCCACTGGAGAGAGGAGAGAGGGAAAGTGGAGGGATCAGAGAGAGAGAGAGTCAAAGAGAGACAGAGAGAAGTATGAGAGGAAGTATATCATTATAAGGGTTGTGACATCTATAGGCTGAACATCTAAAGGGCTGATTTTCCCTGTGGAGGAAGTTTTTATCACCATAGATACGTGGCTAAGTGTACAAGTCGTCAGACCCAGAGGGAACCAACCACTGACACATGACATGCGTTACACTTTCAAACAACACAACCAAACAAATACATTACTTATTCAACACACATACTATACACATATAGACATACTATACACTACAGACATCCATTTACTTTAGCACACAATCTCACATACACACGTCTGGGTCACTAAAGTCTTTACATACACTACTTTCATGAGAAAATCCGTATCTCTCATGGAGAGATCCATGGAAAAAGTGGTTTCTTTTATCTTTCTCTCTCCCTATCTTGCACACATTCATTCCCTCCTTGTGAAGCATACACACACACGTAATCTCCTTCTCCAACACACATGCACTATCTTCCTCTAAAACACACACACTGTGGACATCGATCTATGACAGTCGGTCAAACCTGGATCTCGTCAACAAGTGGACATTGTCTCTTCCTTGACAGACAACAGTGTGTTCCCGGTCCTTTTACTCATTCTCCTGCCTGTGATGCTGCTCTGATCACAGTCCCCAGCTACCTCTACTTCAACTGATATTTAACATCTCTGACCCAAGTTGAACGCTGGGTATTAGTGTTTCAACAACAATTGACCCTTTTGTCTGACTATGTTCTGTGTTCTGCGCCTCTTTCACCAAACATCTCTGGAAGAGGGGATCCCTCTCTGAATTGCTCCTGCCAAGGGTTCTTCCATTTTTTCACCTCTATTGAGTTTTTATGGGAGTTTTTCCTTGTCTTCCTTGAGGATTTCGGTTGGCCGAGGGGCATTTCTATGGGTGTATGTAAAGCCCTCTTTGACACTGCTTGTAAAAAGGGATGTATAAATAGTTTTTTATTAGATTTAATTTGGCACACAAATGAATTTAGGACTGACTCAGAGCTGAGACAAAAAGATGGAATAGCAGACCAGCATCAGAACTATGACCAGTAAGGCTCAATCTTAAAAGCTAATGTCACAGATCTTACAAACATTAAATAGTCTTTCTGTTTTCCACAATTGTATATTAATACAATCACTTAAACGTTGGAAATCTGAGGGACATCTTATATGGTTAAAGGAACTTTAGAATATCCACCATCTAGTATTAAGTCAGCTGGGTACATTGCCAGTAGCTGTAGGAAATGTGATTTCTCATCAGATGTAATGTGAAAGAAATGATGGCCTTCCTAACAATGTCCTCTCCCCCCTCCGCTCCTCTCGTCTTAAAGCTCTGATCATCTTAAATTGGACCTGACTAGTTACGTCCACTATCCTTCTCGTAAGCTTGTGTTTTAGGACTTCAGAGTTACTGAGAAAGGATCTCCCTCATGGACTGGGTTGAGGCTTGGTTGGGTGGGGTTACATGTGGAAGAAGAGCAAGGTGACAATTCAGCTACAAAAAATGTATTAGTCTGTAAACAGATTTTGAACAATTTAGAACTACAATTTGAGTCTATGGGGACAAGTTATCCATATTGCTATGTTGTGTGCAGACACCACAGTCTGGGTTACACACAGGTGTGCGCGCAGCTTGCACACACATACACACACACATTGATCTGAGGTATTCTTTGTCCTGAGTATCGGAATGTATGAACCAATAAGATAAAAGTATTGTTTTACTCTTTTATAATCTCATTTGGAAAGAAGTTCCAGATTCCACACAGAGAAAATAAACATGGAGGAATTTGCAATTGGGCACAAGTAAAACTCCCTCTTAACCTCTGACCTACTAGGAAGTGTAAGTGTTCCTGTTTTTCTGCTTAAGATAAAACACATGCCAAACTATACACCAGCACTCTCATAATACTGTCCCATCCAAAAGAAACAGCGACAAATATCCTAACACATACTGCCCTTTTAATTTAACACTGTACATGCACTGCCAAATGTAAACAATGATTAGGTGTATTGCTCTTGCTCACTCTCTTACAAACACTTTTAACTTAAACGATGAGCATTCATCTTTTGCGCACCCTCTTTTTTGCTCTCCCTCTCTTTCCCTCTTTTTGCGTCTCCTTCTCTTCTTGACACTCTTTCCCCCCCTCTGTCAGAATCACGGTTATTTTCACACAGGAACGTCAGAGAGCAGGAGTCTACATCCCCCCTCCCCTCCTCCTTGACACTGACACATAGTAAAACAGTGGGATGGATCATTTCTTAACACGTATGTTACTTTGTCAGACAAATGTTGGAGCCCCACTAAAACAACTCCAAACTGCTAAATCTTAACTTACTACTTTACTAACCCTTAAGTCAAAAACCTTAACTCCTGAATCTAGTCTCTACATAAACCCACCCTAATAAGACCAAGTCATAAAACTCACTCTGATACCTTAAATTCTAAGGCTAACCTCTAAATAAAGACTCAACCTAACCTACCCCAAACTACTAATCTTTAAATCCCAACTCCTGAAACTAACCTCTACATAAACTCATACTCTTATCGCTAACTTCTAAACCCCAACCCCAAACTTCTAGGCCCAGTTTCCAAGACATAGATTAAGCCTAGTCCTAGACTAAAAAAGGTTTCAAAGAGATCGGCATTCAATTTTTGTCTTACATTAAGACCAGACTTAATCCATGTCTGGAAAACTGGGCCAAAAACTATTACTCCTAAACCTTAACTCCTAACTCAATCATACTATTACCATTCTTGTATTTTGGTACCAATCTAGTCTCCAATCTCATGCACCTCCTAATCCTAAATTTACTCTTTACAGACATACAGTAGATTACAGTATGTCCCAATTCTACATACACTTAAATTGAACTTTGAAACGCAATCACAGAGACCTTATGTGGGACTCCTCAAAATCCCTAAACCGTGTGCAAAATTGCAAGTTTATTTCCAGCTTTGCTTTCCATTTCCAATTCTACAGTAAACTATTTGAAAAACAGTACACACTATTCTCTACATTGGGCAGAACACTGAAAATGTAAATCTCTGTAGCCCTTTTGGAAAGCAGGACGAATGTCAAGCTCTATACACCAACTGGCAACATCCACTCCTCGCAGCTGTACATCAATTTCTAAATGGTTCACTTATAAATTTGAGCCACAAATGTCCTGTTTTAGATGAAAATGGAGGCCAGTGGAGAACCAAGTGTCATGCAGTGAGAGGATAGGGATCGACATTAAAGTTTCACACATTGTTATTTGACAATTGTAATTCTTATTTCGTCCATTCCTCAGAGCAGCAGTATAAAAGGGTATAAAAACAATAATATAATAGAAGTCATGTTAAGTAAACAATTAAGTGTCAGAGTCTTGGGGAAGCTGGATTTTGCTGCAATTCAGCATGTTTATATTTACATTTATGAGTTTGGCTTCAACTTAGCCAAAGGAACAGGAACAGAAAATTATTGGCCACAGTGTCATTGTAAAGGTCTCTGGACAACAAGGGGGCATATCTCCATGTGTGCAACCATTACCAGCAGGACATCCTCCATTACAATGCCAACCTTGGTCCTTACAGAACTGCCCTTCCGATCACATTACTGGACACACTGCATGGCATCGTTCCAGCAGAGCAGAGGGGTGGACCAGAGCAGCCCTGTTGTGTTGTCATCTGGAAAAAACATATTGTTCAACCAGGCAGTTTTGGTTCTAAGCTGGTTCATTGTCCTATACCTGTTGTAAAAATAGACCTAATCTTAGCCTTAAAAAGGCAAACCAATTTTACCTTGTCATAATTGAATAATGGCAGTTTGGGGGGTGAAATAGATGTACAGTGAATCTTACAGCCCATTGACACTTCTGTGCCATGTAAATCTTACACATTGGAACTCCTACTGTAAAGCAATCGGTTTCAGAAAAGCTACAATTGTGACATCACAAATGTAGCCCCACCTTTTTAGACTCCAGTCTGTACCTTTGCCATATCCCAAGATCTGCATTCAGACCAGCCCACGGTGTTCAGGCCCAGGAATGTAAATCGAATTTGCGTAAATCTCTGTTACACTAATATAGCTGCATGCTGCTCTATTTACTTCCAAGGGAATAACAAAAAAGAACATTTTTGGTTGTTTCAAGAATATTGAAAGTGGACTGCCATTGTAAATCTAGTGTTCCAGGCTATACAGGGAATGAAGAAACTTTCTATAATCGTCCTTAGTGACGATTATGCACTCAGACAGGCTGTGTTTGCATTGCCGGTAGTAAGTCAGACCTGTTCCTGGTGGATGTTGGACTCCGCAAGGGCTGCCCTTTATCTCTGGTTCTGCTCCTCGTTTTTTCATGGACAGAACTTTTAGGCACTGTCAGGGGCCGGAGGGTGTCCGGTACGGGGAGCACAGGATCTTATCTCTGCTGTTGGCAGATTATGTTATCCTGATGGCGTCATCAGACCGGGTAGCGTGCACTGGAGCAGTTTGCAGCCAAATATGAAGCGGCTGGGATGGGAATCTGCACCTCCAACTCTGAGGCCATAGCTCTTGACCGGAAAAAGGTGGCTTGCCCCCTCTGGGTGGGTGGGTCCTTGCCTCAAGTGGAGGAGTTCAAGTATCTCTGGGTCTTGTTCAGGAGAGTGTGAAGGACGAAGCGTGAGATTGACAGGCAGATTGGTGCAGAGTCTGCAGTGATGCAGTCTCTACTGTATATTGGACAGTTCTCGATTTAATGCTCAATCTACGTTCCTACTCTCACCTATGGTCACCATGAGCTCTGGGTAATGACCGAAAGGACAAGATCGTAGATACAAGTGGTCAAATTGAGTTTCCTCTACGTCGAGGGGGAGCCAGCTGACGTGGCTCGGGCATTTGTTTCGGATGCCTCCTTGACACGTCCCTCAAGAGGTTTACTTGGCATGTCCCTCTGGAAGGCGGCCCCAGGGAAGACCCAGGACATGTTGGAGGGACAATGTCTCTCGGTTCCCCTGGGAACGCCACGGGATCCCCCACGGATGAGCTGGAGGAGGTGTGTATGGGGAAGAAAGTCTGGGCCTTTCCACTCAGACTGCTGCCAACCGTGACCCAGCCCCCGATTAAGCGGAGGAAAATGGATGGATGTATACATAAATAGATACATGAATAATTATATAAATACAGAAATACATTTTAATTATTAGTCAGATACTAATAAAAAATTGTGCATAAATTATCAATTTGTTTCTGTATTGATGCATGGATGTGCATGTTTTAAAATATGGCAGGTTTGGTCCTCCATGACAATAAGCCCTTATAGGACAGTTTTACGGGTAGGATGAAAAGTTGGGACACCAGCTCTTTTTACTGAGCTGTACCATTTAGCTTAGTTCAGCAATAAGAGCCAGCTCCTGCAGGTCTTAATCTAGTAACACTAATGAGTTGTATAATCAAGCATAATTTAGAAATGTATTGACATATGATTGGTTAGTGTGTACTTACATCACTTAAATTATTCCATGTAATTATACTAAATCTTATCATTTCCGGAATATCTTAATTGGTGGCCATGCAGTGAAGTCTGGCAAGGCACAATTTATATTCTCTCTCACATACATTTATAATGTATTATGATTTACATTCCCACCCTACAATGGCACAGGGAGACATCTGAACTATTATGATAAGGATGGATGGACCAAATAGTTCAACAGGCAGTGAACCTGTCTGGAGGTAGGGGACATCATTCTCATCCAAAACCACGACAGTCGACAATTGCGCAATAACTTATCCCCTCACTGCCAACTTGATAACATTGACTTGAAGACCAGCAGCAATAACTGTCCTCTGTTCTATAAGTTCTTGCCCTAGAGAGGGCTGCAGGTGGCTTTAACACATTGTATCAATCGGTCCCAATTTATGATGGTCAACAAGGCGGATGGCATTCATCTAAGATCTCTGCTCAGTGAAGACGTTGAGGGGCGACCTATGGCGTGCTGTAGTTGACATATTTGGAAGGTAAACAGAGAAAGACAAATGATGAGTGCAGAACGTTTTTACAACAAGTTTATCTCCTGATATTGGTGTCCTTTGGTGGTATTTTGTGTCCAAGAGAGAACTGTATGTGCAGTGGTATGTGTGTGTGTGTGTGTGTGTGTGTGTGTGTGTGTGTGTGTGTTTTGACGCTGGGATAACAGGAAGGGAGTAGGGGTGAGATAGAGGAATAGTCACAGGAGGAAGATTATAGGGAAAATCATGGGAAAGAAAGTGAGTCCAGTGACTAGTTACAAATTGGTTACTTAGCACATTCTCTCACCATCTTCTACATCTATCTGTTGCAACACATGCTCATACAGTTCATACATACACAGACACACACTAATAAAGAATGATATCAAATCTGTGTTGGACATTTGAAATTACTGTTGTGCAGCTGACTGCTCTTCACAAGGAGAGGAACACAAAAATGTGTGAGACAAGATAACTCAAGAATAAGAGGGAGGAAGAGAAGACCTAGTCCATTCACAGCTAAGATGTTTGTAGTATAACAACTTTTTAATCTCAATCAATTAATCGAGAAAGCTCAGGAGTGTGTGTACATATCAGACCAACAGAAATCCTAGCCAACAACTACTGTACAAAGTCTCAGATCAGAGGGGGTTAAGGAAAGACTGGTAATTTCCTTCCTCCATATCACTCACTGCTTTTTCAATGTATTAACTCACTGATAACCTCTCCCCCATTCTCACATGAACACACATACTCATATAAAAACAATACACACCGACACACTTTCCCTAACA
Source organism: Plecoglossus altivelis (assembly GCA_036571765.1). Taxonomy (NCBI): domain Eukaryota; kingdom Metazoa; phylum Chordata; class Actinopteri; order Osmeriformes; family Plecoglossidae; genus Plecoglossus; species Plecoglossus altivelis. The sequence continues at coordinate 7,939,374 of BROE01000009.1, forward strand.
CAAAGAACACAGTAGCGCCATTGAAGATTCTTAAGAAATAGGAAATTGAGACAAGAGAGTGTACAGTCACAGGATACTCTTCACCTGCCTTCTCTAAACTATAACACTAACAAGTCAAAACAGGTAGACCCAGTCAACACTATAGTAAAAACACAACCGCTCATACACCTGAATCTACGAGTTTAACGCCACAAAGACACATGTGGGATACATAAGGAATTGCATAAGAATAAATTTCGATTATTGTGAAAATGTAGACATGTATACACCCGTAGACATGGCAAGTCCGAATGAGCTTGGTTCGACTGAACTTTTTATCTACATACGGCCACATTAGGTTGCAGTTACATGTCAGTACCAAAACCGACGCAACATAAATCAAGATTCTTAAAAATAAAAAAAAATTTAAACGTGTGCGCGCACGAGTGTGTATACAGTACGTCCAATAATTTGATTTGTTTGCAAGTTTACAAATTACAAAGTGTAATAGTTGTGTCTTTATTATTAATTATTTGTAACGAATGATTACACGAGTGTAGTTTAAACACAGTGCGTGCGTCTGCCTGTGTTACTGTGATGTAATACTAATAATATTTCAGCCATGTTGTTGTGAAAAGGGATCACTTACCAGCAGACACACAGAGAATATCCACTATAATCAACATGATCTTCTTTCTCCGGTCCATTGTGATTCGTCTCTCCTGGTCTACCTTCAGAATTTCAAAACTAATGAAATGATCAAGTTCGGTTGTGAAAGAAAGATTGCAAGATTGAGCAACCCGATTTGCTCGTTCTTCCGGTTCCACTCCTTTACCTGTGCAACCGTTTCCTTAGGGTAGGTGAGAGGCACAGCAGGCGACACACAGCAGCGACCCTGCTGTGTCCTGGAGCTGTCCCTTCAGCGCCCGGAAATGTTGGGATCGCTGATTGTCCTAATAGACTGCACACCGACAGAAACAAAAAAAAACTACGAACTCATTCCAAATGGGCTGGCCTCTCTCTATAATATAATTGTGCAGTCCCAAGCATAGCTAAATAATATAATGATAATATAATATGGAATAGATTCAATTAAATACGATGTACACTTCTCTTATTAACGGGATGTTTCTAAACGTGCTTAACGTTAATTGGTGAACAGAGGCTGCTTTTATAGCGGTTGTAAAATATTTATAATGGCAGAGGTTAGATCTAAAAGAAAGGTTTACATGCCACTATAACTGAGATGATATACATACGATGAACCTTCATTTAACTTATTATTTAAATATCTTCAACCAAACTATATAATAGTCCCACTTGGAACCTGCGCCTAGTTGTTCAAAAAGATGAATCTCGATCAAAATGATCTTGACGTTGAAAGTCTATGTTTTGCCAACCAGGATCAAAAAATCGATTTTACTATTGTGCTGTTCTGGATTTGATCAGCCTGATCCAGATACAAAGTTTTTAAAGTTTACCAATAAATGGTCATAAATGGAACTAACAATCTTGCTACATAAATAACAGGAATTACATGGGGTCACTTTTAAGTGATTTGAAAAGACAAAGTAAAACAGTCAGAGCTATCATCTGACCTGCAAACAAATAAAAACAAACAGATATACATTCTTCACAAACACAATATGAATATTTTGAATATTTAGCTTCAAAATGAAGAAAAAGGTTGAATGTTGAATAGGTAGCAAAATTGAAAGACTTTCAGAATTCGTCTTTGGTTGTGGAGAGACCGTCTTTTTGAAGCTCTCCTTTTAGGAGGCTGGGATGATCCCAAGTCTGGCTTTGGTTTGCTGAAGTTGTGAGTCATTTATTCCCTCGCCAGACAAATCTGTTCTTTCACATAGCCTACATAAATGTCAATGTATTGCTACATGATACAAATATTATTTTATTTTACAAATGTCAAGTTCTGTTACTTTTTATTCCTGAAATTCATGTATTTTAAAGCACCATAGCACATTATGTTGTGAAAGTTCACAGAACAAAGAAGAACAAATATTGCAAAAACAATTGGAAAATGCCATGTAGGCTATCCATTGTAGGTCATTTTCTATTTGTCTGTATTTTCTAAGTATTTGCAAAGACCAAAGGGCTTACCATTCAATCCAAATCAACCAAACAGTGACTGTTGTACAGTGACAACCTGGTCTTTGGAAGACAAAAAGTTCGAAGAATAGTGGCTACTGATTTTAGAAGAGGAAGAGAGAGGGATGACAAAATGAGAGAAGAGGTAGAATTAAGACCACTCAGATAGACACTGGAAGCTAAATGTCGCCCCCTAGCTGTTTCTGGAAGAACAAGTTAATTAGCTCTGTTAGGATAATGAAAGCCATAGTCACGGCACAACGATCAAATGTGTAAAACAGGACAGGATCAATGTGAAGGTAACTTCACCAGAGCAGTCATTTCACCAGACTGCTTTGGCTGGGTCAAGCATGACTGGCCATAACTGCTGCCTGGAACATGCTATGTATTCAATTCTCTAAATGGTTGGTTGATTTATTGTTTCAATTTAATAAGTGATTGAAAGCACTGTTGATTGATTGGACTGGACTGAATTTTGGAAATCACTCTCTTACCTATCACTGTTTTAGGAAGATCAGGACCACCATGGCTGTGAAGACCATGAAGGGTGAGGACAGTTCATTGCCACTGATCACCGGTGACACAATTTCAGATTTGAATACACACACTGTGGCAACCACTGAGTTAATCTGCGATTTCACACAAATGATTGACCAAGCACAATGAAGACTACTGGCAAAGGGACGTCTATGTGGGTGTTTAATAACAGGCAGAAAAGGTTTTAACTAAATACAACCAAACCACAGGTTTTTACACTATTGGAGTATGATTTGGCTCAGCTGGCTACAACTGGCTGATTGAGACTGCATCCTCATTATACTGTTTTGAGACCGACTCAGGTTTCAGACGGGCAGCGTGTACAGAATGTTGCATTTCACTCCATTCTCCACCTAAAACCTCAGGGAGGACTGCTTTTTGTAGAGCCTGTTGAAGATAGCCAGCATGTCGATTTCTTTAATTTCTTTAATTTGTCATATGTCTCAGAAAGTGAACTGTTCTGTTATGTAAATTTTACAATGCATGTTTGGGTGTCTTTGCTCTGCAGCTTTGCTTGTTCTACACCAACTAATCACCGCGTAGCTAATCTAAATATTATTAGCATACCGTATATGGGAGAAACAGCGTTTTTATTCCAGAGCCATTTCCAAAGTTGTATTAGGGCGCATAGAACAGCACCCGGGTGATTTTCAGTCCAACCAATGTTAAATAACCTTTTCAGAGACCTTAAGGAACACACTGAAATAACTTAAAAAGTCCAGTGAATGATCCCTTCAAAGCAGTTATGGACCATTTATTATTCTCAAAACAGTTTTCATAAAACAAAAATGTATGACAATACTGTATAAATCTGTTGTTCCAGAGTATAGTGGTATGAGGTGATAGGTTATGTACATTTTCCAGTACAACAATATTTGTTTGTGAAACTTTAACAATGACACAGGAAGTTTGGTTGTATCTGTTATGAGGAAAAGTCTCAATCCTTCAAATAAATGATTTGGGATAAAGTACCAAAACCATTATACAGAATTTTTGCCAACTTATCTTCAAGACACAATTAAGGCACCCAAAATCAATAACATTTAGGCTTCCATCATATAATGTGGTTTGTTTCTACAAATGAAATCCACATTAATTTGATTGATGGATTGAATCCATTTGAGGGGATGGCAGGAGAATAGGCTGCTAATTACACCTTGAGCTAGCTGACTAGTCAGATGACATATTGGACACAGTGGTGTACAAAATAGAGTTATAGATACTGGGGAAAACTGTATATAATTTGGCACATTCCACCAACCAGAAATACATTGTGTTGCAATACAAATATTGAATTTATTGGAAACTGCTTGGCTGAGGATACATACCTCCAGCTTAGACAAACATTTCTCCTGCTGAATGCTTGCAAGCGTTAACGAGTGCGCAAAGTGCAGACCCAAAATACTCCACCAGGTGACTCCATTACAACAATATTCTTTAACACATATTCAGGTATGTTAACATGCACTCCTCAAACAGCCACAGCGCTGGGGGTCTGTGATTGGCACATCACTACAGGCAGGGGTATGAGAAAACGGACCAGAAAGTCACTCATTTTCCATCTGGGAGACCGACATCCATCTGGCAACCGGATCCAGGATTGAGATGGTTAACACTTTTGACAACTCTACCAGTACGAGTTCTGAACGCACTGTGTGTATCAGCAGATGTATGTGCCTGTTTGTACTGCCCTCTGTCATTTTCTGTGTCATCTGATAGGACAATGTCTGGAGTCAAACCTCAGAGTCAACATTTACAGCTAGACTGTCAAAGGCAATGAGTCTGTCCAGGGGAACCTGAGAGCTCTGAACTTCACTGGAGTCGTCACATGGACTGGTGCGCCTTGACTTGACTGATCTAGCTCTGTAGCTTCTCCATCCAAAGACTCTTGACTGACAGTTTCTCCTGACCCACCTAACACCCAGCATTTATCATATCCTCCTCCTTTTCCAACGTATCCCTGAGATCCACTATGTCCCTACGTCAAAAATAAGCCGCAACCAATGACTATTTGGCTCAGTCTGTCATAGAACTGTAGACAGTCACTCTTGGACTATAGACGGTCACTGCTTCTTGAAACTGGAGTATGACGATACAGCGCCATTTACCTGCTGAGAAAATTTACTGTTGTTATGGTGACTGCCATGTACATTCCACCAGATGCTAATGGTAACTCAGCACTGGGACTACTGTACAGCACAATTAGCAGCCAGCAAGATCAGCATCCTGCAGCTGAGCATATTATTGCTGAGTATTTTAATTTAGCAGATTTTAAAACTCTTCTCCTTAAGTTTTATCAGCATGTGAAGTGTGCCGCTAGGAGAGAGAAGACGCTGGACAAGGTCTACTAGAACATTAGACATGACTACAGCGCTATACAGCTCCCATACCTGGGCCAGTCAGACCTTATACCCTGCTCCTAACACCAGCAAATGCCCCCCTCAGGAAACAAGCACATACCACATCAAAATCTATAAAAACCTGTCCTGATGGCGCCTCTCTCCAGCTACAGGACTGCTTTGACAGAACAAACTGGGATATTTTTTAACACTCTGACCTGGAGGAACACACAGCAGCAGTCCTGTGTTACATCAAACACTGTACCGAGATTGTCACTGTGGACAAACATATCTAGGTCTTTCCCAACCAGAAGCCCTGGATGACCAAAGAGGTCCAGCGCCTGCTGCAGGAGAGGGACACGGCTTTCAGGTTGGGCGATAGGGAGGAATACAGTGCTGCCAGAGCCAGCTTGAAGAGGGGAATCTGACGGGCCAAGCTGGACTACAGTTGGAGGACTGAGGACAATTTCAGTTGCAACAACACAAGGTAGATGCGGCAGGGGATCCGGCACATCACCAACTACAAGCCAAACCTTTCGGCTGTCAACAAGGACCCTTCATTGTCAGAAGAGTTTAACCACTTATTTGCCACCGGAGACAGCTGCTCGACATCCACCTGCCCCACTGCAGCCCCATCTCACTGTGAAAGAGCATGAGGTGAGGCGCACACTGACAGTTGTGAACTCAAGGAAGGCTGCTGGACCTGACGGGATCACTGGATGTGTCCTGAAAAACTGTGCAGAAGATCCTCACCAGGATCTTTAACCAGTCACTACTCCAGTCCGCTGTCCCACCGTAACTCAAGTCCTCAACCATTGTCCCCCCGACCAAAAAGTCCTCAATCAGTTGCCTCAATGACTGCAGACCAGTGGCACTCACTCTGATCATGAAGCGCTTTTAAAAACTGTTCTGCAGTCACATAACTTCCTGCCTCCGATCCACATTCAACAGTCACCAGTTTGCTTATAGGACTAGAAGATGCACAGAGGACGCCATCACCACCCCTCTCCATACTGCTCTGTCCCACCTGGAGCAGCCGGGGAGCTACATGAGACTGCTGTTTGTGGACTTTAGCTCCGCCTTTAATGCCATCCTGCCTCACAGACTGGTGTCCAAAGGCCCTTGGGTTACCCAAGTCCGTCTGCCTCTGGATCTTGGACTTCCTGTCGCACCATTCCCAGAGGGTCAGAGTAGGCTCCCACATCTCCAAAGCCCTCAGCCTCAATACCGGCTCTCCACAGGGCTGTGTGTTGAGCCCCCTGCTCTACACCCGCTACACTCCCGACAGCATCCCCACCCACCCCAGCTACTCCATTAAGTTTGCTGACGACACCACTGTGGTGGTGGGATGAGGTGGAGCGTCTCGTGGTGTGTTGTGGGGACAACAACCTGGCACTGAACACCACCGAGACCAAGGAGCTGATAGTGGATTAAAGGAGGACAAAAACTGACATCCAGCCCCTGTGCATCAGTGGGGACTGTGTGGAGAGGGTGGCTGCCTTTACATTTCTGGGCATCACCACCAGTGAGGACCTGACCTGGAGCGCACCACTGTCAACACCACTGCTGTGGTAAAAAAGGCCCAGCAGAGACTGTATTTATAGAGACTCATCAGGAAGACACAACCCGAGTAAGGAACGGCTGGTGTCCTCTTATCGCTGTTCCACTGAGAGTATTTGGACATACTGCACCTGTACTTGGTTTGCCAGCTGCACAGTGCAGGACTGGAAAGCGCTCCAGAAGGTCACCACGTCAGCCCAGAAGATCATCAGCCACCCTCTCCCATCTCTTGCATTTTACAGTTCCCACTGCTTCTAGAAGCTTAAAAACATTTGACAGGACACTTCACACCCTGGACACACTCTGTTTGAACTGTTGCCATCAGGAAAACGATACAGAGCAATCGAGACAAGGACACGTAGATTTAAACAGTTTTTATCCCAGAGACGAAACTACCTTGAATGTTACTTTACAGTCAAGCTCTTAAATGCACAAAGTGCAATGTTCTAACTTAATGTTCTAATGTTTTAACTATTTTACAGGACTTTTCTATTCATGCACAGTTTTTATTAGGTTGCCACCTTTTTATTTATTTATAAACTGTGTATTTGTTTAATGCACCTGAAAGGTTGGCATCCCAATTTCGTGACACAATGTACAATGACAATAAAGATATTCTGATTCATACTCAACCTTACCGAGATAACGATACATTGGGATTTTTCTCAGTGGTAGATCACTGAATGATTCCCTCTGGTTAAACTGGGCCCATAATTTGTGAGCAGAGTAGGTTTCTGCTGTGATCTTGGAGTAAGAATTTAGTCTTGAGTTGACTGCGAAAATGAAAAGAAACATACACAACTTCACTGAGATAGCTTTCATGGGGGAGAGAATTTATTTAACACGAACTCATCAACGTTTATGCTCTGGTCACGTGCTAATCTAATCGGCGTCAATTGGCTAACATATGTAACACAGTCGAGAGCATATTATACATATATGTTGACACATCTGGTAATTTATCACTGTAGTCTACATATAACATATATATGGTGTATCGTTTTATTTGTTGTTGGTTTTTGTTTTTTATATAAACTAAAAAGTCTGGGGTAAATGATTATTTTCCAATCAATCTAAATGAATTTGAGGAATAATCCACACGGATAGTTACGTTTCATCCAACAATAGAAGTTGTAAACATTGACGACTGCATTGCAAATAAATGAAGGCGGGGCCTGTGCAATTTGCAGGGCACTCAACTGCAAAATCGAAACTAAGCAATTTGAATGGTCAGTCTTGGGCTTGGCTCTGAATTGGACACATCTTCCAAACCTACCTCGGCAGGATTTGACAGGACTAGACCGTTGTATTCCATATCGACCGTACATTTTCAATTAGCCGACGCGAAAACCTATTCTTAATACCCCTAAAGATTAGAAACTATTTAAAAAAAAGACAAAGTCGGCCACCACCCTTCATTGGCTAACACTTAATACAACGGTAATTATTTTTTACTTTTCTATTTTCACTTGGGCTATATGTTGAATTTGTAATTAATACGACAATATGTCTCCTTTGAGAGACTACATTTTTCTTGTGACGCAGGCCTGAATTTTCTCAATTCTATCGGAAGACTTCTGTCTCTAGGCGTAGTTTGTTCAAAGATTAAAGCAGCTGTAATGAGCTGGAGCTGCTATCTAGTTGGCGTGTCTACATGTTACACTCTACCCTGGTCCTTTAGCCTACGTTCTCAACGTTTAAGGTAACTGATTACATCAAACTATGTAGACTAATCAAATGTAATCTCTTAGGGTAAATAAATAAGGAAAAAAAGATTGAATCAATGACTATTGTAAGCCTATACATTATTTACATAATGAAATTGCTAACGTTAAATCGAGTGATGTAATTAGTTAAAACAAAAATGATGCTTATTCTGAATGTATCTAAATTTATTAGTTTTACAGTGATATGACTTGAGATTTCTAGTCCGATTGTATATCAAGATTATGTTAAAACATTAAGTGCATAATATTACTGAAAGCCCTCCATGTATCAGGTCCACGCAGTTACAACAAGATTATTAGCTGATAAGGCTGGGACTGGATATTCGAGTAACCTACAAATCCCCGAGCTTTAGCACAAAGATCAGACTCTCGATTCCAAAGACTTCGGTACCAACGGCACTTTTGTTCACTACAGTAGCCTATTCAAAAGCGAGTTTTCAATGAGATTATCGACAATACTTTTTCCATGTAGCCTCGACATCGCAGGACCGGACTAGACTCGTTCATGTAACGTGCTACATGCTCTGCCAAAGGGCAAATAACAGAACGTAAGATAATTTCACATGTTCTGCTGCTTGCTTGTAGCCTAGCTAAACAAAATGCAGGGGAGGATGGGGTAAATTGAGACGGTTTTGATTTAAGGGGTCTAAAGTAATGTCTAAACTATGTACATACAATTCAATATGTTGTGCATCCCTGGTAAGAATCAAATTGGATCTCAAATAATTAGTAAAAAAATATGACTTTCCCCCAAAAGTAGTCTCTTGGCTCAAGTAGCCCTGATAAATAGTCAATTTAGCCTAGTTAGGTTGAGCCAAGTGAAAGTAAATTGTAACAAAGGTTATGTTAAAGTAAAACTGAACATTTTAACCTCATTTTATTCTAATGCTTTACCAAAGCAAGACACAATCAATATAACATAACATATTAAAAGTTTAGTGTGAACAAAGATGACAACTTTAGAGAACAATTTTCCTAAACAAGGCTTGTTTGAAATGCCCAGAACAAAATCATTTGGCTTCAAAGTAGGTATTTGATTAAAATTGAAATGACTGGGTTTAGGGTTAGAAGTGCAGACTAGAGGTAAATAGCCCCCTCCCCTTCCCTCTCCATACCTTCTTCCTCTCTGCTTCTCCTTCCTTCCCTCCCCCCCTTTCTCCCTACATACCTACTCCATCCCCCTCTCTTTCCTCTATTCCCTTCTCTCCCCTCTCTATTATCCCTACTCGACACCTCACGTCTCTACGCTGCAAGGCAATATAGACTTTACATGAACAATGCATTATGGTTTTTGGTCTAGAATTCATCATAATTCATCATAATTCATCATTCATTCATAGAAGTCATATCATTTTATTGATCATGTGTAAGAATGCTTTGTAGAAATACATTAAAGTGATAATAAACCTTTTTTAAATGGGATAATGGCTCACCTTACCATTTTGGCTCAAATGACCCCACACCCACCATTTGAACAAACTTCCATCAACCAGCATTTTAAAGCTACTGTTATGCTAACAGTATAGCCTTATGTTGTAACTAACTAAAGCACTTACACATGATTTCTTTTTCAATTTTGTCTTTACTTGTTTAGATATAAAATCATGACTCCTTGAACATTACTTAGAACGGCTTAAATTTTTTACACTTAAATGTGCTCACCCCTTCCTTCGTGAGCTTCTCATCTTCACAGTGTAGGTGAAACGGAGGAGTCTTCAAAAATGTATGGTCTTTAAAAAAATGTTTTTGTGTTGGCTAAAAACAAAGTGTGGCTCAAGTTACCAGCCTGCTGAACTTAAACTGTTCTCCTCTAGGAGGCACTGTTGCTGTCTTTAAAAGACAGTACAACCTAAGCAGCTACTATTGATTTACAGTTTTTCTCAGTCGCTTTGGTACATTTCTCAGATCAGAATTGAAATTCTCAAAACTACCTGTTCAATTCTCACATCATTGTGTCACTTGTGCACATCAAAAAAGCAGTTTCTAATTTCTTTCAACAAGTTGCAAATGCTTTGGTACATCCATGCAAATGATTACAATTCTCTGTTGTTTCCTACATTATCATTTGCTTATGTCATGTTGATCAAATATGTAGTCTGTGACGTCCCTGTATGAATAGTCTCACCCCCCCCCCCCCACAGCCAAGCCAAGCATAAGTCTTTACATGCGAAATGGTTGAACAAGTTATCATAATATATCAAGCATATTTCTATACTTTCTAGATTTTCATTAGACGTCTTTCAAAATCTATCCTGAATTGGTAAATTGCTCCCAGGTGAATCTTGACTTTCTCTAACTAAGGTGCTCCTCATGAAGCATCAACTTGCAGGTATATGTATAGCCGGAGCAACAGAATGTTACAATGTTTGACGATGGAAGGACAAGAAATTGGACGGGGTCAAGAGCCAGAGAGAAGACGAAGAAGAGGAGTGTCATCAACACTTTAGCCATAGTTTCCATCAGAACATCCCTCCAGAGTAAACTGTTATATTGACAACATGACTAAACAATTTGACTGTTTTATCCGTACACAATGACACAAGGACTTGTCATTCTGATGGCACTGGCATGTTCATTGACACAGATATTTACTTTTGAGAGACGAACTAAGGATTTTGAGTAAGAGAGTGGCTTTTGCAGGTTATCCATGGTGTTTTGCTATTTGCACACGTTGATTTGAGAAATGCACTTACTGTTTTGCAAATTGTGAGTTTGATTCGAGAAATGTACCAAAGAGACTGAGAAAAACTGTAATACAGACCATTCAGTAATACTAGACTATAATGATTTTCTCTCATCCAACTATATTATCAGCAGACCAGACGACAGCTAGTTGCACATACTAGTGCCATGGATGTCATATGAATGTAAAGTAGGTCAGAAGTGAAGTGTTGTGAAAATGGAATTGTATACTTAATAATACTCTTATCAAAACTGTCACTTCTTTATGTAGATAGCCATCATGTCGGAACTAATTTGCATAAACAGTCCAAATGTGAAGTACACGGAAAAGCACATCGAGGCTCAGTACTCTTACCACACAACAGCAGTACACAGAGAAGGGGACACACTCAGGGTAAGTCTGTCTAAATACCAGTCCCAACTCATGCATCAATTCACAAACACTTCATTTTCTGTCTGTCTGTTCTGACACTTTGCAGGTGACCCCCCTAACGAGTGAGCTGACATTTAGGACAGAGCGTCATGTCCCTCGACTGGGAGTGATGCTGGTGGGCTGGGGAGGGAACAATGGAAGCACGGTGACTGCTGCTGTACTGGCCAACAGGCTGGGCCTCACCTGGAGAACCAAGACTGGAGAAAAGGTTAATCATGCTGGACATATATACACCTGTCTCTCTGTCTCTTAGATGCTACTAAATACTCCACATAGAAAAAATGTTTTTTGATGAAGGCCCTTTTGAGACATAATTGTGACACACACATTTCTCAGTTTGCACAGCTTTCAATGGATGTGTCATACATTGAAATCTAAAAATAGTTGAACAAGATGCACGTATCTGAATGTTGATAAACCAGGAAAGCTGTATTCCAGATATCCAGATGTTAGACCTTCTTCCACCTTAAGAGAGGGGTGATTGTTTGCTGTTAATCATTAGAAGTGTTGACGGACAGTTATTTAACCACAGTGGTGAAAAAATGAAACAGTAGAAGTGCTTGATAAAATTCCTGCTTTCTTGACTTATCCTAGATGTATGTTTTAACACCCTGTCTTTTTGTGCTGACCACATTGCACTGTATCTGGCCCGATTAGGATGTGTTCACTTGTTAGTGCAAATCGCGTCTTCCAAAAAAAACAAAACCTAGAAGATTTATTCATATATTACCACTGAAACTTAGAGAATTCAGTAGAGCACTATCCTGCTCCATTTTCTAAATCTACTCTCACCCTGGTGCTGTAGCAGGCTACAGAAACCTTATTCTCCTGATAATGAGCTAGATTTAATCGAGCGTCAAGTTCTTAACACTGATTCTTATGCTTCACAGACAATCCTTAACCTTAAATGGGCATGTTTCCTACTTCTCTTTGTTCTTTAGAGAGCAAACTACTATGGCTCCCTCCTGCAGACATCTACAGTGTGTCTTGGCTCGGGGCCGGAGGGAGAGGTCAACATTCCATTTCGTGACCTTTTACCTATGGTGCATCCTGATGATATAATCTTCGATGGTAAGAGACATCTCATACATAACCCCATATCTATACATGCATATCAGGAATCTCTTTTTCTGGGATTTTGGTTGAACAATTAGCTTGACAACCTGGCACTGACCTTTTTCTAATGTTGTTTTGCAAACAATAGGAAGGGCTTATCTCTGTTGGCCCATTTATACCAGCCACCCCTAGGTAACACTGTATTCTAACTTGCTGATGTTGATTTGTGCAGTGTGCACAAGCAAGATTGTCAAATAAAGTCATGTTATATCCTATCAGGCTGTAACAAAGTACTCTTTAGTATGTTCAGATGTAAAATAATCCTTTTGTCCTGTATTTCATAATGGCAAAGTTGCCCAACCCAACATAACATGTAGAAAACAGCAGACTGTAGGCTAGGAACATAAGTTTCTGCCATGTGATTGACTATTTAGCTATTTGTGTTAACAAGCAATTAAACATATTTACCTAATGTGGCAGGTGAGTTTATACACACTATAGCAACTGTTAATGATTGAAATTCACACACATTAGTAGCCTGCCCTTCTTAGTTGGAAGTAGTATAAAGTAGGGTCATAGACAATGCAGTATATGTAGGTAGACCTAGACTATGTAGTTTGCTGGAACCACACATAAGGAAGCAAACTCACTATACCTATCTTGACCATTGTTCAGTCGGTCTGCATCTTTGTGTTTCTTTGCATGTTGGACAATATTGCACCTGGTTGATGACTCAAAGATTTAGCTAATACAACTGTATGCCAGGAAGTGAGAAAGATATGCCTTGCTCAAACTGGTACTTGAATATTTTCATCAGTTTTCCAGGTCATCTCGAAACACAAAGAATCAAGGAGACTAGGCCATGTACCCCATTATGAGGACGCTTGAGCCTAGGACCTCTATACATATATATATAAATATAAATATATACTATACTATATATACTATATATACTTGTCCTGCTAGTAAAGGGATCTGGGTTTAAAGGATATCTGATCTTGGGTCAGTTTAGGGTGAAACTCCTTCCCAGTAAGAGATCCTGATTGTGGAATGTTTCTTTATGTTCATTTGTGTTTTGAACTCTCCTCGTAAATGAAGTATGGTGTTCACGGGCCCCTCAAAATTGTGTTACAAACACCTGCTAGTCCACTATATGGATTGATAGTTGTATTTTATTAAGGTATTGTGTGTGTGTTTTAGGCTGGGACATCTCTTCACTGGATCTGGGCCATGCCATGGAGCGTGCAGAGGTGCTTGATTGGTCACTGCAGGAAAAACTACGACCACACATGAGCCGGTTCAAACCACGACCCTCCATCTATATCCCAGACTTCATTGCTGCCAACCAGGAAAGCCGTGCTGACAACATCCTCAAGGGCACTATGGCAGAGCAGGTGCACAATGTCTCCTTCAGGCCTATTACATAAATGTTGGAAAGCAATATGTAAATATAGGTGCAAGCAGCAATGTGGGTTCCTTCTCTAAAAGCAAAAAAAGACATGATAGAGGGTCAGAGTTGTCTCTCGACAAAGGATATGTAAAAACATGTTTGACCCTGTAAAAATAGTAATGATATCATCAAGACGTGAACTACAAAACCTTGTGTACTTCCAAGTAAGAATATAGTACTTTGTGTCTAACCTACTCAGCCACCGGCACTTATGTTAGTCTTTACAACCAGACAGGAATAAACTCTCACAATATTGATCAAAAGTAAACTTTTACATACATGATTCATAATATCCAATACGCTGACTAGATGTAGCATGCGGGTATCTACAAACCACAATCAGGAGACTTGAACAACGAGAGCAAAAATGATGCAAGTTTGGCAAAATACCTCCTGCCTAAATGGATATTCGAACTCAAACGTGGTTACAAGTCAACCTCTCAATCCTCTTTCGTACACACAACTGTAACCGAACTGCGAAACGAAGGCAGACTATTACTTTTGGACAAAGTTAAGCACAGAATTCAGTTATCTTTTGCATGGCGATCCTCCTCAACGTTGCACCATTTCAAAATGACATGACAAGGCATATTTCATACATGTACACAACATTTTTACGTAGTTATTTTTTTTATTTTTGAAACTGATGGCAAATCAAATCAGTGCCTTTGTACGAAGAGCCCACTTCACCCGCCGGTTAACAACAATCTCTTGAAAGTTACATCTTCCAGCTTCTGTAACCATCTGTGCGGTAATCAGGCCCATCATGCTGCATTCCATTTCTCACTGGAAGTCTCAACACGGAACTGGGAATGACGTCACACCCAAATTTACCGAAGTTGATCACTTTCCAGAATCTCAGTTGAATCCTAAAAGAAGAGATGAAAGTCAAGAGCTAAGCTGGAGGATATACTCTGTTGCAAGAACATATTAGCGACACCAGCTTTGTTAAAAATGCATTACACTGTTCATGTATACTAACACCGTAGCAAAATGTCCACAAACACACAACACAGAACTTGTGATTACGACAAATATAAAGAATCGGTAATAAGTAGTCAAACTACATCATCTACTAATGTCGATACATGGCGCTGTCATCTTGAATTTTAAGTTCTGAGTGGTTCCCTACCTAAGTAGTGGCATCCTATTTGACACTTCAGCCTAGGAGGTCGTGAAACAACCTTCTCGTGTACATAATTAATCAATCATAACTTTTGGCTACCAAAATGAAGATGAATTGTATAATTGTGCTGCATAATGTATGGCTTCTGACGTACACCCAAAATAGTTTGACGACTTCGCTCATCATTTGTTACCAAAGTTTGGCTTTAATTTACAACAATGCTATTTGTTCAGGTGTACAGTTTGAGTAATGAGGATCACCAATCATGTCACCAATTGTCTCATAAGTGAGGGGTGGGGGTTTGGTTACGGCATACTTGCTTGGACACATTCCAAGCCTTATGGCA
Source organism: Plecoglossus altivelis (assembly GCA_036571765.1). Classification (NCBI taxonomy): domain Eukaryota; kingdom Metazoa; phylum Chordata; class Actinopteri; order Osmeriformes; family Plecoglossidae; genus Plecoglossus; species Plecoglossus altivelis. Next base: position 7,954,715 of record BROE01000009.1, read on the forward strand.
AGTATGCCGTAACCCTCCTGGTTACGGCATACTTGAGGGTTGAGGGTTGCCCCAAGCATGTGTGTGTGTGTGTGTCCGGGGCCTGCATTTATCGGTGAGAATTTAGAGCTATGAAAATGTAGAGGAAGTGCGACAGGAATATGACAGGAATAATTTCATATACACGCTGAAATAGTCAGAGTTGGTGGGAAAACAGTCATTCAAAAGTTACATGCAAAACCTTAGAAAACGCTTTTCAGGCGCTGAAAATCACTTTAAGGCCATAAAAAACTGAAATTGTTCAAAATCGATTTTAATGACTGGAATCAAAGAATATTACTTTAGAAACCACTTTTCCATGTATAAACCATCACCATATACATGCCAAAGTCGTCAGATTTGTTGTTAAAACCGTCGTTCAAATTTTACATTTAAAATAATATTACTCTCTGGAATTATCGAATACTACAGCAAAAACCACTTTTCCATGTATAAATCACCACTTTATACATACTGAAATAGTCAGTTGGTGGAAAAACAGTCATTCAAAAGTTACATGCAAAACCTTAGAAAACGCTTTTCAGGGGCTAAAAATCACTTTAAGGCCATTAAAAATGAAGTTGTTCAAAATCAATTTTATTGACTGTAATCATAGAATGTTACTTTAGAAACCACCTTCACATGTATAAACCATTACCATATACATGCTGAATTGATCGTATTTGGTAGGGAAACAGTCATTCAAAAGTTACATGCAAAACCGTAGAAAACGCTTTTCAGGCGCTGAAAAGGTAACGAAAAGTAACGGAGGAAAAGTAACGAAAAGTAACGGAGTAAAAGTAACGAAAAGTAACGAGAAGTGGCAAAGGAAAAGTAACTAAAAGTAACCAAGGAAAAGTTGCGAAGTAACTGGACGAAGAAAAAAGAAGCCTTTTTTCCTGTTTCAACTTTATTTGTAAGCATTTGCAGGTTATGTAAAGCAGTCAATGACAAATAATATTACTGCCTGGAATTATCGAATATTACTAAAAAAAACTACTTTCCCATGTATAAACCACCACTTTATAATCTTAATCTATTTTCCATCTTGCGTTCATTTATTACGCAAATTTGTGTACAAGACATTGTTGCGAGTCTTCATATGAATTTGTGATTTATTTGTTCAGTTTTTGACTAGAGGATGTGTAAAGCATTATTTTAAAGTTAACGATAAATTCAATTATCTTTCATTTAATCATTTTTGGAGATATGAAGTTTGCACCTGGTAATATTTTGTCTTCCATGTGTGTGGAACAGATGAAGTCCCAGGGTCAATGGGGCATTGATTTGTAGAGGAATCCTTATAATAATAGGAACTCTAATGACAGGAATACCAACAAACACAACAGGCTTACTCCTGATTGAGGAATACTAATAATAAGAAGACTATAATAATAATAAGAAGAATACCAACGAAATCTAAAGTCTTCTTCCTACTGGATCTCATCAGAAATTCGGGTTGAATGAGAACATTACCAACTGAATCCCTTATATACATTAACTGTGTTAGAAACTAGATACGGTACAAAGAGGAAAAAGGTTCTGAACGAGTTCTCACACTCCTTCAGGTGGACCAGATCAGAGCAGACATCCGAGACTTCCGCCAGTCAAGTTGCCTGGACAAAGTAATCATCCTATGGACCGCCAACACTGAGCGATTCTGTGACATCACACCCGGAGTCAACGATACTGCTCAAAATTTGATGAAAACCATCCAGGTGTGAGGGGGAGGGGTTAAGGGTCACATGGAAGGTGTTACAGATTACATATTGATTGCTTCAATTTTTACTCGTTTCCAGCACCTAAAACTGTGCTGCTC
>BROE01000009.1:7956604-8147249 GCA_036571765.1 Plecoglossus altivelis
CTAATAAACATAGCAAATTTAAATGACAGGAAATCTAAATATACACATTTGCAAGGAATTTGACCAGGTGCAGAGCCAATTGTGGTGGTTTGCGGTCCTTCGCAGCCTTTGTGGTCGGTCCACTTTGGTAACATGGGTGCTAAAAGGAGAAAGGGTTGTCCTAAGGATTTGAAGCACTTTACGGCTATTCGCAACGCTTTGCAGCCAGTATGTCCCTGCCATTATACTGTAGGGCTATTCTTACTATTGTAATATGTTGGTCGACACAGTTGGTCAGTGTACGCATGTACACTTTAGAATATTTCTATTATTGCCTGAATGTTAAAGTTTTTTTGACAATGTCTGTTTCAGGGCTTGCTTGGGGTTGCCCCCTCAAAACCACATGCACCTGGAATTCAAGCTGCAGAAGAGCTTTCTACCTTGTCATGAGAGCCAAGCCCATGATGGGGCTTTTTCTAAGAAGGTGGTGCTTGGCAAAAAACACAGTGCTTCTCTCCAAAATGGATCAATCGACCATATTGTAGCTATTGCTAGTGGTTGAGCTCAACATCTAACTTTCAACACCGTTCTCATAATTCAGTAGTTTTACATTCCATCATCATACATTATATAAATAATGTTATGTTAATGCCAAACAATTGAACACAGTTAACATTTACAATTCCTGGTGTTTTCATACATAAACCAGTGTAACAAGAGTGAGCCAGATGTATTCTCTGATGTTATGGTATGATTAAATGAGAGTCATTCTTTAACATATTCAACTAAAACACTTTCCTTGTAAATCCATGTTCTTGTATAACTATCTGCTAATTAAAGAAATGTATAAGATACAAAAACTAAAGAGCCATGCTTCCTCTCCTACTGTGTCTGGTGCAGAGCCATAGATAGTCATTCGAGGACTGCGGTATTCCACCATCACCATAGTAAGCTACAATGACAAACCCTGGTTTACATCTAACTTCTGCCATCTTAGGTTGGAGGTTGGTTAACAAGTGTACTCTTAACACACTAATTCTCAGCTAATGGCTGAGAACCGTCTGGAGGCAAATCACCAACAAGCCCTGAACCCCACACTCCGATAATGACGCTTGCCTGGCCAACGACCTGATAAGTTATACTGTGCCTTAGATAGACAACTGAATTGTCCTGACACTCTCCTCACTCCTATGTTTAACCAGTTGTAATTCACTCATTCATTCATTCAGTCATGTATTTCACATATCAAGGTGAAACTGTGTATGGAACTTCAGAATGATGTGATCTTAAAGCTGATGAGAAGGGTTGAGCCATCAGCCAAAATTACATTTGATTTGTTTACACATATGCAATGTGGCGATGTACACATTTGCATAAATACACATTTTTCTGACATTTTCTCATTCCATCTCACCCTGTAGAAATACACATTTTTTACATGCCTGTAACCCATTTAAAGTCGATTTGATGAGTTGATGAGAAAAAGTTTGTCTCAAATTTGGTCAGTACAAGTACATTAATAAATCTGATGTTATTGGTCCTTGAGTTTTTTTGTTCCCCATCAGAAAGAAGGCATATGTACCAAATTTCAGGCATTTTGGATTCATGGGGCGCTGGGAAAATCACGTAGACGTTTTATTTGGCTTGCAGCGCTATCTATTGGCGTATGTGGGCCAACAGCCATCATTGAGCAATTTTGTTTTTATTGTGTTGAGGACCTTTTGAGTAATTTAGCCGTTTCATGGAGAAGAAAATAAATCTGAAAAATAGATTCAGCTTTTAAAATGTCTTGAACTCTAATATTTGTGATGTTAGAAATTATGAAAACATAACTGGCGAGTCACAGTTAACGCAGAGACAGAAAACCATACATTCTCACATTCATTCACTAGGGACAATTTAGAGTTTCCAATTACCCATCACATGCATGTCTTTGGATGGTGGGCGGAAGCTGGAGTGCCCGGAGAGAACCCATGGTAACATGGGGAGGACATAGTGACCACCTAAAGAGATCATGTGATGTTGGTTTTGGTCCAAGAATTGAACTCTCAATCTCCTTATTGGGAGGCAAGAGCTCTAACCGCACTGCCACCATGCACACCTGGATATTTAGCTAGAAGGTTTTAATTACACTTTCAGCGTTTCTGTTTACTTGCCGCACATGCAGGTAATGTCTCCATGTGGACTTCTTGTGTCTCAGCTAAGTGAAACAGGTTCTTCTTCATCTTGCCAAAATGAGCCACCAAAATGTTGAAACTTCAGAGGGGCATCCAGGACTTGTTTGCGTTTTGGTTTATCAACACCTTTGATGAAGTTAAAGAGGCATCTACCCCATTTGTCTACATTGACAATGAAGGACTCATTCTTGAAAGTGTGCTGCCTTATCAGCTTCCTTGAACTTATTTAGTGATGTGGGCCATTATTGTACTGCTCCNCTGCTAATTAAAGAAATCTATGAGATACAAAAACTAAAGAGCCATGCTTCCTCTCCTACTGTGTCTGGTGCAGAGCCATAGATAGTCATTCGAGGACTGCGGTATTCCACCATCACCATAGTAAGCTACAATGACAAACCCTGGTTTACATCTAACTTCTGCCATCTTAGGTTGGAGGTTGGTTAACAAGTGTACTCTTAACACACTAATCCTCAGCTAATGGCTGATGTCTGGAGGCAAATCACCAACAAGCCCTGAACCCCACACTCCGATAATGACGCTTGCCTGGCCAACGACCTGAAAGTTATACTGTGCCTTGGATAGACAACTGAATTGTCCTGACCCACTCCTTCCCACCCCAGAGGGCCCCCAACATAGAGGCATCCTTATGTCATGTCAATCAACCAATGGCTTTTTAAAATAGTTAAAGTTACATAATTACTTAATGGTATCGTTCAAATTCAATCGTTCTTTGGAGATAAAAGCAAACACGAAAAATTAATTCATGCTGGGTAGTCTTTGGAAAAAGTCTGCACTTATGTTTCCGAACACGGACAGTAAAAAAACAACAACCTCTAAAACACTCAACGGAACCGTCGTTTAAGAGTATGTTTCCGCTTGTTGGAAATTCTTTGAAACACAGCAAAAGTCAGCTCGATTCACAGAGATACTGAGTATGCTTGTTCAACGATGTAAGTTACCATTATTATTTTAGCTAGGACTAGAATATATCACTTTAATCTTAATCTACCCCCTAGTTCTCTGCTAAATGGACCAGGGAGAGCATTCCAAACGATTGCTCCAAACAAATCGTTCCCGAGCAACGAGTCACTTCCGTTGTTAATACCTAGAATAATGGCGGAGAAACGTCGGTCTGCTGTCCCTGCAGCGATATCAGAAACCAAATCGACTAAAATAGACAGCGAAAAGGAATTTCTCACGCAGATGGGGGTGGGTGAATTGCTTCGAGGCGCTCTGCTTAAGATGGTTGAAGCTAGATCGGATGACCCAATCGGGGTCTTAGCCGATCACTTCTGTAATGTAGCATCCGAGTCAGAGGACTGCACAGCGGGATACAGCGACGGAGAGCAAAGTATCACTCTCACCCCCGCCGTTCAAGAACAGCAACAGCTCAACAAAGCACTGTGGCACTTGAAACTAGCGCATCACTCCCAGAGGTAGGAATGACATGCAAATGGCCCCTTCAAGGGCGTAGGTTTGGCTTGAAAGTTCTAAAGAACACGGGATCATTCAACTGAGAAGGAAGAGGTTTTGACCTTTTGATCCCCGTGAATAATCTCTTTAACAAATGTGAATTTCTGTCTTATTTCTAAAAGGATGCACATATTGCCATTTTTGGTCCATATCTGGCCTGGAGACCGAGCTGTAAGACAGTCAGCCAGCTGACAGTCTTACAGTGTCTGGGCCAGACCTGGGGTACATAACCCAATAGGTGCTTTACAGTGTCTGGGCCAGTCCTGGGGCACATAACACCATAGCTGCTTTACAGTGTCACAATTAAACAATTCTTCAGGGTGTGGGCTGCATCTGGACCAGAACAAATTGTATGTGTCTATTTTCACTGTGAGGGCCAGTTTTGGGCCGGTGACCCAGCCAGAGGTGGGTCAGAACTGGAGCATGGATATGGCTCAGAGGTGGGCCAGACACTTTTTATTTATTTATCTGGGAACCAGTTATTGTGTCGTTAATTTTTAAAATAAACTATCTGACGTGTACAACCAGAAAGGTCAAAGGTTCTCTTTCATCAAACTGATAGTCTTTTTTTGCCAACATATTGCTCGATAGAATAGGCTGGTGAATAAACTTTAGCAAGAAATGCTGGCTATCCTGGGTTTATCCGTCCGTTATATAAGAAAAACTGGTGGCGGTCATGCACCGCTGGTTATGTAAACACTTTGCATTTATTTAGGAACATATTTATGCTTTATTTAGAAGGCTCTAGAGAACTCATGGTGTAGTTTGCTAAATTGATGATTGGATAACAACGATCTGTCCATATAGACATGCCTAATAAATATTTTTTGCAGCAGCAAAGTGGCCAAACCAGCCACTCTATTAAGTGGCCTTTACACAGAACACGAAGATACGGTGAAGCTGTGTACCATTGTGTGTATTTTCCGGTCTGGTCCACTTGCTCCGTGTGTCATTGTGTTTACTTTCCGGTTTGGACCAGTTACTCTGTCCGTTACACTGTCCTTGTTGTCCGGACCAACTGCTGTTTTGTCGCATGGTTGCACCATGGTTTGTGGACCTGCTGCTTAGAGTTCCTTTCACTTGGTCATGACAGTTAGTTAGTGGTTTGTGGTTTTAATCCAATCCGTATCAGCAGTCCAGTTAGCTAAATACATCTCAGAGGACATACACCTTTCTTTATATTGTTATTAATGCATATTTGTTGTCTAGGTCGTTGGTAGCCTACCTAATTGTATTTCTGATGTATACTTTTGATATTCTAATATTTTGTCTTTGAATGATGTTGTTAAGATGTATTCATACATCTGTGATAGGGATGGGCATGGTTAATCAAATGTCCTAAAGTAAGTTAGTATTCGAACACTTATGAGCGTTGTTGGATAAAAAATGCCTTTTCAGTGAAAAATCTTTGAAATAAATATAGCTGCAAGCAGTGATGCGGGTTCCTCCGCTAAATGGCAATTTATTATACAAATGTACTGTACATTGTAGAAGACCAAGAGTCATCAAGTCAGGCCAACCATGTCTATGAGGCCAACTGTGGCCTGTCGAAGCTAAAACCAAGTTCCCGTGTAAAAAACAGAAGCCATTTCTCCTGCAGCACACAGTTAGATTTGAACAATGTTTAACCAGTTGTAATTCACTCATTCATTCATTCAGTCATGTATTTCACATATCAAGGTGAAACTGTGTATGGTACTTCAGAATGATGTGATCTTAAAGCTGATGAGAAGGGTTGAGCCATCAGCCAAAATTACATTTGATTTGTTTACACATATGCAATGTGGCGATGTACACATTTGCATAAATACACATTTTTCTGACATTTTCTCATTCCATCTCACCCTGTAGAAATACATATTTTTTACATGCCCGTAACCCATTTAAAGTCGATTTGATGAGTTGATGAGAAAAAGTTTGTCTCAAATTTGGTCAGTACAAGCACATCAATAAATCTGATGTTATTGGTCCTTGAGTTTTTTTGTTCTCCATCAGAAAGAAGGCATATGTACCAAATTTCAGGCATTTTGGATTCATGGGGCGCTGGGGAAATCACGTAGACGTTTTACGTGGCTTGCAGCGCCATCTATTGGCGTATGTGGGCCAACAGCCATCATTGGCCAATTTTTTTTTATTGTGTTGAGGACCTTTTGAGTAATTTAGCCGTTTCATGGAGAAGAAAATAAGTCTGAAAAATAGATTCAGCTTTTAAAATGTCTTGAATTCTAATATTTGTGATGTTAGAAATTGTGAAAACATAATTTTAAAAGATGGGTTCTGTTGCGAGTCTCCTTTCATTTCGTTTTGCACTCAACACTGGAAAAATGGCTGGCCACTACTTCAACCAGCAGCCAGTGTGCATTTCATTTATTTAATACACGAGTTAAATAAATACACAACAATTTTGAGTTGAATTACTTAAATAAATGAACTTTTCCACAACATTCAAATGTATTGAGACACACCTGTATAGTAAAGCAAAACTAGAATTTCACTAGGCTTGTTGTCGTCCTGACTTTCTTGCTCATCCTCGCGCTCCTGTCTGTAAGTCTGTTACTTAGCTAGAACTAGAAGAAGACACCCTAATGGAACAGAACTTGCACTGAGGTGCACCAAGACTTCTCGAAATAAGCCTGGCTTTTCTTTAATCTACGTTGATGGAATACCCACCTGAGGCCTGTACTACGAATCAATATTTGGCGTTAGCGAGGTAACTTTAGGTTCAGCCCAGTGTTTCTGTATCATGACGGTGGATCAATTGTTACCAAGTTCAATTGCCATGGTAACTCATGATGAACACCTTACCTGATCAGGAGCAGGTTTCAATATTGGAGATCTGAGATCAACCGGTATAAAACCACCGTCCATTCTCATTAATTCACGACGATAATGGTATCACCATTCTCAAAACTTCCTGTGAAGCTTGGTGCGCAGATAGCGAAGCTGCGCTCAAAATAGCAAGAACATTTAGAGACGGACAAAACCCTTTTCCCTTCCTTGATGAGTAGGCCTATCTTTATTAAAGTTATAGATTCTCAGCTAAGGCAATTAAGTAACTTTGCCAGCTTCTTGAGACGTATGTTGCCAATGTGACACATCGACGTATAGTCGAGATATCGCTTGGGTGATGCAGAGAACCTGAGCAATTGTTCATTGTCATTATTCTCTCTCTCTCTCTCTCTCTCTCTCTCTAACTTTAGGTTCAGCCCAGTGTTTCTGTATCATGACGGTGGATCAATTGTTACCAAGTTCAATTGCCATGGTAACTCATGATGAACACCTTACCTGATCAGGAGCAGGTTTCAATATTGGAGATCTGAGATCAACCGGTATAAAACCACCGTCCATTCTCATTAATTCACGACGATAATGGTATCACCATTCTCAAAACTTCCTGTGAAGCTTGGTGCGCAGATAGCGAAGCTGCGCTCAAAATAGCAAGAACATTTAGAGACGGACAAAACCCTTTTCCCTTCCTTGATGAGTAGGCCTATCTTTATTAAAGTTATAGATTCTCAGCTAAGGCAATTAAGTAACTTTGCCAGCTTCTTGAGACGTATGTTGCCAATGTGACACATCGACGTATAGTCGAGATATCGCTTGGGTGATGCAGAGAACCTGAGCAATTGTTCATTGTCATTATTCTCTCTCTCTCTCTCTCTCTCTCTCTCTGTCTCTCTCTCTCTCTAATTATATATATATATATATATATATATATATTAGTTATATATATATATATATATATATATATAGTATATATATATATAGGATAGTATATAGATATATATGTATATAATATATATATATATATATATAGTATATATACCTGATATATAATATCACTTATATATATATATACTATATTATAAATATATATATGATATATATATACTATATAAATATAATATTATAATGCGTTATATATATATATATATATATGTATTAATAGGATATATAATATATAGATATATATTATATATATAGGTATATATAATATATATAGGTATATAGAGATAGCGAGTATATATATATATAGGTTATATATATATATATTATAATGCGGTACCTAATATATATACGTATATATATATTGGTATATATATATACCAATATCCTACAAAAAGGACTGACGATGGCAATTCAGCCGTGTACTCGTTGGCCTTAGAATATGGCTTTAAATGTAGGCTTATTGCCTACAGCGACTTAACGGTTTGATTTATGTTTTTATTTGTTCTCACAATCGTTTGCCACTGCCAGAGTTATAATTAAAATAATACAGAAACAAAGGTTTGACATGATGGCATGCACAACTGTAATTATGGTCACATCTTGTGCCTGGGGCATTGACTTCAATCAGTCATACAACTTGCGCATTTGCTATTTTGTGCTAGCGTTCCCTCCTTGATTTGCAGCAGCGACTGAGTTGATTCTTGTCTGTATCATATGTCTGTATTCCTGATGTTTGTAAGAATATTGTCTGCCCATCCTGTGTAAAATAGGTGGCTCTCGTTTTATCCATGTTTGCAATTGGACAGACGGTGCAAAGACCGCCCCTTTTATGTGAACGCGCGGGTCTCTAGATTGGAAATACTGAAACTGGTTGCCAGACCGTAGTTCTGAAGGTTAGCGAAGCCGTGTAACTGAAAAAAAAAAACCTAGGGCACGTTGATCTTGATATGAAGTACAGGCCTCTGGTCAATAAAGTCAATACTGCCCCGTTTTAGTGGCATTGACACATGATAAGCAAAAGCTGTAGCAAGAAATTGTACTATGATTAGCACTAAAGTCAGGACAGTCCATACGGATCGATATTGCCACACCTTGTATTTCTCACGCTGAGAAGGGATACCTTGTCCCATTATATTAAAGGAATGCGTGAGGCGCAGAGATACGGAGGGGAGTTTGCTGCTGAGTTGATAGCTGTCTTGCATTATACAGACTTAAATGCCACCACCAGTCGATTTGATACACAAATAATTGAATGTTTGACTCACGTATGTTTGTGTTATGTTTTTGTGCCTATGCCAGGCTAGGTATTACTTTATGAAAATATATGCACTAGCAATTTGAAGCACTATTCAGGCCATTTTTTATTTGTTTCCTTACAGATCTGCCTTCAGCAACAATGTACGTCTGGCATATGACCTGTTGACCCAGACGGGCCCCCAGAGATATGGAGAACCACTCTCTGGAGGGCCTGGAGGCCATAGTTCCAATAGGCCAACCGGTGGCGGTGTGCGTGGGGGCCTGTACACCCAAACTCTTCAATGTCTGTGCAGCGAAGGTGGAGTCCCTGCCTCCACCTCTTCCCCGCTTCTAAGACGTCTTCACTGCCAGAACCACGAAGCAGTACCTTATGATGTGTTCGGGCATGGCGTATTAACGTGTGCTGTGTTTTCGGACTACATACGGCGTGTTCAGCGGTTGTACGCAGAGGTTTGTGGCCCAGCCGAGGGGCCCGCAGGCCGGGGCCTGTGTCTGGCTGTGCTGGGGACCTTACAGGAAGCGCTGGAGACCTCCCAGGGATGTGACACCTATGCGAATGCTAACACTATGGTCAATTCCTACCTGGAAGCTAATGCTAAGGCTAATCGCTGTCTGAAGGCGAGTGCTAAGATCTCGCCTTGCAAGCTTGTGCAGGCCATGGCTGAAGCACACACAGCTGGAGAGGGATCAGGAATCAACATGGACGCCAAGGAGTTTGAGGATGCTGCAGCAGAGTTGTTCATCAGTCGTGTCAGAGTTATATCATAAGTTAACTACTGTGTGCATTAGATATTCTTGTCAAATGGTGTACGTGCTTAGATGAATATTCTTTACAGAGTAACACTAATCTACATGCAAGCAGACAGAAATATTAAGATATTTTCTAAAACAACACTGACAAAAGCCTTTGTTAAATTAGCCTACCTCCATCGCTTGTATAATTTATTTCAATGTGAATCACAAATAAACCAATCTGTGAAATACCACCTGTGTGCTTGACTATTAAATTCCTGTTCATATAGAATTCTTCATTGATATATATGATTAACTTATATTCGTATTCGCAAAGGGCAATACTGCCTCTATCAACACAGTGAGATGGCTTGACAACGTCCGCTTGATATACAAGCCCCATTTGCTTGTATGCATCAAAAGCAAAAAAACTTGGAGTACAAGAAATTAAAACTTACTAAGTTGCAGATGGAGGTGAATAAAATGGAGAAGGATGTATGTATACATTTAAAACAGTACAGAAGGTCATGTTTGAACTTTTTAAATAACATTTGTCATCACAGCTTGAACAAATGTAATAAATCATCAAATTATATGGCCATAGTACTGCACCTGGGTCATTTTAAACCCTCAAGGAAGAAGGAAAAAATCTTACACTTAAATTCCCTCTTAAATTAATTAAAAGTATTTTCAGAATGCAAACAAAACCAACACATAATACACTTCAATGACAAGGGCCTTAATGCAATGCTACTTATTTAACGATGACATACAGTTTTGGTTAAAAACCTGCTACTGCATTCAATTCTGCAATTGGCTTACCATGGTACAATGTAAAGTAATGGTCAATATCTGGGCTTCCGTAACCTGCAACGAAGTTAGCCAATAACTTAATCAGTTTTCAGTGCACCAGGAAACTCATTCATTCATTTTCTACTGCTTATTCCTATTAGGGATTACAGTGCCACTTGTTCCCATTAGGGAATAGCCCATCTCAGTGACTGAGCCTTATTCCAGGATGTACCCTGGACTGGGGCTGGCGAGTCACAGTTAACGCAGAGACAGAAAACCATACATTCTCACATTCATTCACTAGGGACAATTTAGAGTTTCCAATTACCCATCACATGCATGTCTTTGGATGGTGGGCGGAAGCTGGAGTGCCCGGAGAGAACCCATGGTAACATGGGGAGGACATAGTGACCACCTAAAGAGATCATGTGATGTTGGTTTTGGTCCAAGAATTGAACTCTCAATCTCCTTATTGGGAGGCAAGACCTCTAACCGCACTGCCACCATGCACACCTGGATATTTAGCTAGAAGGTTTTAATTACACTTTCAGCGTTTCTGTTTACTCCTCTGAAGTTTCAAAATGTTGAAACTTCAGAGGGGCATCCAGGACTTGTTTGCGTTTTGGTTTATCAACACCTTTGATGAAGTTAAAGAGGCATCTACCCCATTTGTCTACATTGACAATGAAGGACTCATTCTTGAAAGTGTGCTGCCTTATCAGCTTCCTTGAACTTATTTAGTGATGTGGGCCATTATTGTACTGCTCCAAAATATGTGGGAATGCCTGTAAAACATATGGGATACTATGAACTTCAAAAAAGATAAGATAATATAAAAAATTCTAAATAATATATGGATGTCGATGAGAATGCTGGAAAAAAATTTTGGAGCAAGGGCCTCCCATAGGCATTCAATCTTACTTTGAATTAAGAAATGGTTGCTAAAACTTTGGTTTGAACTGAATATAGTAAGAACTAATGTTAGGCAAAGATGTTTTTTGTTTTAGGAATAAAACTTTGGAATGATCCCTGATGAATTTAAGTTAATTAATACTCTGTCAAATGTTAAAAAGCTCTAAAATATAAAATGATTAATACCTATGAATTTTTATGAATAAAAAGATTTATAGGGAGATGGTAAGGATTTGTTGTGGAAAAAAGTCTCTAAACATGCCCACTCGGAAGGTGTTGTAAGTTTTCTAGAAGGTATTTAGTTAACTTTATCATCTGCTTTGATCCAAAGGTTCAGGAGATATCAGACAGACACGCACTGCACCAGTCAGAGATCTATCTGCCTCCATACAAGCTTTGATCAATATACAGTGTATTGACGTCACTTTTCCTGGAGGGGGTCCCGAATTGCCAGATGTGAATCCAAAATCACCCCAGAATAGCTCTCTTTCTAATACTTTATCCTGTCTCCACTTTAGATAAGGACCTGCCAAGAGTTTTCAGGAAACCAGTCACCTCCCATAAGGTCCAATTCCTAGAAGTTCCCAATAAGTGCTGTTTAGACACTAAATACTGCCGCTTGCAGTGGGGATGTGCATGTTCACACAGCCTTTTTTTAGGTCAGGCTGGCCCGACCTGTCATATGGGAAGGCTAATATTCAGATAGGCCCTTGCACAAGGGGAGCTAATGATCAACACCCTTGAGGAAGAGTGGAGCACACAGCCCTGTCCTGTCCTGGCCTGACACCTCATTCATACACAAATGTTCCATAAAATCCCCATCAAATTCTATAGTATTCTATAGTATAATATATAGTAAGCATAGAATACTGAAAAATTCTGTAAATAATTTTATGTTTGAATTGTTGAGTTTATGATATTTAGGATGGGCTTCCATAAGAAAGTTGCTTCAGCCCAATCGTTTTTGGTTGCAATCAATAAAGTTGGAATATGTATTTGTATTTTATTTTTCTGAATATAAACAAATACATATATTTATTCATTCATTGATTCATTCACTCAGGTCTGCATTTATTTAGCCGCACAGTCAAGATCTTTTAGAGACACCTGGTGCCTTCTCAGAACGTGTGCAAACTGGTGGCTGACACATTATTGAACATGTCTTCATTATCAAGTTCAAGTTCAAGTGATATCAAAGATATTCTTCTGTATGTCTCTTATGCAAATATAATTTCTGGCCTGGACCAAATTGACCACAATCTGCAGTTGTTGCACAGTCAGTATTCTGCCTCTGCGTCCCCTATTTGGCATAGGCTCAAAAATACTAAAATTACAGTGAAAACACCTTTGATCACATCACATACTCTGTGATGACACAATGGTATGCAGTTTGACCACTTAACAATTGCCTTGTCAAAGCTTTACGGGTTTCATTGCGCAAAGTTCTGATGATTGAGGCCACAATTGACCTTCTGAGGTTTGGTTGGATCAGTGCAGCTGTCTCAGTCATCGTCATGCCTTGATTCATGACATAGTTCACAACTTTGCCCCAATTCCACTCATTGCCGGTCAAGTCACTGTGACATATCCATCTGCGTGAGATCGATTTGAGAACAGCCTACTCTTCAAAGATGGAGTCTCCATTCATTTTTTATGAAAAGTAGAAAGTGGCTCAGTGAAGCGTTCGACCTGTCTTAAGCAGAACAGCTCGACTTGTTCCAAGCTCCCAAACTCATGCACTCTTACAAAGCAGAACAGCTCGACTTGTTCCAAGCTGCCAAACTCATGCACTGTTACAAAAAGATGTACACGTCATAATTTGTGACATCTGGTTGCGAGCCTGTTAGCTAAGGCGTTGATGTCAGAATCAGTGGCGGGAAAAGATGCAAGCAAAGTCATTCATTCTGTTGTGGCAATGCTACCGAAGTTCCAGAACTTGAAGCTGGAGTAAGAACAGTCTTTACTGAGTTTTGTTGGTTGCAATAATATTGTGGCACTGCTCCCCATGGGATTCGGGAAAAGTCTGAATCTCCAGCTCGCTCTCTTAGTCGTGAGGGAGTTGGCTAAGGCAAATGAGATGCTAAGAGGGTAGTTGTAATCGTCTCCCTGCTTTCTACATTTGAACAGCTGTACAGGATTGCTAAGCTTCCTGTTTAGATTTGACCATTCTAAGGAAATTCTAATCATCATTAGTGATGTTTTGGGGGGTACAGGTGTGGATCTGGTATATGATTCAGGGGGATATTTAACTTATCAAGGTAACTACTGCAATAACTATGACGATGATAATGATAACAGTCAATTTAAAGATTCTCGTGATGAACAGGAAACTTAGAACCTCTTTGAAAACTCGTGCAGGAACATGGTTAGTGTACATATTGTTGTAATTGTGTTGTAATTAGTTCTTTTCTACAAAACTGCAGTTGTCCTAAATAAAAGAGACCAATCATGTACTTGAAAGACAGCCTGTGAAAAGGTGTTAAGCGTACCTGTGCAAATGGAGAACATTCATCACAAATTATTTAACATGATTTGCAAGGATAATTAGTGTATATGTTTATTTGTCATTATTGTCAGTACATAATACAGTAAACTATTTAAACAACATTTACGCAAATATTCAAAGTAGACATTCTATGATAGAGCTTCAAAAGCTGGACCATTATAAACCAGGCAAGTAACTGATTAAATTGTTACAGCCCACCAGTTTTTTTGGAACGCATCCATCATTGCCATAATTGCTTATCATTTATGCTTGCACGGAATACATTTCTGTCAAAGTTAGACTTTTTGTAGGACTCGTGAAAGAAGGTGAGGGGTCTCTGTCTCTTGTCAGTGGAATGGTCCCCTGTCTCCATCGTCTCCTTGTTCTTCCACGTCTGAAAAATACCCGTATCGTGCATTAATGTGGTAGTCACTGCACTGCATGTGCGGCAGACCCGTAACGACTACGGCGACGTTTTTTTGAGTGATTAGACCCAGCTTCGACAGTTGACTGTATACATTGTCACTAGCCGTATTGTCAAATATAGATATACAATTTACAATTGTTCCTTTAATTCTTAAATTTGACATTCAAACACTCCACTGTTCCAATTCCAATTTATTGTTGTTTATGTAAGTGGCTACATCCCGGCGCAAGACGTACGTCACGACCAAACGGTTTGATAATGGGAGATCCAGAATGTCTCTGGACAGATTAAATAGTTTTAAACTTAAAGAGAGCATCAGCCTTAACGGAAACCGTTATGGATAACTCCCAGACTGAGGAAATGAAATGTACGAGTCTGGTAAGGACCAGGCTAACTGATGACATCTACCCGCGCAAAGCAGATCCAAATGAACTCTATGCTCTATTAAAGGAGCCCTGCTCTCTAAACAGGTATCATATTGCGATATCGCTTTCACAAAAGCCGGGAGCAAATGCCTACATGCGATTGAAGCTTCTACGGAATAACTGCATCGACCAATTTTGTTATCTGTACCTTGTTTTTCTTTCTTTTTCTTTTTTAATATAGAGAGTTTTGTTGTGTAAAATTCCTCCATGCAGGTGTTGTAATAAGATGCGTATGTCCCTCTTGGTCACCTTTTTATTTTCTTCAGTGTTACAATGGATAGGCTATAACTTGTGATGCTATATTTGTTACTTAGAGCGATAGTATCAGAGCGATAGAGCGATAGTATTATCTACAATTAGGGAGTATCTGTAAACTATATGTATATAGAGACTACTAAACTATGTATATAGAGTGACCCACATGTTTATATAATAGGAATACAACTTAAGATGTAGTTCATACAGTCCCTGATAAGTAAATTTATTTACTGTAAATAATACATCCTGTACAAATGTAGATTCTCTAAAGTAATAGAAAAACATAGGGGAAGGATCTTCAAAATACCTGCTGACACAATTCTGAGGCTCGATTGGTTCGGGGCCAAGGTATACGAGGACTTCTTTCTTTGCCCTGTGGGAAAAGATCCAGAATGATCCTTGCAGAAGAGAATTATGTACTGAGATTAGAATGTATCGGGAATTTCCTGACAACAAGTCCTCACACACCTGATGTATCTGAGAAGCAGGACAAGGCTGACTCAAAGTCACAAATTTGAGTCTGCAGCTTGTCAACCTGCTGGAAAGCTTCCTGTTTGAGGCTTCGCTCCACTTGAAGCTGCCTTTTCAACTGCATACAGTACAGGGACAGTTAATAACACCAGTATACCAGCTTATCAAGGCCTCATTCTGAGACCGCTTACACTGTCCTAAATGCAGTTTGTGTTAGTAGTTGACCCAGCCTGGTGAAGAGATCATACCTGTTGGACCTCCTTGGCGCTGCATTGCCTGTAGAGCTGACCCTCGCGGCAGCCCCTGTCCAGCTGCAGGCTGAGAGCCTGGATCTGCTCTTCCCGGTCAAACAACTCCCCTCTCAGCTGCTCCACGCTCTGCTGCCTGTAACTGTCCAGCTCTTGCCGGCCTCGTACCTCCTCCGCTGAGCGGTGTCTCACCGCCTGGAGGGCCTCGCTCTGGTACACCAAAGATTACATGTGAGTTCACCCAGACCCTTAAACATCTGGAGGTAACTTAAGGAGGGGATTTGAAGCTGGGTTCTTGCAGCCATGTTTTTTCAAGGTTGTATGCTCAACCACTAAGATATACTCGAGAACCAAGAATAGATCCATTAGATTTAGAGGACCCTATTAAGAACAGTTCATAGTTTCCCTGCTGTAGGGGGTTGTTGATGGGAAAACTCCACCTGTTTAGCCAGCATTCTCCTGGTGTGGCTGTTCTCTGTCTGACAGTGTGATATGGCCTTCTTCATGGCCTCCAGCTCCTCCTTCAGAACAAGCACCTCCTCCTCAGACATCATCTGTACCTTCAAGGCCTCTCTATGGCAAGAAATCTCCCTCTACATTGTATTACAAAAGAAGTTGAATAACATAGATGAATGTCAGCCAAGTCCAGAAATTTGTCATGGGGGACAGTTCATCCAATGTACAGTGTAATCCTTAGGCCCTTCCCTCATCCCTTTCCACCAGGGTTCAAAATGAGGGGTGTCCAAGACCCTCCATAGGGACCCCAC
The DNA here is from genome assembly GCA_036571765.1 of Plecoglossus altivelis. Classification (NCBI taxonomy): domain Eukaryota; kingdom Metazoa; phylum Chordata; class Actinopteri; order Osmeriformes; family Plecoglossidae; genus Plecoglossus; species Plecoglossus altivelis. The sequence goes on from BROE01000009.1 coordinate 7,972,737, forward strand.
TTTTGTAATGTGTTTTTTGGGGTTCCCCATGTTTTCATGTTGTAGGTAGTGGACAGTAGGGCTTGATATAACACTCAGGAGGAAATTATTGTTCAAAGGTTTCCAATTATAAACATCTTAACATTCTTAACATAAACACATTTTAAAGATATGGATAAGACAACAAGATAGTATTCAGAATCTTTCCCAATTCAATTTTAGGGGACTTTTAGGTGATTTGAAACCCTGTTTTCCACCACCATCTCTCCTACCTGCTGGCTTTGCAGAAGCTGAGTGTGTAGTTTCCCCTGGCTTACTACCATCCTCCATCGGCTCAGGGCCCTCAGCTGGTCCAGTAGGCTCCTCAGCTGGCTGTTCTCCAAGCTCAGCTTATGGATCTCCTGCTTCTGGTCCACCAGAGTCAAAGGCCAGATTTTGTTTTGCACCCCGTAAACCATCGTTGTACTTACTAACCATGCTGAGGACTATTGTCAATTTAAAGTGTAGATGTGAGTCAGTATTGAGTGTGTTTCGTTATTTCCTCCAATACTGTAGCAGTACAATTTAACCCCTAGGATCACAGATGTGTTACTGTACTGCACTCTATTCATTACATTACGGGGATACAGAGAACCTATATACTTTTGCAGAAAATGAATTCTAAGGAGTTACCATTAGAGTTTACAAGCTCATTACTGAGTTACCATTGCTTAAGTAAGCAGCTGGCCTGTGAAGGTAGTCACCTTGGACTGGGTCAGAGCCAGAGCATGGTCATCTATAGTGGAACCATACTTCTTCTTCTGCATCGCGAGGTTCTGAACACCCTCATTCCTCACCTTGTTCACTAGCTCACTCACATCCTGGTCCATCCTCACATGGTACTCATTAAGCCCAGCCTGGAATCCACAGCAATGATTCTGGTTGTCATGTCAAATGACTTGAGAGAGATTATAAACTTTGACTCAACAGCTGTTACTCAAGGATTTCCCCTATCAACTTACCCAATGTAATGAAGTACATTAGTCAAAGCAATATGCTCAATTCAATTGTGGACACAGTTATTTGAAGTGATATTCTGAAATATTATGAATTCAGCTGTGTTGATGCTTTACAGTTTTTCCTCAATTGCTAGAACACAATTTCTGAAACCTTGTTCCATTTTCTGAAAACAATTTAACACAACATCTCATCTTCAAGCACTATTCACAAAACTGGTGAATCCTCTTTGAAAATGAAACTCAAGTCAAAACAGATTAACCTGTGTTCAAAATCACTGCTCTCAAAAAACTAACAATCTAAATGATATACACTGTCAATCAGTTTAATGACTGACCGGTCCTCTATTTTATATTTGATTGTTACTACTTGTGTTTACCAGTATGGATGATGAGTGTATTAGAGAGCAGAATGGGTTTTGAGAAAGAGCATGTGTTTTGAGTTTTGCTGAAATGTCAAATTGAGATCTGCAAATTGTTTTTTACCATGTGAAATAGTTTAAGGTATTGACGACAGACCACACAATTTGCTAAATGAGTTTAGGCAACTGAGAACTTTGTTCAGCCGATGAGTTTGAGTGTTTTAGCACTTGAGAAAACGGCACTTTTTCTATTCAAAGACATATCTTCTTTTGAAAAGTGAAGTAACTTTTAAATAATTCCTTGCCCCTGTATTTTGTAAAAGCTTTGCTACCTTCATTTGTATGCAGGCAGAGAACAGCTGGCGGACCAGGGAGTCGTAGCGCTGTCTGTTCTTGAGGCTCAGCTGCTGTTCCAGGCTCTGGTACTGTATCACCAGCTGGGCGTTCTGGGCCCGTAGGGTGGACAGCTCCAGCATCATCCCTCTACATAGAGATGTGATCTGAGGAACAGAACCATGGGGAAAAAAGCATGTCTGTCTCTCTGTAAGCGAATACAAGCAACCAACAGAGACATACCTCATTGAAAGGGTTCCCTGTCGGAGTCTCAGAGTCTTCTAGGTTCTTCACATCCTGAGGGAAAAGATTACGATTTTGTTCAACATTTTAACAAAATAATTCAACTCTGTCTACAGTTGTATTATTCAAGCAAATGTACGTACTTGTTCTCGCTGGTAAAGTAGCTGGGTCTCGTGTTGCAGGATTTGCTCATAGAATTGGGAGTAGAGTTGAAAGTTGCTCCGTTCTCTCTCCATGACAGAGCAGCCCAAAGCACCGAGGCATCGCTGCAGGTGAGCCTGGGAGACCTTCAGCTGAGGAACACACAGTCAACACCTGTGTTGTACTGTCCCAACAGCTGTCCCCCATACCTTGTAAAATGTCACGATCAGCTCGGCCAATTATCGACGCCAATATTAAGCATTTTTATGATTATTATGTGTCATTTGAGAAACAGACTTGCTGATATCATTGGGGGTTTTCTCGCTTCTCGCACCACAACCTGGTGCAGCTGGAGTGGGACTACTTATAGTTACACATTTTATTAGCTTGTTAAACGTCAGGGAACGATTAAACCTTTTTCAATTTTTTTGTTAATTTATCGTAAATTGGTTTCAATTGACTTCTTTTAAAGATAATCTTTGTTAGAGGGCTTTTTATTCTTAATTTTGAAATTCACTTTCATTTTTACACTAGACACATACATCTGTTCAAAATATCAGTTATTGGTCTATTTGATCTGTAATCATTGTCATAGATCCTGAAAATGGTAGACCCCTAATTTGGGGTTTCATTGGTCATTGGGTCTGAACATGTGCTACGTTGCAGAATATATTAGCAAAGTATACACACTAAGTTACTGGGTTGTCATCCGGTGTGTTGGCGTTAATATTGCTAATGTTGTTTTGTCTGCCCTTTTCCTGTGTCATGCATGTGAAAGTGTGTCCTGCATGGCAAAGGACAATCAGTCAATCAGTCAAAAAAAGTCAATTCAGAAAACAGCAGTGCCGCTGGTTGTCCAGTTATTCACACAGACCACCAACAACGCAGACTAGACTGGTTTTAGGAGGGCAGGAGAGCCAAGAACACACAGCATGGTGTCTCACCTGTCCCTCAGGTAGCTCGTCCACCTCCTCCATCAGGAGCTGGAAGAAGTTCTCCACCACCTGAGGCCTCTCTGGGGACAGACTATGCTTCATGGAGGCTCTCTTCCACAACTCTGGCCGTGAGAAAGAAAACAAAAGGTGAGAAGGTGTCACCCATGGAGGTCTACTAAATGATGTGAATGTCATAGTGTAGTCTGGTGGTAAACTGATCAGTATGAGGTGTGTATTGTACCAGTGGGCAGGCCTGTGTCTCGGCGGGCTCGTTCTGACATCACCAGGTTCAGCTCCTTTGAAATCCTCCGCTGCACCTCTTGGATCATTTCACACTCTGTGCTCTCCAGGAGTCTGAGCAACTGAAACAGCAGCAGATGAAGTGAAATATGGCATACTAATGTATGTGTTGTCATGCCAACCTTTAATGTGGGCATTTATTTTTTATTATACAAAAGAAACATACACAGTAAACTGTACTGTACTAATGATATACTGACATTCTAATGACATTCTTAAAATGTTGACAAATAATAACAAAGGCAGCAATGCCCCTAAAATATATCTTTAAGTAATATACATATTTAATGTAATGCAAGGAGTAGGTGTATTAAAACAAACAAGATGCATGTAGGACAGCAGATTACCTGCCATGTTTTCACGTCAATCTCAGAGGCTCCAGCAGGGGGCAGCAGAGGCTGGCTCTCGGAGACCATGGCTTCGAAGTCCTTCTCTTTGCCCATTTGAGTGGCTAAAGCTCTCATGCTGGGGTACTGAATCTCAGCTCTGCAATGAAAAAGCTTAGTTTCTCAGCTCTGCAATAGCAACGTTCTAACTGTGATAAATGCAAAGGAATAGTCTGTCTTACATACTGCGACATTATCTAAGACAGACTGAAAATAAACATTGCTCAGAGGTCGAGTAGTTGACTGCAGGTAGAGGTACCAGCCCCCCTCCCCCTAATCCATGCATGACTTCAGATCAAATCAAAATCAAACTTCAAATGAACAATTTAAACCTTCATGTGTCATTAGAAATGAGATGTCCATGGGACACTGACTAACCTGTAAAGCCGTGAGAACTGTCTGTAGAGTTTCACAGTATTGATCTGCTGGACTCCGAGATTTTTCCGGCCCCAGCTCTCCTTGAACCTCTCCAGCTGTTTGGCCAACAGCAGGAAGCCCTTCAGATTGGACATGACCTGGATGGGCCCCTGAAGGTTGCCGCCAGCTATCCCCTCACCTCCTCCATCATTGTCTGGACAGCTGTCCCCATCCATAGACTTCCCTTGGGGGTTGTCGTCACGGATATGAAGTGGCACAGCCTCCCTGCCGCTGTTTAGGACCTCCCCCATGAGGAGAGACACACCCAGGAGGGCGGCGTTGGCCTCACGCCTACAACGCTCGTTCAGTCCGCTCAGGCACAGCTGGAGATCACATGACCATGAGAGAGTAGGTCAGGAGATCACATGACCATGAGGAGTCCAGTGGAGACCACATGACCATGAGAGAGTATTATGTTAGTGAGTTTTAATTGAGGAGGAATTATCAGGTGTACCTGCATGTAGTACTCAATGGGTGGGACATCCCAGATTGCAACAGGGTGTAAACCATGGACAGTCAGAAAACATCTCCATGGAAACATTCTCTGAGCCTGGAGAAGGGGAAACTGTATATGTGACAGATAGTAGTACATTACAGCCCGACGATAAAGACGTGAAGCTGATAACCAACCTTAGGACAGTGAGGTTCCAGGGGTTGAGGCAAGGGCAATAGGGAGGTGAGCTGATTGGTTCTCAAACTATCACTCAACCTTGGCAGGGCATGACTCATATTGTCTGACACACTCTGATAGGATGCCATATCACCAGAGGAGAGGAAGGCTTCCCTTGTAAAGTGGAGAAAATAGAACCACAAAACACAGAGAAAGACAGTTAGATTGTAGAGAGTTTGTTCCAGATGGGGAAAAGGGAGGTAGTTAGAGGCAGAGAGAGACACAGCAAGATAGTGAAAGAGGAACAACAGTTCTCTTGTTAAGCATTAGCAGGAAAGACAGAGAGCCAGGTAAACACAGACTTGGTGCCCCAGTCCCTCCGCTCCCCGTTCGACTCACCTGATGTGGTGTCTGATCGCTGTGTCGTACTGCAGGAGGAACACCTGGCGGCGCAGCTGCAGCAGACAACCCACAGCCTCGGGGCTAGTGGGCTCCGAGAGACGGTCCACCTGCCTCTGCAGCTCCGCCCCTGCACAAGTCAGAGGTTAGAGGTCAGCTGTGGTCATGTCACACACCAGCATTCCAGTACGATTAAGAACAGACACTACCACAGCGGGTTTTGGAAGTGAAGTATTTGACAGAAAATGGAAGGACATAATGAGAGGAGAAACCAAGCTACAGGTACGTTGTGTTATTAGCTAGTGATCAAAAGCGAGACTAGAAGAGTTGTGCATTGCAGACTGTCATACCCACGGGTCCCCCAGGCTGTACCCACCGATGCCTTCAGCTCCTCCCCAGTCAGCAGTCAGTTGCAGTTCTGGATTTTGTCCTCTTCTCCGGCTGGATAGATCTCCTGGGTTCCCCAGCCAGGCAAAGCTGACCAGGTAGTAGAGGATGTCATGAAGAGCGGACACAATCACCAAAGTGTGATGAAGAGCCTGGCTGCACTCCTAGAACCAGGAAAAGAAGCAGACAATCTTGTAGTGTATTACTTTAGGAGTAGGATTTACATAAATACTACACAGCCTTAGGTTCTATCTCCCTGCATGGGGAGGGTGTCAAGACCGGAGAGTGACATCGTCATGACATCACCTGGTACTTTTATGGTAGCCCAAATGTTTGGGACAAGAGCTTTGTTTGCGTCCTACAGACATCACATAACGCGTGTTTGTGAACATGTATAAACGTTCTGGGAGGGGCAAGTCTCGTACAGATTCATTTAGGGTCCTGAACATCTGGAGGGCTTCAGTGTAGTGAGGGATGAACCACAGGTTGAGCAGAGTTCTACCATCTTCTGATAACAAGCTCCGGGGTCGTGGGCGGAACACCCTGCCCACACAGAGAAAGGTACAATAGAAAAGTGTCTCCTAACCAACTCTGAACAAGCTAATACAGCATGTATTACCTCTTTGATTAACCATGCAAAATGTGTGATTATGATAAGGGTGCCAAAATGTCTGTCTAGGTGGCTATACGGTTAACGTTATTCATATATTTATTTATTATTCGTTATTTATAGCTCAGTTGCCTTGGTTTTCACTTAAAATGATGTATTTGCCCAAATATTCTGACTGCCCACCTCATCTTAGAAGATATTACAGAACTGTGGTAAATGTACAGTAAAGCTATAGCTCAGAGCATTTCACATATTGCTCTTACCTTGGGTCAGGACGTAGGACATTTTCTGAGTCCAACTTGCTTTTTACTTCATGGGCTCGCCCCATCATGAAGTAGGACTGGCGAATGACAGGTAGGCCATCCAATAGGGAGGTTAGGCTGCAGTACCTGGCAATTATCTGCCCTCTCACACAACACTCAGACATGCGGTTACTGAACCTAAAGATAACCGCAACAACATAAACAAAGCAACATGATACTGACTAAAATGACTGATCACCGAGTTATCAACTGATATGAAAATGTTAATACTTACAGAATACAGCAACTGTAATGGTATACAGTGAAAAATCTAGCAAACAATCTGTGTCTAAGATCGATAGAAACAAATGTAACGGTGGAAAAAGCTGAACTTACATTTGACAGAACTCAAGAATCAACCTTCTTTTAGTTTTGGCCATTTCTTCCTGTGGTATAGAAGACACTGATGACTCCAGCTGAACCTGGGAATATTGTAGTTATTATGTAGCTCATCATCTGACTCACAGGGTTCTTCATCAAGCCTCCAGTCTCTTGCTGCCTCTTGAGGAAAGAGTTCAGCATCAGGTCTCGCAGTCCCACCTTCTCCAGCTGGATAGAAACAAAGGCCTGAGCGAGCCTAGAGGGAAAAACAAACGTATTTCCAACTCTCCAACTGCAGTATCAACAAGGATAACAACAATTCGTGATGTTTTATTGACCTCTCTCTGGCTGAGGAAATGTCAGTCTTCTCTAATGAGCAGCTGGTATCTTGTTTTTTAACCTCAGAATCCTGCATATCGGAGGGCTTGACAATATCACAAGAACTAGAGCTCCCCTAAACCAACAAGAAAGAAGAAAATGAGTCTTCAGGACTTCAAAAATGCAGTGTTGATCAGTTCCACCATGGCTTTGTGTACCTCAGCTGACTTTGTTAACGTCTCTGCCCAATAGCAGAGACACGCCTGCTTTACAGTACCAATCAGGGCATTCTTCTGTGTCACCTGACAGACCAAGGTAATCTGAAGGTTCTCCATACTTGAACGGTTCATCAGCTAGGCAGAGGAAGAAGAGAGGTACACTTATTTTAAGTAAGTATATCATTTTTGAGTAGCAACAAAGTCAAGACGGACAGACAGACAAACGTTCTCCTTTCCTTTTGACATGAATTAATGCTTGTGTTGCGTACATTTATAACTGCTTCCTTTGAGCTGAAACTAAACCATCCAATTTGGTTCTCATCCAGCTCCTGGATTCCCAGTGGAAGGCAGGATGGAATGTACCTATACGAGAATGAGAACATTCAGTTAGGTTCCTCAATATAAAAACACATTTTTTTCATTTATATTTATCTATAAATAGATCTATTCATCCATACATCACTACACAATTAAGCTTTTCAAAGTGTATGAATATCTTTATAAAATTATTATATTACCTATTTTAGCGATTGTAATGTATTTCATGTAACAAGCTGTCTACCTGTCCAGAAAGCTGATATCCTGCAGAAGACTGGTGAGAAACACAGGTCTCTGCTCTGTTCTGTCTCTCTGGACAGCAAACTCAAACTGCACTGGCCGAATGAACAGGTGGAACTCATCAAATCCCAGTTCCACAGCCAGCTTCTTATACAGTCTTGGAGATAGGAAACACACACAGCCATTTGTTACTATTTCCTGTTTTATCGTGATTTGAATGCCTGGCTAGAATCCATAAATTTGAGGGGGTTGTTGGATGCATTCACTGGGAGCTCAACTGTGCCAGATGTTCTGTTTCTGAGACAGACTGCATCAGTCTATGTCGCAGGGTGACCAGCTCAAGCAGCTTTGAAAGGATCTCCACTGCCTGTAATTGCTTCTCCTTCCCATTGAGAATGTCCTTCTCCTCAGCAGCCCTGAGGAGAGATGAGCCCAGGCCTCGCACCAGGGCGGGATCCTCCATAAACACGTCTGAAAACAACTGAAACGCAAAAGATGGAAGACATGAACGTAGACATCGTTGCTGTGTTTGTGATGGTTTACATGGTGAGGTGGGGACACTTACATCCTTTTGAGTCTGAAAGCTGTAGGAGGCACCGGGAGAAGCCCGGGACTCCCAGTTCTGTAGCGCCTGCAGCAGGAGTCTCTGTTCCAGGGCTACTTTATCTCCAACGCCCCTGGGGTTATGGAGATGGCAGAGCTCCGTATGGGCCAGAGTCAGACCCTGGTACACGTCAGCGGCCAGACAGAGGGAGGGGTGGAGCTCCAACAAGAACACACTCTTTAGAGCAGGACTGCAACCAATGAAATCCAAACAAGCAGAGGGGAAAGACACATTTGTACACACACACAATAAATCAGTGCAGTAGCAGATTGTCTATGTCTTAAAATGGTTGTAGGTACTTTACTAAACATACAATCACTGAGTAGGACTTGCCTGTTTCCACCCAGGGTGACCAGATATTTGGGAACATAGTTGTGCGGAAGGCCGTATTCATCCACTGTGCCCTTCTGACCCTCTATCCAAACACGATGAAGGTACTGACGCTCTGTATCAATCTGTTATTTATGTTACAGACAAAAACAAAATTAGTCTCCAAGGACAAGGGGAATCTGAGAGAAACCAGAGTCAGATTTATTTGATATTTGTCTGTAATAGCTACCTGGCAGTCCAGAATTGTTTTGATAAGTTGCCTGTGTGTTCCAAGGCAGAGTATCTCATCTCTGTATGCTTGTACAAAGTACTCTGAACCCAGGTCCAAATGAGGCCTTCTGTGCATGATGTCTGTGATGACCTGGGCCAGAGCAAACCTCTGCTCTGATCCTACAGCATGCTGGTAGGCCTCAAAGTAGCAGTTCAATACCTGAAAAGGAAACACATAAAGTTCTGCTGTGATCTAGCGTACTTATTATAAAACAGCATTCACAAACTAAAGAACCCTGGACCCTGTATTTTTCTTTCCAGAAAGTCAGTTTTGCACGTTACATGTATCATATGAATTCCACATCTGAATGATATCTTACTACTGTATATTAACAAGATCAGCATAAGATGATCACTTCTAAAGCACCTGTACTTTGCTTTCCAAAAAGTCCGCTTCACATGTCCACAGGTCTAGAAGGACTGCCGCGCGGTCGATCTCCGTTTCATCCCAAGAGCAAGAGTCTGCCCCAGAGACGGGCAACTCCTCCAATCTGCCCCCTGACTCTCGCCTGCCTCGCTGGATGTAGAAGGAGCCCAGCAGCAACAGCGTGTCCTCCAGCTCCTTCAGGTCCCGCAGGGCTGCGTCATACACCACGTAGAGACCGCTTTGGTCCTGGGTGTGAAGAAACCTCTCCTCAGAACAGTAGAAGTCATGAAGGTTCTCCGCCTCTGGGAACTCCATGAAATCCGAACAGTGAATCTGCATTCAAAAACAGACAGCATTTTGATTGAAAAAATGAAAAGGATTTGACAAAAATCTTTAAAAGATCAATATTTTGAGGTCTAATCAATGTTTCAAGTAGCATTGGCATGGCTCACCTTGTAGTCAACAGGGTTGTTGTAGCAGTAGTGCAGACTGTCCAGACCACCTGGTAATCCATCCCCTCCCCTGACAGCGTTCATCCAGCCTGTCTCCTCTGCACTGGCGGACAGCCCACCTCCATCCACATGCAGACCAGCTGTGTCAAAGGTCAGGGTCCTCTCCACAGAGCGCAAGTAGTTCAGCAGACCCAGGCACACACGCTGGGAGGACAGGAGGAGACCAAGGGAGGCAGGGGGGTTGATAAGTAGTTACTACTGTCAATACCATCCTAATATGTTGACAGAATTACCTGAACTTTAATTACTGCAAAAAATACACAGACATATGTATTACCAGTCAAAGGTTTGTACACATTGTGCTTCTTTAGAAGTTGTTTTTCAGTTCATTTCTACAACTTCAACTACATTTGAAAAATCAGTTTGAAGTTATCAGTTATCGCCAGTTTATATGTGTGACTATTAACGCTTCTCCTCCTGACCTGCAGCTCCCTGATCTTCAGGTGGCGGAGGTAGAGAAGGGACAGGTACGCCCCCTGGGTCAGAATCGGTACTGAGCTGGACTCCTCCTGGATCTTCTCAAGCCCCAACAGCTGCATGCTGTCCATATAATTGTAGCTGTGAGGGGATGGGAGAGAGGAAGAAGAGAAGGAAGGTAAAGGAGGAGAAGAATGGGGAGGAGGGGTAACTGGACATGTAGTAAGGATATAGACAGATACTTATTTGGGCTAGATATCTATTTATGAGTAGATATGATTAAAATGACTTTCATTGAAGGAGACTCAGTACAGCATGTTACTCTTTCTGACCTTACAAAGTACCATATCAACAAACCTTTCAGTTGCTTTCTTCACTGCAGACGGCCTGCTCTGAGTGCTGCTCTGGTCCTGTCTCCCATTGACTCCATATCTTAGTGGACCTCTGTCTTTCACACTGGAGCCCTGTGGGGGGAATCCTTCTCTCTTTTTATATCGCCTAATTCATTTGAATATTTGATTAGGCACAATTCAGGAATGCTCAATAGAAAATGTTTTTACTCCTGTAATGTAATGCTCAATGCAGAGAGTTATAACAAAGTGGCACATGCCTGGAAGAGATGTGCGGTGTTGTAGATGCTGGTCCAGATCTGGGAAATGTATTGTTCTCTACTGGGCTGTGGGGTCAGGGGTTGAGAGTTTGAGACCAGGGCAGCATGATCTCTTAGGGCATTGCTCACACACTGCAGATCAGACACCTGGAGAACCCAGACAGAGGGTTACAGAGGCCCCCAGTGAAATGCAGAGGCTTATAGTGAGTTATGGAGGCTTACATGGGGAATATTGGTTTAATGAGGGTTACAGAGGGTTATAGAGTGTTATAGAGGGTTTCAGGGGGTTACAGATGGCTATATGCTGGAAGTGAAGGGATGTCTGCTTGGCAGCAAGTGTTCAGAGTGAAGGTTTGAGAGCTGTTATGGTATCATTGCGTACCTGTAGGAACTTGCTGTGCATCCTGAGTAGTTCGTCCACAGACTTAAGGTCATTCAGCTTTGTGACAAACTTTTGTTGCCATGGATTTCTTCTGGGCTTCAACTGTTTGTGGAGAGACATGTTAATGTATTCAAAATCATCCACAGCCCTAAAATACAGTAGTAACTGATCAAACTAGAGTTTGGCAGGGAAACATGCAAGCAACATGACGTGGTCTCTCCACACCTGGATAAAGGAGATCCAATTGGCTTCCTTCCTCAGTGCCATGCTTGCCCTTATCCTTCCCCACTGGCTCTCCTTGGCATCAGTGCTACCATACACCAGAAAGGTCTTCATCTCCTCTTGCTTCTTGAATAGAGACCTGAACTCCGTAGACACCTGTCAGGAAAAAAAACTGGATCTAAAAAAAAAACAGTGCCAGAGTTAAACTGGAAAGAATCTCTGAAGGAACTGCAGTCCAACAGATTCTTTATGTTTTCCCACCATGCTGAAGAGTTCCATCTCATCTGCAGAGGTTTTGATGTTTCGTGTCTTATAGGGCAGTTTGAAATAGGAAACCAGAGACTGGAGATCAAGCTGAAAATCATCCAGCTTAAAACAGTGATAGGGAGCATTATTAACCAGGTCTGGACAATCTGAAAGTACAGGCCAACATTAAAGTTAGAACATTTTTTCATAAATATTGCATCACCCTTATAGTTAGATTACAGTTTCATAACCATTGCTTCTGTGTAATTTAACTCCTAATTTAATGAATCCATTTTTCAGTTATTAGATTGACAAATGAATTATTCAGGATTTCCAGTTCAGGTTTTGCTCTCACTGTCTGAAAGCTGTGTTATCTTAGTTTGGACTGATGTGTTGGAGAAGGAGGTGAAACCCTCTCCTGTTGACCTGGTCTTTCTTTCGCTTCTGTCACATGCTGGGAGAAAGTGTAAAACCTGAAACCAGAACAGAATGTGCACTTCACCATACTGGACAGAATTCCCAGTGTTGCTTCTCAAATATACTAAATGTCTCTCAGAGTGTTATGGTCACAGGTATGTAGACGTATACAGAGATCATCCACTTGGTTCCTTGTCACACAGATACTTCCTTTTAAACCACCATTGCCAATAATTGAACCAAGTTACATATCCCACTACACCTGCTTTGGTTATGCCCCGATAAAAACGTTCTAAACAATTAAATAAAATGGATGACAGAACAACACTACACCAGTGTGTCTAAGTTTCCCTAAATGGTGAAAACTGTCTTCAACGTCATGAGAGCAAGGAAGATGTGATTATATTTGATCACCCTAGATCAATAGATGTCTGATCTAAAACAATGGGCCCCTTGTCCACCAATGCTCATCCATTTGCCAGAAATTTGGGTATTATCTTTGATTCAGCATTAAATTTGACAACAAGTTAATTCTGGTATCAACGGTAATTTCTTTTATCTAAAGACTATAGGAAAACTAAGATCGTTCCTCTCTTTTGAGAACTTGGAGATAGTTATACATGCACTTGTATCATCTTGAATTGATTTTTGTAATTTGCTGTATTATGGCATTTGTCACTCATCATTATTATATTAATCACGCTTTCTGCTTGATGAATAGAATGCAGTTGCTAGATTATTGGCTACTACCAAGACGAGGGACCATATCTCCCTGATATCGGCCTCTCTTCACTGGTTACCAGTCAAATACAGTCTTGATTTTAAGGTGGTGTCACTTATTTTCAAAGCTATACATGGATTGACACCATATTTCAAATTTTCTTGTGCTGTATCACACTTCCAGGCCACATAGATATTTGAAGCAGTTACTTTTAGCCATTCCACAGACAGACGAAAACAAAAGATGAGCGTGCCTTTTTAATTGTGGCTCCAAGTCAGTGGAATAAACTTCCTATTTTATTAGGTCATCCTCCACTGCCGAGACATTCAAGTCTCGTCTTTAAACATATTTTTAATGCTTTCGCCTTCGAGTCAGACTGGGTTCACTTGTGCTTAATTGTTCTGTTTGTCTTTATTTTTATATTGTGTTGTTGCTTATCTTATTGGCAACTTTGTACAGCTCTTTGGTCAGCATTGGTTGTTTTTAAAATGTGGTTTATAAATAAACTGACTTGACTTGACTAAGTGGGTCTTCTCTGTAGGAAGAATATAATCCACACGTATCCTATATTTAAGATATCTTACGCTCAAGAAGCTGTGGATAGTTTTAAGCGAGTGGAGGTGGCACACAAGCCAGTTGAGGTAGATGGTGACATCCTCCCTGGTGACCACAGTGATGGGTCTGCCCCTGTCTGAGAGTAGCATCTCCCTGCAGGCTGCCAGTCTGCGTGCCCGCTGGACTGCATCCTCATACTCTCTCACCAGGTACGACACCTGCGTCTGGACACCAAGCAAGAAGGAACGTAACCATCAAAAACCATCAGAAACCATCAACAGAAACGTAGGACTGGTGGTGCATTGATCAAGGGCACATCGTTGGTATTCATGAAAATGAAGAGTGTATATCATATTGTATATCGTACCAGTTTAATGATTTTATGATTATTGGGATATGTGAATAGTTTGTATCGTATTACCTTATAAGTAGGATACAGCTTCTCAATGATGTGAGAATGGCGACTGAACCTCCTCCACCTTAACATGAGAAGGCACTTCATGTGGGCCAGTTGATATGATCGATCTACATAAAACTGACCAACAAAACAGGAAGTGTTTGTAGACTTTTGGAGTGGTACTGGTCCAATAAATCGACACTAATCTACATTGACAAGATTACAAATCAAAATCAAGATTGCTCTGGCCATAAAAGCAAATGTTCATTTAAACAACCCACTCATAAAATTATAATTCAATGCGACACATTATGATAATGTCCATAGCAAGCAAGGGTATGGTTTTGTTTTGAATGCTGGGGTAGACACCCCCCCCCCCCCCATGCAAACAATATCTTCAGCTCGGTTGCTAAAGGCTCTTTTGACGGAGGTAGGGGCATGTCTCTACAGCTTGCCAAGAAACCTACATCTAAGATGTTGGCACAGATGTTTAACGATCTGTTTGCAGAGACATTCCTATAGCTGATGGTATAGTGTTCCGCTATGGAGTTAAGAGATGTTCCATATGTCTGCTTGGTTGGCTGTCAGCATGAGTCTACATTAGGTCACCTGATGCAGAAGTAGAGGCAGGCTCTCAGGTGTGTACTCCAGGCTGAGACAGCTCTCCAGCTCCCTCTGCATAACCTCAGCTTGGGAACATGCTGTTAGGCTTATGGACACCTGACGCACCAAAGTTAAGTGTATTCTTATAAACACTTAAACAACTAGGCCAACAGTGACCAACTTTGAGTGTTTAAAATATTATACAAGTATATGCCTATATAGTCTACATTGGTCGATTTTCTGGACCTAGAAAAGTAAGATGTAAGGTATTTTTTATTGATTGCTATCGCTACTATACCTTACAGACAATAGATATAAAGCCCTTCGAGACACTGCGTGTAAAGGGTTGTGCTAATGAAACAACTGAATGTGTTAACCTGAAGGCACCTCTTCAGGACCTGCTCTCTTTCTCTGCGGAAGTAGGATGCGTCTTTTGGAACTGGCACGGAACTGAAATTACAAAAACATCTTGCGAAGTGTCAACATGAACATGTAACAATGTTGCACACTAAATAAAGAATAAGTCATATCAACTTAGCCAAGCCAATTAGATAATTACACATTGGGACACACCTGAAAGATTTTGAAGGTGCTCCAGACAACGAATTATCACTTCGCTCAATCTCTTCCCTAAGTGCAGAGAGTTGGACAGTCAACTCTTTTTCCATTTGCTCCACCCTGGCTGTGGAGGACAATTTGTACACCTTGTCCTTAAACATGTTGAAGCTTCTGGACACAAGTCCTTACGCAGTAAATAGTCAAACCTCCGGCTTGTTGCTCAGTATCCAAGGAGACAGAAAGTATTTCAATATGGTTTCTGCTTCGATTGTTGAGTGCTTTGACACGGAGTCTCAAGACATACACGGAATTTCCTAGCTTTAGACCTGTCGATGCTCTAAAAAAAACAACCTTAAATGTAAAATCGAATAATTCAATAACAAAAGCAGCGTTAGTGCTTCAACCAGCTTTATTTACATGCACTATTTGTTGTATGACCTAGCCTACATTACAATCCTTAGTGGGTAAGCCTATTAACATACAAACATCATGACCTGATGGAAGTGAGAAGTTTAGACATTGGCAGTGAGCATTTTTTAAGACGTTAAAAGTCCAATTTGGGTTAATTTATCTACAATGATGAATCGGCTAACAGCGATTACGTCATTTACATAGAGATTAGGGTACTCCAACAAGTCGTGATCTAATTGACTCATTAGTCACTTCACCTTGGAAGTCCACGACGCATATCTGATGCTACACGGAATGTTTTACAGTGTGCCATGTCTGCATACCGTCGTCAACCATTTTCAATGATCTGTGACACAGACTTGGCAATGTATTTAGGGAGACCGGTCGATCTATCGCACGTTGAGGAAACGCAATCTACGCCAAATATTAACATATTTAAGTGAAAGAATGAAAAGAAAATGTAAGATTCTCCTTGGGAAGAATGCAGGAAGCTTAATTGGACACATTGGTACGAGACAAATCAGGCTATTTTTCCGATGTCGCGATTGTAAACTTTTTTTTTTAGCTACATCTATGTTATTGTTCTTACAACTTGAGGCTGAACTTAAATCTCGCATGCTACGGCCTTACCGCCGCGTAAATTTACATTTTATTCATTTAGCAGACGCTTTTTCCCCCAGAGCGACGTACCGTGGCATTTGAACCTGCGACCTATTCATGCAAACTCTCCACTTTTACTATTCCACTCAACTATTTCTTAGATACAGTACATATTCATACAATGTATTTTTAAAATGCTGTACATTGTTAAAATACTATTTCACCACCTGTTGACACCTGTTAACAAAAGGGAGTGCACCAAGGCAGATGTTTTTAGACACTTTCACTTGTTTCCCCCTTAGCACCTAAATCTAGCAAGCTAGCTTCTCTCTGGCCTTGTGTCTTCCATAACCACATAATGCAGGACTACATGTTATGTTGACACTTTACATTGTCTATGGCTAAGCCATGGAAGCTTCTGTAGACTGTGTTTAATTCTAGCCATTGTGGTATCTCTTGAGATTTCCAGTATTGCAGTGAGAAGGAACTGGCAGGATAATCCCTTATGAACATACCATTTTTTCAATCAGGGTGGAAGTTCCAAGAACTATTACAAAAATCACAGGGACAGGAAGGCTTGCAAACACAAATCACACTGAATATCTTCATGTTTAGCTAACATCCTTGCTCTTTACGACATTGTTGCATGAAATGGTGCATGGAGGCAAGATGTGTTAAAAACAAATTTGTTCGTTTCTCGGTCAGCTAGGGAAATTCAAACAATACCCATTAAACAATGTAACATTCTTTGCAGCTTGTTCAGTAAACAGGCCAGCTTCAACAAGGAGGGCTGACAGCTGGTTTGGCAAACATTGTGTTGCATCAGGGATAATTAAGAGGTTCTAATAACAGGCAAAGCAGGGTCAAACAATATTTCCATGAGTGTTGCAGCTCATCATGTAGATGGGTCCCTGAGTGTCTATTTACATGTATTTCACATTAACCTCTACAAATCCATTAATTATACCAAGTTATTATAACACATCATGGTCACAAAATCCAGCGAACACAACTATGAATCTTGATGAAACTTTCTTTTCTAAAATATGGGTCTCAAGAAATGTAGTAATCTCATCCATCATGCTTTTTTACATTTAAAAATACAGTACCCAATGTAATGCCCGATAAGAACAAATAAAGTCACACTACTATATCAAACATCAACTAATGCTTACATTTTAAAGTTATTTTCTCCCAGCTTCCATAATGCATTATTGTGAACTTTTCATCCCTTGTTCACCACTGCTTTCACTGATGTTCTGGCAAGTCTCTTCAGCTAGGAACCCAGCTCTGGGGGATGGTTTGTTTGGAGCCAGAGAAGCTCCCAGAGCTGATATTAGCATTATCGCCAGACACGAGGTGTGAATCGAAGCTCAAGTCTAGGCAGTCAGCATCCATCAGTTCATTACGGATAATACTGTCCATGTCACACTCGAGGCTACCGTTGAATACATCTAAATCCAGATCTGTGTGGAAACGTTCTGGGCCAAGCTGCAGAGTGGAGGCCTTGCTGGGAGACGGCTGGAGATGCTGCTTAGCTTCTTGGTGGTCAGAGTCGTTTGTTACTCTCAGTCCCCCGTTTGCAGAGGCGGACAAGCCAGCTTGCCAAGCAGGACATTGGGCTTGGCCAACAGCAGCGGAACCTGCCTGGGTGAGCATGACAGGGTCCTTACGAAGCAGCATCACATTTCTCCTTGAGTTCTGGGAGCTGATGGACGTACTTGCTTGTGATATGAGCGGATCCGACTGGGTGAGCATGACGTTGTTGGGGTTGTGTGACTCCATGTTGAGCAGGTCCTGCAAGGTCTGTTCGCTGAAACGGGAGATGCAGGAGAAGGTGGCCTGCTTGTTCTCCTGGATGGTCTGCATGGGGGACTGGCGCAGGCTGGTGACAGATGGCGGGCTGAAGACGGAGTTGGGGCCATAGCTGCCAGAGGGGACACCCAGACTGCTCCCAGAGCAGTTGAAGGTAAACACTGAGGTCCCCTGCGCATTGGTACAATCCTCCTCTTCCCCAGGGGGCTTCTGGGATGCCGTCAGGCTGATGTTGTCTAGGAGATCGTCCATCAGGTTGTCGGAGAGCACGTCGTTGAGGTTCATGGTCCCGGCCAAATCAGAGAGGCCGGTGGGGCCTGTGGATGGAGACAAGCTGCTGGGGCTGGAAAAGAGCATGGGGGAGAGGGAAGAGTCGTCATCGGCCAGCTCGTCCAGCTCCAGGTTGGCAAGGATGGGGGAGAGGCGGCCACTGATGGTGCTGGCATTGGAGTTGGTGCGTGAGCGGAAGTCCGTCCAGGCGTCCAGCTCATCACTGCTGCGGGAGGTGGGGCTTCCTGTCCACTTGGACAGGCTGGATGAGCTCTCAGAGCTGCCTTCCTGGGCAGCCTGGAGGGAGGCTTTCTTCTTGGTGGCACGCCCCCTTGCGCCTTTGATGTACTTGTTGCTGTTATCCATGGAGACGGCCCGTCGTCGCGGAGCTTTGCCTCCCTTGCCGCCCTCAGGGTTCATCATCCACCAGGAGCTCTTCCCCGTCCCCTCGTTCTGGACCTTCACAAACCGGCTGTGGAGCGACAGATTGTGCCGGATGGAATTCTGGAATGGAAGAACAATTGTTTTGTTTGGAATTGGGCATTTCTGTAAGTTTATATGCTTCTTTATCATTATTATTTCATATTTTCTATATCATATTGGTAGTATACCTATAAAGCTAGAAGAAATAATACATTAGGAGATCGCACCCCCGATAGAAACAAGGTGGTTGTTACAGTGATATTCCTTCACAACTTCTTACGGTGACCCATTTCTAGTTGCTGGGAAAGATCTACAGAAGTTCCCAGGAGATATTCTGAAGCATGCAGAAAACGAAAGAGCTGGTTTGTGTGTGTGTGTGAGATCATAGACAGCAGCAGCAGCAGCAGCAGCAAAGGAGATACCATAATCATCTCTGCAGATAAAAGAGGCTGGTAGATGAGATGGTGGGTTTGGGAGTGGTCCCTTAACTCCTGGCCAAGCAGCAACTTAACATGTATTCACCAAGCAGACACTTTCATCCCAAAATGATGCTTGAAAGTGCAGCATATAATCAAGGGCTAGAAATGCACAGTTGTAAATGTATTAAAGTGGTTACAATACCAAGGACAAGTCTGTGACACATTGCAACAATACATATCAAATACCTCACAAAACATACAGGACAACTGACGTTTGACCTTGGTCTGAACCACAATCTGATATTACATTTATACCGTGAAAGAAACAGAAATGGCAGACAGAAATGGGCAGATGCTAGCCCACTCAAATGTTGCACTGTAATATTGCATAGTAGTCTACTTAAGTGTCAGTAGGGTCCTACAGACCATAAAAGCATGGACAGGAGGTACCATCTATGCAAGGTTATGATAAGGTTAAAAAACATAGTGTACTACCTACACATATACTGTCTACAGGTAGAAATGTCAAGGTACTATGTACAGTTCAGTCAAGACACTCACAAATTAAATTTGAAATAGGTTTGACTTTGGAGAAGTGGAAGATCTAAAGGGAAGCGCTCCCTACCTCCTCGATGCGACACATACAAAGCATGCATACATGACATATGAGGCAGGGAGCAATTAAGATATATTCCCCCTGATAGACAGACAGACAGACAGACAACAGGGGGAGAAGGGGATGATGGAGGACGGCAGCAGCACTGATCATACGACATTCGGGGTGAGTGTGTGTATATCCGCGCAGCCTTTAAGGCTGTCTTATTGGACGTGACCCAATGGGCTTGTGCTAGCTAATACAGGTGTGGTAATAAGTGATGATGTGCGCTGCCTGAGTGCCATGCCTGAACTAGCTTTGCTCATGTAGTAAAGGTGGGTCCTGTATGGACTACCCTCAGTCTACCATACTGTATTGTGCTGCAGTTTGACTGAAGCACTTTGCATTAGCTAATTTCATGAATGTATAACCCTTCTGAATTGAATGCACAAATTCACAAAATCAGTCTTTGGAGGGCAACTAACATTTGTATTGCTTTGGAACAAGAGCTTAGGGCTTTGGAACAAGAGAAAGAACACTGGACAAGCAATGTTTACTGCTTCCTATAGTGTGAGTCAATGGAATGACCTGCTGACATCAAACTTCTAGCAAAGCCTATGCTCAAAGCCAATTACAGAATTAGATTAAGCAGTGAGCACTTTCATTGCTTTGCAGCATACAGGTGGTCTGATTCTTAATGCAAATAGATAGTTATCCATTCTCCTTCGTTACCTGTAGTTGACCTGGAAGGGGAAGTTTGATTATATTTGGCAGCCACTCTGAGCAATGCTATAATTAATAGGTTTGGATAGACATCTACTATACATCACATTCACCATACCACATTTAGGCCTTGCCTTGATCTTAAATGTTGCTGACTTTTCTTACTTGTATTTCAAGCGGCATACAGTAGAGAGAAGCCTCAGGAAGAAGGCATGTTTCCTAGAACAGCATGGAGGCAGAGACGTGCTATAACCCTACCCTTGACATTTTCAAAAGACAACTTAAAGCTTTTAACCAAGCATTTTACAGACGTTCTCTCAGAAGGGCTTTATTAGTTCTATTATTGTTGTCATTCAATTTTATGTTAAGCAGAACTACAATTTTTGTACGAAATGTGTCACATAAATAAAGTCTTATTATTTATCAGTAGAGTCACCCGGAAATGTGGCTCAACAACAGTCTCAAGACAATAGACTGGGTTGTCACCCAGGTGGCTTCACATACATAACAAATACAGGTACAAAAGGTCAAAGTGTCTTCATACTAATTATATACAGGTAGTTTGGGGGTATAAGCAAGCATCATCTAATGCAATGCAGAACACGGCTGCCACTAAACTAATTACACAAACTAAAATATTTTAAAGATAAGTTTACATTACAATCAAGAACCTCTTTAATTTCACAAGAAAATGCATCCTGTCACAACCAGGCCAGATGGCCAGGCTGGGTTGATAACCACTAAAGACCTCTAAAGAGGGGTCGTCAGTAGTCCACTGTCAGTAGTCTTCAACACTGGTCCTCAGGACCCACTATCCTGTATGTTCAAGAATGTTTCCTTCTTCCAACATATCATTTTTAAGCTCTTTAAGCTCTTTAGTCTGCAATATAGAATTTGATTCAGACACTCAGATTTAAAAGAAATCTCCACAATGTGAGCCTTGCATTGCTACACAGACCAGAAAGATCAAACTGTCAAGCTGCCTTTTCGCCTCCCCCTCCCGACAGGGCTGCAGAAGCCACAAGCCTTGCTCTGATGAGTGACTGGAACTATGCCAGTGGATCCCGTCTGACTGCTGGAGTAAAACAACCAGCTTCTCTCACATTGACCTACATAGTGTACAGTCAGCTGATTGATTCTTCAGCTCTGGGCCATAGGCCAATGAGATTGAGGTTCAGAACACCGCAGCCAATGGATGAATCTACAACAGCTTGGAGACTATAAAAGGTCCCCCATTATTGCATTTGCGATGGAATACTCTGAAAAGCTAAGAAGGGATCTCACTCAGATGAGACGTAGAAACTCTGAGGATCACATGACTCGAAGCGAAGAAGAAGCCCCCTCACTCCCACTCCCAACCCCCATCGCTGAACTCATAACAGCTGACAGTAGAATGGGAACAAGTAAGAAAAGTGCTTTTCATTGACAGCAAGCAACGGTTCTAAAAGAGACCATTCTCTGAAATCGAACACAAACAAAATGGGCATCAACCTTTGTTAAGTTGGAACAGAATGTCTACAGTATACTGAATGAAAAGGTTATTATAATGATGACCAAAAACTCTGCACAGGACTTGTCTTGAATAAGATAAGCGGCATGTAGCTAGTGGGGAGCCAGATGAGTTACAGTCAGAAAACCTGATTACTAGTCCCGCACCTCCTACAGGCACACACGGTTGCAACCCTCCCCAAACCACTTCACAGATGAAAACCTGTTTAGCTGCCTCAATCTGAAACCACCTGCCTGAAAAACAAGCATTGCTAATAACAGCATTTAAAGATCTTTTACGTTTATCCCATAATAAACGAAAGGTTATTCTGTTTTCTTGTGAATTATGAATGCAAACTTCACAGACCGATATTGATTCTATGCATACCATTAATGTTGACAAACACTGCACTGCTGTACATTACTCACTCTTTGTTTATAAATACTTGTCTTCACCTGTACCAGATAACTTGCTAACTATTGGTTATTGTACTATCCTTGTGTAAAATATGAACTGTTCAACTTGTTATGACAATGTAATTTCCAGTATGGGGTGAATAAGTCACATAATATATTCCAGTTATTTAAGTGTGTATTTATTAACTCTTCCTCCATTTAAATCCCATTAAGCTACGAGCTTTCATTACACTCGCCATGTTTACATATTGATGCCTTTTAATTTTGTTGGTTCACTTTTCCACTCGCGGCACTCCAGATTCAAACTAGATGAGACATCATTCAGTGTTCACACTGGTTGCATGATGCAATTAGATATTGCACATCCTTCATTGGTCATAAAATCGGAATTTATTTGGATCTGCAGACATGTATGTGACTGTCACTACTGTGCGTTACTCACCTTCCATCCTGCCGAGCTGTTGCTGTCGCCTTTGTCCTTGAAGTACGGCACAGACCTCACCATCCACTCATAGATTTGAGATAAAGTTAACCTATTCTCTGGGGAGCTCTCGATGGCTTGGGTTATAAGGTCTGCGTAAGAATAGTTTCCCCAGGCATTCCTACGGGTAGAGGACTTCCTGGGCTGGGACGCGGAGCCGCCAAGCGCTGAGACAAGTACTTGGGGGGCTGAAGGAGACCCGTTGCTCCTTTCCTCTTTGGAAGCGGGGTTCAGAACTTCTACCGGATGCGTAGTAGTACAGAATTGGTCGTTAGAGGTCTTTGCGTTCTGTGGGGTGACGTTGCCTGCTTCACTTTCGTCATCCTCCTCTTCTGGAATTACGTCGTTGTCGGTTGATTCGGGCTTCCCTGCATCCGACTCAGGACGGGGCAAAGGCCAAGTACAAGACCTCGGCCTTTTCTGTGGTTCAAAATCTGGGTCTATAGCAACATCCAAAAGATGTTCATTGTGGGATTTTTCAGCCATATTACTACACGTTTTGCTTTTTAAAGCAAATTGTCGTTCAAGTTATTTTGTGAGCTATTAGTATTGTTGCATTATATGAATGCCATACATTTGTTATGATTATGGCAAGTGGCAAGTTTGTTCAGTGCATAATGAGTGAATGTTGTCCACACTCCACACCTCCTCCTGAGTTTCCTCCACGTGCGTCTATCTTCTGCTGTAAATTGCGATAACCATATTAATAGCGACATAAGCTACAAAATGTTACCTGCAATTGCTCTCAACAAAACTATTAATTCCTTTATCCCTACTGTTTTCGACTCCAAAAACAGCACAGTGAAATGCAATTTGCAGACATTTGAACAATGAGCATACTGACATTTTCAAAACTGCAGCAGCCTATTTTTGGAAACGTGCGGCGACGAGGTGGAAAAACCGTACGCAGTGAAGAAGCAACGCGTCGTCCTTTCACAACTTGTTAATTCTATTTCCAATCAACAAATTTGGACACCTTCACATTCCGAATGGAGCTGCCATCTTGACCACTTTCTTTCTTATCCATTCAGCTTACTACAGGACAGGTCCCAGCCGTCCACAGTAACATTAGCTCGGACTGTGAATACAAGGCGTTGATTCACTGCAGCTCCATTCTGTATATCCGCGGAATACATTTTCTTCCCAAGAAAATTATTTCACTGATGTGTGACACGCTGCAATGCGGATTTTGTCATGCTTCTTTGAACACTCCTCGTCGTCTCATCCTGTGCAAATCGTTATAGCAAATAGCTAGCTACAGCCCAACAAGGCCATCGCTGGCTCGCTGGCTGCCTTGCGACTATCCGTGCAAATAGTCCCAGTGGAGAAGAGAAGACCTGCCCCCTATATTGCACTGAACGGGTCGTCTTAAAGAGACAGCATGAAAGTCATTTCATGCCCTGCGAATGACAATGTCCCAAGAAATAATATTTCAATAAAGTATACAAAAAGGAATAAATCAATCAAATGAAAGTATGAGAACGAGACATTCGTTTTAAAATTATGTAATACCTTTAACCAATGATTAGCCCCCATCCAGCCTCAGGACCTTCTAATGCAGACCATTGGAATTCATTTAATTTTCAAAGATCAGAGTACATTTCCCTGTGTCCTCTTTCCGTGAGTAAATATAACATGTTCTAATAAAACTACAATTCAATACTTACTATACCATAAGAGGATATTATAAAAGGCTAAACATTTCAAGTGCCACATTTAAGATGATCTGCAAAAGTACTAATTGTCAGTTATTCAGTAAAGTGGTCATGGCAAAGGTAAGCAATGAAGTCCCTTCAAATATATATATATATATATATATATATATATATATATATATATATATATATATCATATATATATATATATATATATATATATATATATAATATATATATGATATATATATATATATATATATATCATATATCATATATCATATATATCATATATATATATATATATCATATATCATATATATATATATATATATATATATATATATATATATATAATATATTATATATATATATATATATCATATATATATATATATATATATATCTATATATATATCTATATATATATATCTCTATCTATCTATATATATATATGTATAGATATATAGATATATAGAGATATATATATCTATAGATATATAGATATATATATCTATAGATATATCTATAGATATATATATATAGGAAAAAAAATATTTAGCATGGGTTTGGTAGAGTCCTCAGTGTGTAGTGGTTTTCATATAACTGTTGCTGAGACATAAGACATCAGCGCTCAGGGCTGTTCTGTCCTGGCCAGATAAAATTCATGGGAGTGTGGCGGCAGTCCAGGTTTGTTAAATAGTGCTCCTGTCCCCCTCCAGCCAGTATTCTCCTGTCTGCATCTCTGTTAGTCTAGACAACGTCCTCTGAAAGGCAAACACCTCCTCCTCTCCGCTGAAGATCGACAGGCCACTAGCTGAATCCTGCTCATTCAGCAACAAAGAAAAACAACAACAAAAAAGCATCAATAAGATGTTTGTTTGAGTTCTGATGCCTCATCTGTCCTATTTCATAAAACACAACAATCTGATTGGAGGAAATAAGAACACTATTGTGGGGTGGGAGGGTTTGGGGATGTGTTTCCTACCTACCCTTTTGAGCCCCAGGTCATCCATTAGGACATGGCTTTCATTATGCTCATCATGTCCCTCGTGGACAAAGATCTCATCCAATGGATGGTCCGCAAGAATCACCACTCGCACCTAGAGAAAAAACATCAGGCTGAGTCATTTCCCCATTCATGCACACTGAAGCTCCTGAATCAGTTCTGTCCTGTATTGTGCATATATGAATGCAGGCTGACAGATACACTCAATAGTTTGCAGAAGGTGTGTGTAGTTACTTTACCTTATGGTCATAAAAGGCATCTATAAGTGTTATCAGGCGCCGTGCTTGAGTTTTCTTGTTTAGCGTTAGAAGGGGAATGCGCCGAATAAAGACTGTGTCAAACAGTCTGGACATCTCCAAGTAGTCACTGGCACCTAAGGGCTGAAAAATACATGAACAATCTGCCACAAATAATTAAATTGTCAATTCTAATTTGACATAATTTCTCCCCTAAACATTGTCATTACACTGGGGGAACCAAAGCAACAAAAAAAAATTAAACCTGTATATTTACAAACATAAAACGTTTTAAAATATGAATAAATATTTTTACATTTTTCATCGTTCTTTTATCCAAGACTTTGATTAAAAAGCTGCAACATGACCACAGAGATTAGGCTGACTCACCCGGTCACACAGCTCTTCAAACGTACAGTCTGCTATGGTCCCACAAGTTCTGCTCAGATCCAGGATCCGGCCTTGGATTTTAAGTCTCCTTGGTCTTGTGACTGTAGGACAAAATATAATATAATAATATTAATAAAATAGGGATTTAAATAGTTTGAGCTAATACAAATATAACACTAACTTCACTACATGACAACTTTGTTTCATTTGATAATAGTACAAAAGGAATACCTTTCATATGGGTGAGATTTTACAAACAAATTAAGTTTATGTATGGGTGAGCATTAAGACCAACTCACTGTCATTCTGTTTGAAAGCCAGCTCATCAAACATCTTGTCCAGTATTGCCTCCACATCAGGTTCACTAGTGCTTAAGTCACATCAAAATACATTTCATATTGACATCAATTGGCAGCTGAAGATCAAAACCAAATCAGATTTTTTAACATTACAATCAAGTTTTATCTATTCAGCGATCTACCACATGCACTTCTTACAGGTAGTAAAGTTTTCCACCCAATGGTCTGTTTCTTCTTCGATAATCTATCCCTGAATCCAATCTGAGAGTTTGGCAATATGACTGCATGAGAGAAGGACACTTTGAAAAAGGCATGGCAGACATCAAAAAACAGAAAACTGGATAGCACTGAGATGATAAAGTTATGGTAAAATGCAGTGACTTGCACTGAGTCATGTATCCTTAAACGCATAACATACAGAGCATCTTTACCTTCAACACAGCAATGAATGGGACAAAGTTAACCCTCTGAAGTCCGTTCTTATATAAATCTAAAAAGACACAGAGCAAGTTAATATTTACTCTGTCTTTTAAAATGGTGATGTACAGTGACCACAAACAGAATGTTTGAAGCATGATGAATCCAGTGTCCACCTGCTTCTCACCTTCAGGAGGCCTGTTAGAAGTAGCCACAACCACAACACCATTGAGGAACAGGTTCTCAAAGAGCTGCTTCAGTATCATGGCATCTGCAATGTCTGTGACCTGAGGGATCGGATCATCATTACTAGTTCATAAACTGGCCAAACAAATATAAAACTAAATATAGTTGTACATTAATGTATTAGGCCATGTGAAATATTACATCTTGCTATCGTACTTGGAACTCATCAAAACACAGCAGACAAGCCTCCATGCTTATCTCCTCTGCGACTGGAGCTATTGGGTCATATGATTTGGCCATTTTCCCAGCCTTCCTCTTGGGCATACTCTGTTTTAGGCGATGTATTCCTAATTTCACACAGTCACAATACATAGCAGTTTGCAAACACTAAAATCATATAGTAAAAACATATTGTACCTTTCATTAAATTGAATGTAATAAAATGTATGCATGTATGTATGTATGTACGATAGCCAACAAGTTAAAGAAACTAAAAGTATATTTATATAAACTGAACTTACTATTGTGTATGTCTAACATAAAGCCATGAAAATGAACTCTTTTTTTCTTTGCAGTCTCCACGTGTGCATAAAACATATCCATGACCATTGTTTTTCCTGTACCTAGTGGCACAAAAAACATGACAATGTTCTCACACAATGAATGTGACTTTTCATCATAGATTAGTCAACCAGATCAAACCCTAACCCTACTGTCATCGTAATTTGATATCACAACAGGTATAGGCACCTTACCTACATCCCCGTAAATGTAGAAGCCTTTTGGAGGTTTAGGCTTTGTGAAGAACTATAAAGACAGAAATGAAATGAAAGTTAATACAAGTACATCTTGGGCAATGATAATAAGTGAATGACACGTGCTTACCTTGGAAAAGAACGATGTTGGCTGGTTACTGTAACCTCTCAGTGTCTTATGCATGTCATCCAGTTTTTCCAGCACTGCTTTTTGCTGGGGATCCTTACGCAGTGCACCGTCCCTGATAAGACCGTTGTAATGATCAAGTGGTCCACTGAAACCGGAGGCGTGGCTGCAGTTTTCAACCGACTGAGCATTTGCGGCGTAACCTACGGATACAGCAAAAGCCAAGAGACTGCAATAGCGGCTTAAACCATGTTAGACGACTTCGTCCAAAAACGGTTGCTAAACCATCCACGTTCAAAGGTTGACACGCTGGCTAGCTAACCAATGTGGCCCACTGCTTTACAAGAACAATCCGAAGGTGTCAACCAAAGGTAAGGACCAACATTTCGCAGTTTTAAGATACAGACATCATCGCCAAAAAGAAACCTCGGAGAAAAACTGTTGTGAGATAACCCAAGACTGACTAGATAAACTGTCACTCAGATGAAATGTAAATGGGCAGTTTACGCCTTAACTAGTGTTGTTGGACAACATATTTCACTCACCAAAACAATAGTCTCACCTCGTCTGGAAATTTCCATCATATACATGGTTATCGTCCTTGTAGAATATTGCATTTTCAATAGAAATCGTGTAGTTGGCAACACCAAGGGCGACATCTTTGAAACCATGCACGTCGCCATTTTTGTTTGAAAAAGAATTGTAACTTTATTAGCCAGCTAGTCGGCTTTTAGTAGACATGAAGTTGCATCCGAAATTACTGTAGAGGGCAATGTTTGCCATAAGCCCTGGGCAGGTATTCACTGCAGTCCAGTTATATTTACCCTTTCCTTAGCAACCTGACTAATGTACAGTATTTTGTTTGTGTAGATGACTGTATCGTGCATCTCCTTTTGCATCCCCATTTTAGTAATGTAATATAGTGTAACTTTTTTTGTTGTTGTAATAATCGATTCATTTTCTGACCTATGGATAACAATGGGTTCACAATATTATGCTTAAAATGTGACCATTCAGCTGGACATGACAGATAAACACAACTGTTCTTAATACAGTAGAGCCTAACAAAGAACATATTGTGTGATTCAGAGGCAGATGTTATCCACAACACAATTACAGAAATCGAGAGCGAGAGAAAGAGAAAGCGAAGGAGAGCTAGAGAAAGAGAGAGGGAGAGGGTAAAAAAATACGGTGAGAGTATGGGCACACATTATGTATGCAATTAATTTTCTATTGTAATTAGCAGTGTGAGGATGTCCTCTGTCTAGGCTAATTATATCTCTGTATTAAGCCTCAGTTGCACACACAAACCATGAGAGGGTGTTTCAGGCTTGTTGCCATGACAACAGAGGAACGTTTCCCAGAACTGGTACACACACACACACACACACACACATATACACACACCGACAACCCCCCTCTCCACACACATACACAAGCACACTTTCTATTACAGTGGAATACGCCTTGCTTGGAGACTCCACTGTGCGCTCTATTCAAGACATTGGGAGCAAAGAAATAATAATAGAGAAAATTCAAGGACTGTTAAGGAACATACTATCTCTGAGCTATTAAGGGACATTCTCTCCTATCCATATTTACTTGGATGGTGAGTGCATATTGACCATTCACTGCAATTGTTTCCATTGTGGTGCTGCCCTCGGCTACTACTGTACATATTAAGCTGCAACATGCAGCGGTGTTTTAATTTCATCTATGTGAACAGTGAGCACTATTGCTTCATATAAGAGACATCCACGCACTTGTTTTGGGAGGGTTTAATTTTATTTTCCAGCATTGGCACTTGGAGCAGTTTTTTAATATTAGGGTGAAAGCTGTCATCGTAATGGTAATTCATAGCTGTGTAGCCATGGTGAAGTCAGTCCCTCCCTCCCTCCCCCCACCCTCCCTCTTTCTTGGCTGCTGAATGCATTAGTCTAATGAGATGTCTGCAGCCTGAGTGCCGTGCAGTCGCCCAGCATCGAGCGCCGAGCTCGGACACTGGCAAGCAACAGACACGAGCAGAGTGCACGATGGCTTTCCCAGCTTGCTGAGGGATTTTGCCGTAAACCTTCTGCCCATGCTTCTGGGATACGGAGACAAAAGGCTTGGCTCTCAGGCGTTTAGAACTAGAAGGCGTCAGGTAACGAAAGCCCCCGATAGTCGCTAGTATTTGACGGGATGTAAGAGATGCGGAGGCATGTTTCATGTTTGTGAGCTTTATGCATGGGTGCCTTTTGTGCTGTTGGATTTTGGAGCTTCCAATGTTGTAACTGGCTGCATTGCTCTGCTGGATACTCACTCAGCAAGCCATTGATGCCTTTATGCTAATGTTTTTATGCTAATTTACTTCAGCATCTTTCAAATGTCGTCATGATAGGACACTGTATGATAGGGCACTGTGCACTGTAAAATGTATTTCTGAGTTATTATTTTGGCGTGCACTGTTTAGTAAAAAAAAAAACATAAGGATAACTATAATAATTTTTAAAACATATCTAGACAGGTATGTATGCTTCTGTTTGACTTTGTATTGTGACATGAATACATCCCATCTGAAATTTATGATTGATTTATCTGTAATCCTTTGTCTCTATCTCCAGCTCAAATGAGTGTACCTGCAGCAACAGCAGCACAGAAAGCAGACAGCAACAGTGAGATGCAATCGGCTGCAGTGAGTCCGTCGTTCAGCCCCAGCCAGCCGGGCAAGATACCAGGCAGGAAGAGAGGGAGACCCCCACTACGCAATGTTGCCAAGATGGATTTTCCAAACCGCTATCCCGAGTCTCTCCCTCCCTTGAAAGTGCCCAAAAAGAGGGGCAGGAAGCCAGGTTTCAAGGTCAGTCTGGTGGGGATAGTAGTGGGAGCATGTTTTTAAAATGTTAATGATGCCCACATCCCACATGTCCTTTAGATTTGCTGTAATTTACCTGTTTTGGTTGGAGGAAGTGGTACCACCATCGAATGACTCCCGTGTGTATACAAATGCTTTGTAAATAATAGGAAATGTGATTTTGTTGTGTAAACACACCAGCAGTGGTATTCCAAGTTGTGCATTGTTCCACAGATGGCCTTCAACAATGTCATGTAGTAGTTGGCATAAGTATATCATCTTATGCGTCCTAACTTTTAAAAGTCCCAAAGATCAATGCATTTTTATAGATTTAAAGTCTAAGTTTGATGATCAATGATTTGATCAATTACATAGTACTCAGGGTGACTACTTTGCCATGTAAACCTTCTAATAGCTACTACAACAATGCAAAAAATCAATATAATTATGACAAACAACGCACAACATAAATAAAAACAATAAATAATTAAAATAAGTAGATTGTGCTCGAATGACGTTGATAGGTGTATGTAATTCATATTTATTCATTTGCAATAAGAAACAAGACAAATATTTAACATGGTATACCAGTATAGAACATAAATCAGTTATATGTTTCATACTTATTTCACAGCGGAGTGCACAAACTGGAATACAATCTTTTACCGGCAAAACACAAACAAGACATAACAGTGATGTAATAGTGAACTAGTAAAACAATCCAAACAGCAGAAGTGATGTGTGTTTCCAACTGGTTGCAGTTGAAGCCTAGGATGGGGATGACCCCGCTGGCCATCTCCCCGCCCAGCAGCACCCCTGAGCCGGACATGAGCTCGATCCCCCAGGACGCTGCTACCATCCCCCACTCTGCCACGCCCCAGGTTCTCACAGGTGAGGCCAGCAAGCCCAGCTGGGGCCCCCTGGATGTGCTATGTTTAAACTGCTTTAGATAAAAGTGACTACAAAATGCCTCAACAATAATAGGGATTTTGCGTGACCATGTTCTGGTTCGGACAGGACTGAAGATTCATAAATGTTTAACGTAATCATGCTCCTGCGATGTATATATGTTATACAGTAATGTTATCACAGAACACCTCTGTTCTCGTTCCACAGTCTGTATCTACATTAACAAGCAGGCCAACATGGGGCCTAACCTGGACAGGAAGAAGGTCCATCAGCTCCCAGATCACTTTGGGCCGGACCGGCCCTCTGTGGTGCTGCAGCAGGCTGTCCAGGGCTGCATTGACAGCGCTTTCCAGCAGAAAGCTGTGTTTACTCTGCTCACACAGGGCTATGGAGGGGAGAAAATATCAGGTAAGCAAACATAGCTGACACTCTGGGTATTTTCCTGTAGTTATTTTATCATTATTAGAAGCTATTAAGATAGCAGTTAGATAGCAGATTAAGTAGTAATTAGATAGTTATAGTGTATCTATTTTTCAGTGATTTAAGGTACATAAGAGTATGATCATCCCGCCTTCATTTCAAGACACATATCCTATCCTTTTTATTAAAAGACACTGGGATTATGATACATTGCTTTCTGAAATACTTTTATGTGTTTTTCTCAGCCACGTTTGATGGGAAACAACACCTATTGAGTCTCCCTGTGGTGAACAGTATTGGCTATGTACTGCGCTTCCTGAAGAAGCTGTGTCGCAGCTTGCACTGTGAAAACTTCTTCAGTGACCAGCCCATCACCCAGCACAGCTCTGGCTCCTACCACTCCGATGGTAGTCCTCTCTCACAATGGCCAAATGATCCAATATTGGAGTTGGAACAAAGTTGTTGCATCCTCTTAAAAACACAGACACTAAATGCTAAATGAGAATAGTTTTACAGTTGTACTACACATTCCTGAGTCGTCACAACTAGTTCAGATTTACATCACTAAACAGTAAAGTGATATGAATGGAATAGAATTGAATTCTGTGTCTAAGTCTTTTGTATCTCAAACAGCAGAAACGTCGATGGCTGAGGGGTACCTTCTAGACCCATCAGACTCCAAGCAATACTTGGGGGATCCAGGTGACTCCGCCTTCAGCTCCATAAGCTCTACGTACTCGCCAAAGTCCTCGTATGGGTTTCGCTCGTCCCAGCAGTTCCCTAAGGGAAGTTGCAGACAGACCTCCAGCCCCAACGGCAACGCTTTCATGGAAACCAATAGAATTGGTAGGGATAAGTCTAACTTCGTCATGAAGTTTCACCAAAGACACAGGCTGAGGGGAACCAATAGTACCACGCTTAATAAAGGCAAACATTGTAATCATTGGGAAAAAATTATTTATATAATCAGTGCTTTCTGATTGTTTATTATTCTATCTGTCCACCAGCAGTTTGTATTTCACTCTACACATCAGCCATTCATCCGCTGCTGTGTCCCCTGCTCCACAGGTTACAATCCCTCCCCTGAGGGCCAGGAGTCCAAGCCGACCCCCAATAAGGACCCGTCCGCCTGGTCTGTGGAGGACGTGGTGTGGTTCATCCGTGACGCTGACCCCCAGTCCCTGGGTCCCCATGTGGAAGTCTTCAGGAAGCATGTAGGTCTGATCACAGCATCTAAACACAACAAGCATGTGGTATGTGGGGCTGTTGTTGTCATCACCCTAATCTAACTTTTTTTTCCACAGGAGATAGACGGAAATGCTTTGTTACTTCTGAAGAGTGACATGATTATGAAATACCTAGGACTGAAGCTCGGGCC
Organism: Plecoglossus altivelis; assembly: GCA_036571765.1. NCBI lineage: Eukaryota > Metazoa > Chordata > Actinopteri > Osmeriformes > Plecoglossidae > Plecoglossus > Plecoglossus altivelis. Next base: position 8,006,018 of record BROE01000009.1, read on the forward strand.
AGCCTTAAAGTTGTGCTACCACATTGACAAGCTAAAGCAGACCAAGTTCTGAATTTTTGTTGTTTTTATTTCCATTTCAACAAATGGTTGGACTCCACTGTGTATTATATTGGGAAGTTTGGTTTAAAGACAACTGATCAATTGATCTCCAGTCTACAGTTGTGAATATGACCTTTCTTATTTTATTTAATACAACATGTAGAGTCATTACTGATTCTTTTGTTGACATGGAAGCTGTTTTGTTGACAGGATATAAAACTGAACTCATTTGTGATGAATAAATCAATTTGAGATGTGATATCTTAAAACTAAATCTTTAAATGCACATCTTGTGATGCACGGTTTTTGTCAGTTTCCTAGATAAGACTTAGTCCCAGACTGTGAAACATTCTGAATCTAGATTCTAGAACATACATTCCAGACACTATATTCTAGAATCTAGATCTATTATCTATATATTAATTAGAAGATGCATTTAATATATGCAAAAAATGTTTGGACTCATTCTGTTATTAGATACACAGAATTAGCTCACATTTAATTACATTTTTACACAAAATGCTGTAACCAATATACAGAGAGATATACTAAATTGACTGTCTATATGTCTATATAATTTTATTTGGAGTATTGTAAAAGTGTTGAAAACAAACACACAATGCCAGTTTGCTTCAACATAAACACTATGTTTGACAAATTGAGATTATATCAAATATCTCCACTGCCTATTCACACAGTTAAAAAAAACTGATTGATCTCATTCACCATTCCTGTAAATGTATTTTACCATGGTATTGTTATAGAGCATGACAAACAAAACTAATGAAAAGAAAAAGGTCACAGAAGAGGAATGTCATCCTGCAGAAACGTTTGATTTCTGTGGCTATCATGTATTTCTTTTCTATGCCATATTGGAGTATAATATGCATACTTTTCACAGCATTAACCTTTGTAAGTGAATGCTGCTGTAAAATATGTTGACATGATGTACTGTTCCATCATGCCAAATGAGATCATGCTGAGACAATGCTTTTTATTATCATTATTTATTTTTTTAAATCATAATGAACACAGAGTCAGAGGATCCGCTGGATTAGTAAAGACAGGTGCTAAAGTTCACAATGTGTTTTAAAATCTTGTTTGATTTTGTGTTGTGAAGTTTACATGAAAACAATTATGTGTGTATTTAACCTGAATGTATATCGTATGTGAGTATTAAATTAAGCAAACAAGAAATGTATGCTACGTCTTCGTAGCCTTTGTAGCTTTACTTCTCTGAACAAACTTTCTCAAATGAATAACACTGATATCTTCATCTTCAGTCATATATTGAAAAATGTTGCCTCTAATTACAGAGCTATCGGCTATAGATGGCGATGAGCGGGTGCAATTGTCATAAGAGTGATCTGGGTTCAGTTCCTCGCCAGTCACACTCACGTCGTGACTGATATATTCCTACTCAGAACAGGCCATCTAAGAAGGGTGTAGCCGAGGTGAACCTGCCGTCGTGAAGTACAGTGGCCATGTGGGCAACTGTAAGGCCACCACTACGCATTGCTCTCCGACCATGTGTCCTCTTGGTCAAACGGCACATTTGCAATCATGCTTTAAGATCTGAGATCAGAACCGGGATGGGCACATCTGAACTGAGGATAGAATTGTAATTCTTAAAGGAAAGTTAACTCGGATTTTTAGCGATCTATTCTCCCAATAATATTTTACTGAATCCGTTTTTAACAGTTACTGTGAATTTTGGCAAATTAATAATTGAATATTTAGGCCTATTCAGTGTTGTTTTTTCAGTCTCGGCTCACAACACATTGCCTTGTCATGTTCTTATACTCAATGCTACAATGGAATGCAACAGTGGAGAAACACACAAGCAACACTGAATTTAAGATCAATTTGTGATGCACACGGGTGACGACGTGCCCTAGTCGCATAACATAACCAAAGACTAGCGCGGGATCGGTCCCTACTGCGCCTCCTCTGGAATATCATCGGAAAATCGTGAAATCCAGCATTTCTAACAGGAATTTATAGGGGATAATCCCATTTGATCAAACGCAATAATCTAGAGGTTATTTCCCCAGTTTATTAATCGATACCGCAGACGTCCATAGCAATAGGCTATAGCATCACCAACATTATACCAAGGTAAGAAGTATTGCCTGCATAAACGTATGTTTTATCGGCATCGAGCGTGTTTGAAATTCTAAATCGCTAATGGCTAGAATATGTCTAATTTATAATGTAACCGTGTTTTTGTGTACAATTTGTTTCATATTTCAAAAAATCATTTGGGGAGAGGTTTGCCATTGTGTTGTGTGGAGGTTTGGCACCTGCGCAACCCAGAAAACGAAGGCATTACGTTTTGCCTAAAAAATGGGAAATATTGTGTGGGGAGAAATGTGTCCTGTTAATGGATTATTATTAGATGTCATTCGTATTCTTGTTAACTCTTATACCCACCAAGCTGTTATAGATCCGTTATCTAGTTTACGTTATTGGTGGTCCAGATTTGGACCACCAATATTTTTTATGCGATGCGCATGGTAAAATGTCATGAGAAATGCACTATGGCACATTATAATATGACATGCATCAACAGACTACTGCGTCGTTTCCATCGGAATGCAGTTGCATCTTCCTTGTCCGGGCAGTGGCTTGAGTCTACCACAAGCAAGATATGTGACTGCTAGCGTGTGGGAATAAAAATTGCTCATAATAGCCTACTTAGTTTTTCCTCATTCATGTTGCTGACGGTACGTGTTTTGCAAGGTATCATGATAAACAGATTAGGTTACGACTGCAATTTAAGAGGGGCACGTTGATTCCTCTGACACAGAGCCATGCCCTTAATCGCCTGTCTGTGAATATGTTCGTTTTGGCATCTCTGCAAAATGTTAGTCCTCAAGGTCATTCGATGCATTGTATTGGTCATGGCTCATTAAGATACATTGTTTAACATTTAGCTTCAGCCACTGTTTCAGTACGAGTTGCATCATCTCGATTTACGTCTGTCAGGAGAGGTGCAGAGAAAAATGAAAACGATACTTAGACGTTTTACAATGCATTTCAACACGTTTTTTGTATGTAGAGCAAAAGGCCTGAGCCACTGCATGCTTGTGGAAAAGCAAGCTATCTATGAGGTTCCCTCTGCAAAGGGGTGGTTTCTTGGTCTTACCCTCTAAAGTGCTGTCAGCTTTGTGTTCTCACTTACTGGAAACGAAAAAATTATTTGGACTGAGGTTTTGCATACACCCTGACATCTATAACTGTGTTTAGTAGGTTTTGCCATGGGCTCAGCTTGTCAGGTGTGTTCAAAAATGGATAGTAGGTAGTCAATTCAAGCTGGTGAGTCTTGCATCATTACATCCCAAGGCAAGCTGAGTCTTCTGTTAAATCGTTGAATAATTGGCCGTTGTCTGTGAATTACCAATCAATCATAAAGGACACAGTGTTGTCAGAGAGAGGAGCCCTAAACAAGCATACTCAAGTTACTGAAGCTTTGGCGTCTTTGCCACTGTCTGGCAGCGCAATTTAATGATGAGAGCACTGTAGTGATGGAGACACTTAACGAAGCTGTAATGCTGGCCGTAATCTGGCCCAGCATGTGATGTCGTTCCAGAGACCGCAGTGCTGGCGGACCTATGGAGCAGAAACAGACAGGAGGTTGGACAGAGTTGGGATGAAGTGTTGGGCGCAGTGTTGATCGCAGTGTTGGACTCAACGTTGTACTGTGGTATATCTGACCCTGATGGCAGTCCACTTAAGTTCACATCAATACACTGTTTTAAAAGGCATGCCTTCACCAAGGTTTTGGGGTGCCAAGCAGTCATTCTGTAGAACATTGATTGCATATGCAGGTCTGATTGTGTCAATGTGTTGTCGTAGCATTGTGACAGGGCTCTTATTCTGCGTGTTTCATTGAATACAATTGGATAACTCTGATTGGGCTATGGTCACGTTGTACCTGGGCTGTAGTTACATTGTGGCTGGGTTGCTCATCTGTGCCTGACCTGCAGGAACCATGGGGAAACAGAACAGCAAGCTGACTCCTGAGGTGATGGAGGATCTGGTGAAGAGCACGGAGTTCAACGAGCACGAACTGAAGCAGTGGTACAAAGGTTTCCTGAAGGACTGTCCCAGCGGCAGGCTCAACTTGGATGAGTTCCAGCAGCTCTATGTCAAGGTGAGTACTGTCTATCTGATGCAGTTCTACATAGAGGTGTGAATTGTCTGTGCGATACAGCTGTATGTGAAAGTGTGTACCGTATGCGATACAGCTCTATGTAAAGGTGTGTACAGTATGTGTAATGTAAAGGTAAAGCCAGGTCAATGTTGCCCAGCACTATGTGGTTCAGTATTAGGTCTTTGAAGAGATAGTTATAAAAGGCCTTCGCACCAGATTGTGATAATCTGGCAGCATTACCATCACATCCATTAGCAAAAGTTATCCTTTGTTTCCTTCCAACATGTATGACTGCTTAAGCCTTGAAATGGAGACATGGCACAATCCTTTATTATTAACCATTATCAGGCACAATAATACCTTTGTGAAGGTTTTTATTGTCTAATTCAAGTGGCGCTCTGGTCTGTTTCAGTTCTTCCCCTATGGTGACGCCTCAAAGTTTGCTCAGCATGCCTTCAGAACCTTTGACAAGAACAGCGATGGAACCATCGACTTCCGAGAGTTCATCTGCGCGCTGTCTATCACATCGCGTGGCAGCTTCGAGCAGAAGCTCAACTGGGCCTTCAACATGTACGATCTGGACGGCGATGGTAAAATAACTCGGGTAGAGATGCTGGAGATCATTGAGGTGAGATTCAAGAGGTTTCACATCTTTTTTCACATTTATTTACAATTTGTTAAAGTACAGGTACAGTGGTATTCTCGCTTCTTGCTCCCGTCGAATGTTTCTTAGCAGTCAAACATAAACCTTATGTGATTCTGAAATTTTTTTGCATATTCAATTTTATTTAGTAACAGATTTACAGAGACAAGAAAGGCAAGGAGAGAGGGGGGGGGGTAAAATGCCGGGAACTGCTCAGACTGGAATCAAACCCATCAGAATGGTTCTAAATCTTAATTTCTACCCAAATAACATGCTGATACTGGTCTGATTAAAGTTCACAGAATTAATAATACGAAAGTGAGTTTTAGTGTGTGGTTGTGCTGATGAATGGTCCAAGATGATCGTTCAAACCTTAAGCCTTTGAGTCCGTGAGTTCAGCAACTGCCTCCTTTATCTCTGTGTCCCTGTGTATCCTCCGTGTGCGCAGGCCATCTACAAGATGGTGGGCACGGTGATCATGATGAAGATGAATGAGGACGGCCTGACACCAGAGCAGCGCGTGGACAGGATCTTCAGCAAGATGGATAAGAACAACGACGACCAGATCTCGTTGGATGAGTTCAAAGAGGCGGCAAAGAGCGACCCGTCCATCGTGCTCCTGTTGCAATGTGACATGCAGAAGTGAGGCTCGCTGCCCTGCCGTTGGCCTCGGCTCACTCCGGACAGCACCACACATTTCGATGTCTCATTTTCAGTTCAGTCATTTCCACAGGAAAATAATGCTTGGACTATTTTTCAATGGACGCGCTTCTTGTGGTTGTATGCATGAGAATGTTAAAAGCTGACTAATAATAATTTTGAATATGGCTATATACAATATCACATATTTATATTTCAAAACCTACCAGTGTGAGTTGTGCAAAGTAATCCTGATCATTTCTATTTAACTTCACTTTAGCTTGTACCTCAGTGATGTGCTGCATTGACTTTTGTTCCTGCAGTATTTACAGTAGAATCCATGTGCAGCAGCTACTGTCTGCTTTACTTGCTAGTAACAAACAATAATTCCTATGATAATTGTAACTGTCTCTACTATACACAGTTATTGAGCCTGCGGAAAATAGAGACTGCTGTCTGTTCCAAATGGTTTCAAACGTTGGAACTGAAAAGTAGGTTCTTTGCATGCATATGTTAAGTGTCAAAACTATAATCTCTTTAATTTTTTGCATCCTTAAGTGGGTATCAAAAAGTAGCCCTCTAAAACACGTTTGGTATTGTTGCATGGGATGTACAGTAGTGAGTCATCAGACCAGTAGTTTGTCTCCTGTGGGAGCATGTCCCTGCCCCTTACCCCCAGCACTCCTTCCTATCTCCTCCCCCGCACTCCTTCCCACCTCCTCCCCCAGCACTCCTTCCCACCTCCTCCCCCAGCACTCCTTCCCACCTCCTCCCCCAGCACTCCTTCCCACCTCCTCCCCCAGCACTCCCACTTCTTACTTACGTGTGTGTGTACGCCATTCAAGTTCCTGAAAGACAGCTATTTGGTCCTGGTTGTCATCTCTGGTGGAGAGCAGTATTTTTATTGAGCATTATATTCAGTTTTGATCCAGCGATATGGAACAATAGAAAGATGAACAATTTCCAGATGATGCTTCACTCCCCATCTTTTGTTACACTTCTGAACTTTAAAAAAGATACGCAAACACCAAATTACTACCACCAAAATAAGGCTTCCATAAACACAATGCTGGATACACTATTACAAAAATGATTTAGATCATATATGATTAGATCAAATATGATTTAGAGACAAATAACAATTAATAGTACATATCAGTATGTTTACAGAGATAAAGAGCACTGCTAAATGTTACAATCTTGGCTGTAATCCTGAGTGTTCAGAACTTCCCAAGGGAAACTTCCAGTTCACCCAAAGGAAAAGCCTTACATATGTTTACTGGACATTCTGCATTCCAACTTACGATACTTTTGTAAAATAACTTTTTATTGAAAGTTTCATCTTTTAATTAATTGAGAAAAAAAAATTACTATCTCAAGGATGCAGTAAGGCCACTGAGAAAACAGCGACTGTTGTCCTGGCCAGTTGAAGAAGAAGGTTTTGGAATGGGCTACGTGTACCTTGAAACAGTTCTTTTTGTTAGACAGTTCCAGGTTGACTTTCCCAGGCTATGCAAGCATGAGCCAAGGGTCTGCTTGTAGTTAACTCAGCACAGTGGAAGTTCCACTGCTTCTCACAGTTATGGAGACAGCATCATTGAGACCAAAACCCACATTGTTGATTAGTCTATTGTTTGCACAATATAATCCAAACTTCATGTCTAAATCTTTGTCTAGTAAATGTTTCTACTGAATATGAAAGATCTAAATCAAAACATAAGTGACCGTATTTCTTTTGTTCTTTTCTACATGTGGCATGTGTTGCACACTAAATAACATGGTTACATTACGTATGTAGTGATTCAAATCAATAAAATATATATGGGCTTTTTCAAAAGGCATGGTCTCACAGGTGCCATTAATGGGATGGATAAATACTGTTATAGTTTAGATGTGACTGAAATTTCCAATTGATCAGTGTATATCCATGTTCTGTGTTCTCTCTGTATTAGGCAATTGGACTTTCTTTCTTTCTACAGGATTTGAATAGTATGGCAAGAACAGTATAAAACCACATCTACGACTGAATCAGTGAAACAATGAAAGCTTTTTACAAGACACATATGACTCTCCAAAATAGCACATACAGTAAAGCACTTTTTCAAAACATGTTATTGTTGCCAAAGAATAAAATTACTGTTTTCACATGCGCACAACTCAAACTATTTACACATACTCTGAATGACACTATACGGTCTATAATTATTCACACCCAGTGAGACTACAGTCAGTACTACAATCATACTCTACAGTTAGTCTGAAACTTCTTCACCAGTGTGACTTCTCTCCCTCTCAGGATCCTGAAGATGATGAATCTTGATATGGCTACTTTTTGGAAGATTACTAAAATTCACATGAGAAACCAAGAGTATAAAATATTTAAAATTAGCCAAGCAAACCATTTAGCAATGACCCGTTTTTTTTTTACTGTATGCCTTGAATACCCAAGACCCTAGACAGTTCACCAATCAAGAGCTTGGTATTTGAATGGCACAAAATGTTTTGTTAAGAATTGTAGGACTAAAGCTGTCTAATATCACACAGAAAAGATTACCTTGTTGTCAGAGGAGTGATGAAGATGAACTGACGAAGATGTTGCCGCTCTGAAAGTTCCAGAAGGAGATCCAACGAGATCCTGCGATTGTGCATATCCTGAAAGAGGATAAAAAAGGCAGCTAGCTCCACTTCACAATCTACAATTGTGCGTTCAGGAAACAGTACCTTAGCTACCCTCATCATTGGTAGCCCCTGGACATACATTTCAGTTTGAATTTTCGTACTAGATTGGACAGGAGATGTAAACAAGGTGTAAACAGGTAAATATGTGGTACTCACCATGTAGACATCAAACTCATCCAGGCACCTGAAGGGGGACTCAGTGATCTCCCACAGGGAGAGGATGAAGCAGACAGTCGAAAAGGAGCGCTCCCCTCCGGACAGCGAGCGCATGTCGCTCATGCTGTCGTTCTCCCGACCGGGCGGTGTAACCTAGTCCAGAGAAGCCCACAATTTTGATCATAAAAGTTATACTAAACCATCTGCTGACATGTTGCAGTCTCTTACATATACTAAGGACTGTGCAAGAAATCTCAGAGAGGTCTACCCATGTGGGGCAGTGCTGCCCAACCCTCGTTCAGTAGAGCTACCCTCATGGAAGTTTGGCTTCAAGCCTGGTGATTCATCTTCGTAACTAGCTAAGGAGTGAAACAGCATGCTAATTTGGGGTTCAAGGAAGGTCTACTCTCCAGGAGTAGAACTAGGAGTCCCTGATGTAGGGGTCATAGAGTAACACTGACGCTGCACAGTACCGTTATTGAGAGTGTCTCGTTGTTGTGGTCGAACATCATGGAGCCACAGCAGCTCATCTTGAACAGAAAGTTGTTGAAGTACAACTTGCATCTCACAGACAGGGACCTGAGGAACACAACACTCTACAACTTGAAAGACCCGAACGAAAGTAATCACGTGACCCATCTGATTTCAGTGAAACGTTTGATGAACGAATGCGTTACCTGCGCATAATTTTATATCTGTTCTGTCTGTCAGACATGATGTTATCGAGACGGTCAATGAACTTCTTCAGATCTCTCACTTGGCTGGACTTGTCTCTGTAGTTGGTAAGGGCCTCAGCATACTCCCTTATTAAAAGACCACAAAGTTGTCAACAACAAGCAAATAGTTAGGTTTGATGTAAACCAACCAACAACCATACAAGTTTAATCAGATACAGACCAGAAAAGCTTTTAAATAGCATTTCATGAAACAACAGTAATTGAATTACTGGTTGTTTGATTGATTAACTCAGGGGTCCCCAAACTATGGCCCACGGGCCGAATATGGCCCACCTACACATTTGGACCAGACCTCTGGGCAATACCAGAGACATGTAATTTTAAATAGGTCTATATATTTCAGTCATATCACATCTGTATATGATGATAAGGGTTGGCTTTCAAACTAAAATGTCCTTAGAGTTCATTCAGAAAGCAAGCTATTTATCTAAGTGGACAAGTTGGGGTTTATTCAATGCAAACAAATGGCTGTTTGTCTCAAAAACCGTGTCTGTACACTGACACCATGAAACCTGCCACAGACAAGTATTAGTTTACAAGGCCAAATGAGAGCTGACAAAGTATCGAAGCTAAAATGTGAGTAAGTAAATGTTTTAATTTTGATAGCAATATAAAAAAGTCCATTACAATAATAATGCTCTTTTAATTGGCCATATATCCTTTGAACAGATGTGTGGTGCATAGCAAAATAATAAATGAATCTATCATAATAAATACATTTAAAATCCTGGTAGTCACTCCGGCCCATGTAATTTTCTGTTACAGACCGACCCGGCACCACAATAAAAAAATAATCTGGCCCCTGCAGAAAAAAAGTTTGGGCACCCTTGGATGAACTGCTTGATTGATGGAGGGACTGATGTGTGCAGGTGGACATTACCTGACCACCTGCTCCTGGTCGCCATGGTTGCTCTCCTGGGCACTGATTCTCTTCCTCAACCTAGTGATCTCAGTGTCGATGCTTTTCGCACTGCGATTCACGTCCTGGCGCTCAGGGCTGATCTCCTTGGCTTTGGTCACATATTCCTAGAACCCAGTAGTTATTGTTCATCTATTTCAGTTTTAACAGTCCAGTATATTACACCTACACATGCAATAAACGTCATGTCATATTATAGGGGAAAGAAATACAAAAATAGTACCTTCATCTCCTCTTCTTTTGAAGACAACTCCATTCTCATAGCTTGGATGTTGTCTCGGTGACTTTTCAACTTGCTCTCCAGAATCCTCAGGTTCCGTTCGTGTTTGGAACACTCTGCCTCTATCTTGGCCTGCTCTTCCTGTTGCACAGAGAAAACAACAAACATCAGACACAAAAATGACAAAGGGTTGTTTTGACATTTTTAAAGAAATATTTCATGACTTTTTTGCCTTTCAGTGGCAACAATCTGTATTCTTCTATTATTCAATCAATCATAACATTTATCACAGACTCAGGTTAGTTTAATTACAGTGAAATATATTAAATAATGATTAAGGAATACGTTCCATTTCCAAACAAAATTCACTCAATTCTTACCTTTAAAGGGTCCATTTCTTCTGCCAGCTCATCTAATCTAGCTCTCACATCAGAAGACTCCTTATCTAAATCCATCACTGCTTTGGCATGTTTGTCCAGCACTTCCTTGGCTTCATGCACAGCAAGTTTTTCTGATTCCATTTTCTGATTGTTCTCTATTGCCACTTCTTCCTGCAATGTTTGAGCGATTTAACAAATCATATTTCAATAGTATCCACAGTAGATTATGCAGTAGAAAAATACAAGTACAAAAATCAAGGACTTACCAAAGAGCTGATGTCATCGATCTGCTCCTCCTCAACATTCTCCAACTCTGTTAAATTGACTTTGACCTGGTTTACCAAAGCCTGAAATAAAAAAAGAAGTGCCCAAGCTCAGACATGCTACACCTGCACATAACAACACATCCTGAACCAACACACAGACAGACACCAGCTGGGTGATTTTATCTTAGTTCAGCCCTTGCTGCCTGTGCTTCCACGTGTCAGAAGAGTCGGCCCCACCTCTGAGCCCCACATTACCAAAGTCTTTTTCAGTGCCATGATGTTGCTGTGCAGCCGGCCCTCCATGTGCTGTATATCCTCCTTCACAGAGCCCAGGTGGAGCTTGAACCTGGACAGCTGAGCTGTGTGGTTCTCTAACTCCGACTCCACCATGCTGCGAATACAGAGAGAGAGTTTGTGTGTGTGTGTGTGAGAGAGGGAGAGAGAACCAAAATCACCAAAAATCTTTTTTCCTCGTACCGTAGTTCTGTGTCCAGATCTCCGCCAAGATACTTGGCCATGCTGTACTCTGCAGTGTAGTAGCGGTTTGGGTAGACCTGGTCTCCTTCCACAGTGAATGCCTCGCGGCAGTTCCTAGGAGGGGTGCCTTGCTGCATCACTTTCCTTGCTGAACTCTTCTCCTGTGATGCATGGTAACACACACACACACACACATTACAGGCATGTTGTTGCCATTACACACATTAATCACCAGAAAAACTGCGTGTTTGCATGTAATGAAGTCAAAAGCAATGCTCACTTTGATAATCAGAATAGATTCTATGCCCCTCATGTCAATTAGACAGTTGGTGATGACTGGACAAGAAATAATAAGGGAGTCAAGCACCGAAGGGTAATCAGGATGTTTGACTCCACTGAAACACAAGACAAGATGCAAAGATGTCATGGACTTATACAAACATTTCTTGAACCAAATCACAAACGTGTTTTTCTTGATAGCAATGAATATTTACAGTTAGTCATTGTTTTTCTCATCATGAAAAAAAGAGAAATAACTATAATGCTTATTCAGACCACATTCCAAAGGCAAGGTGATATTGTTTACCGTCCTTGAGTTTTGTAAACTCGCTCTGTGAAAGGGCTGACGATTATCTGGGGCCTGCTGCCTTTAGGGAAATAGAGAGACATCAGTTCCTGTAGGACTGACTCGTCTCTGTAGTTGTCGCAGCAGAAGGTTTTCATGAAGCTGCGCAGGCAACTCTCCACCGCCACAGCTAGCGTGGGGTCCTTCAGGTTGATGCATGCCCCTGCAGATGACAAACGTTCAGTAACAGCCGACTTTGGAAAACATTCTCGAAACACCTATGAGGTAAGATGCTGCCGTCACCTATAGGGCCAATCGGCTTCTTAATGAAGCGTCCTTTGCTGTGAGCCTTGTCTATGGTGTCAAGCAAGTTGGGGATGTGGTCGCCAAATCTCTTCAATTTATTGGAGCGACTGGCCAGAAGCTGGTTCTTTCGCTTCAGTTTCACTTCGAATGAAACCTGTATGTTCTTTTCTTCCAGTCTGGAATAAGACATTGAAATTAAGTTAGTCTGTAAAACTGCTGACAGCTTTATGCTTGTTATGATTTTATTGCCCTTTCTCAACTGCTTTACGTAGTCCGGAACAAGAGATATATTGATCATTTTAATTCTCCACACTAGTTACAAGTGAAGACTAGAAGGAGGTGCCCAGTGTGGTCTGTGTGGTCTGTACATGAAAAGGCTTGTCAAGTAATTCTGTTCTGACGTACCTCAACTTGTCCAGCTCCTCCTTTCCCTTGAAAAGTGCCTGCTGCTTGTCCTTGATCCCCTGATTCAGCTCTGGTAACTCTTTCTCAAGATTTTCAAGCTGCTTCCTCAGAGTGGATATCTTCTGCAGACGCTTGGTATGCTCTGCCTCTGCCTCACTGTTCTGACTTCCTCTGTCAGGGATGGTCAAAGGTTGCATTCACAGTGGCTAACTCTGTATCCCAAATGCAAAAACTAAAGGTGCCTTAAAAAAACGTGAAAACCCCCCCCAACAACGCACATATTTTTGGCCTTGTCAATCCTCTCCTGCAGAAGACTCTGTTCCTTCTCCGACTGTTTTAGTTTGTTCCGAGCGCGGATGTAAACCACCTGCAGCACAGTTTTGACAACGGAAAAAAAACACATCAAAGAAACCAAATATATATTAAAAGCTAAAGAACAGTGGCACTGAAGAAAAAGTCTGAGTTGTGGCAGTGTAGCCTCAGAACATCAGCAGCACAGCACCTCTTGTTCTTTGTGAGCTTTGTTCCTTGACTTCTTTTCCTCTTTCAACTTCAACCTGTCCTCTAACAAGGACTCCTCCTCTGCTCTCAGGCTGTCAAGGTTCTGCTGGTTGTCTCGGAGTTTCTCCTCAGCCTGGGTGACTTTTTCCTGGATGGAGTGAGGGAGACCAAGGTGAGACTTCAAAAAACAATGCTTTAAACAAAACCCATATGAAACTTTTCGGAGTGATTTTGTTTTAAAGGCCCAAGATAGAAAAATAAAAAACAAAAACACACACACCACTATGTATGTATGTATGTATGTATGTATGTATGTATGTATGTTTGTATGTATGTATGTGTGTGTGTGTGTGTGTGTGTGTGTGTGTGTGTGTAGGTAACTAAGTAGGTAGGTAGGTAGGTAGGTACTGTATATATGTATGTAGGTATGTAGGTATGGAGGTATGCTGTTCCCAAGCTCCCACGCATACCTGACAGAGCTGCAGGTTTTCTTCGTGCTTGTGGATATTTTCCTCTAACTCTATATCTTCCTGCAGCTGCTCTACTATCCTCTCTTTCTCTCTGACCTGAACATAGAACATAGGATCAACTCAAAGTCTGAACAGCATTCTCCCACGGTTGTATAAGCCTAATTTCAGTTTAGCAACTGTTAACATGAAATCTACCTGACGATGTTCCTTCAGGTTTCTAACTATGCAAATGTATTGATTGATCACTGGTGAAATGGATTGGAAATGCATGTAAACACACCAAGCACCAAGCCATCTTCTTCTTCAGGTCTTCTAAGACTGCTCTGATCTCCCCAAGAGTTGACAGGTTTTCATACCTCTCCTTCTTCTGCAGAAACTCCTGTTTGAGGTCTTTAAGACACTGAACACAAAACAGAATAGAAACACAACATAGAGACTCAGTTGGGACCTACGATTTCCGCATATTTATTTACATTGACCTAGAACTTCTGTCATAGAGTGTTTATGCTACTGTTCTTATGCAGTACATCTGTTATAGAAGCCTTACCTCCTCCTGCCTCTCTACCTGCTCACGTGTCATAGCTTTGGTGTGCTTGATGTGGATGTAGTCCCTCTTCATCTGCTCTAGTAGGGTGGCTTTCATGAAGAACTTCACACAACACATGAGGCACACACTTAGTTTCCTACAACGATGTCCACAGCGATAGGCATAAATGTAACCGTGCATTACCTTGTATTTGTCCGATTCACTTTTTGAATGCAGAAACTGCTTGCTCATTTCTTGGTTGAGAATTGAGACAGGGTTGTCCACCTGTGACATGTCATCGATGTTAATGAGGTCTTCCATGTATTACCAAAAAACGTCAGGATTTACATTCACAGACGTTGACAAACGAGTACGAACCTGTATATTGAAGTGGTCTAAAATGGCAGTCAATTCCTCTTTTTTATTTGAAACTAGATTCCCTGTAACACACAACATAATAAAGGACAAATATTATTTAATCATTACAAGGTCAAATTCGAATAATACCAATAAATTGCATACCTCTACTTCACGTACCCTTTAAAAAGTCAGTCAGAGACCAAGAACATTAGACTCTTGTTAATAGACAGTGAGACAAATTAACAGACCATCTTTTAGAGAGATGGACTAACCAACTGACATTTCACAGACAGACAGAATAATATGCTGACTAATACCTGATTTGCTTTTTAATCTACATGTCCGAACACCATCACTCGAAATGCGTTGCTCTATGGAGATGCATTCTCCATACACCTCCCGCTTATACGCGTCCGGACCTCTGTTTCGCAGTGTCACGGTGACGTCTGCAGTGCTAGACACAAAGAACAAGTAAATGTCTTGCCGACGTATTTGTAGCTGCTTACCTTAAGATATAACCAGTTGTCAGTCAATACTACAGTAAACTCACCTCTCTCCATGCTTCACAAAGCCCTTCAACGACACTCCTCGGTTGGTGGTGGTAGCTTTTCCTCCGAGGCCCACAATCAGTGCGGTCAGGATGGCACTCTTCCCACCTACAGAATCAGTCATACTGCTAGCATGTAAAACTGTATACATAAAACATGGCCCGACTGGTACAGTATCCTCTCACTGCTCACTTTATTAGGTACACCTCAGGGTTACAGGGTTAGACCCCCTTTTGCCTTCAAAACATCACATTGTCTTGACCACCTTTACATGCTTCATGCATGAATTGCTGCCATGTGATTGGCTGATAAACTAACGTGTGTGTACACACATGTCCATATACTTCCACACATATACATGCTGCATGCATGCAGTAGGCTTTATGAATATAATTTTCTTACTTCCATTGTTGCCGACAATAAAGTTCACATGAGGACCAAACTGAAATGGACCTAGCAAATGGTGGCACATAAAATTCTTCACAGTGATGCTTTCAATGACGCCGATATCCCCAGAACCCTACAAAATATTAACAGAAAGACCAGATGTGAAGTTGTGAAGATTTTGGATACAGGAATTGCAGTTGTAACGGTAGCTACAGTAACTAAATAATTAAGAATTACTTACAGTGGTAGCGATGGAAAGATAATTGAATTTAAGTGAGTTCCTTTCATCCACTGTATCTTCTCTCTGACAATCTTCAGACTCCACTCTGCGGTTCTTGATGGATGGTGTTTCACTCAAAGATTTAGCTTTCCTTTTGCTCATCTTGAAATCCGCTGAAAACTGAAAAATACACGGGTTGCACACATTCAGGAGCATGATTCCAAATGATGTGAGCTGTTAACGGATATGAATAATTAACAGGGCACATATATCTTGTCAATCACAGTATTATTTAGAAACACATTTACAGAAGCACTAACGTTGAATGTAAAGTTTGAAATTGTAAAGTTAGAAAGATTACAATGCGGAGCAGATAACGGCAGGAAGTCGTTCTACCACAACTCTGGCGCAGGATCTAGACATTGTTATAACCTGCAGGTGCAGTACATAGCATCTGGTAATGTTAACACTTTGCTTTTTTCGTGTCAGGATCAAGATCTGCAACTGTGTCAATGTTGTTTTACTTTAAAGCTTCAATAACTCAATTTGAAGACTGCAGATCGATATAAAGTAAACTCACGATGAGACGCAGTGTTTTTATTGTACGGAGTTTTAACGACACCCTTTGAATAAAGCTAATATATGTACGCACCACCAGTTGTTGTGCTGCTATGCTCAATTAGCTACATTTAATTAACAAGAAAATAAAAATGCAAAAAGCATTTAAAAAAAATTAATATACGCACCCTTCAAGTTCGAGACTTCCTGGTTAACACATTGTTGCCTGACAAGTGAAATAGTGGGTGTGTCTTTGACGGTTAATAATCGACCCGATTAAGGATTTGCATTTCTGCAGTTATGCTACCATAGACACCATACCACCACCTATGCTATTCGGATTAATATATATTTTTTTTTAATCCCTCCTGACACAACCTACTGTGGTTGTGTTGCGGCAAGCAAGCGTTATAAAGCTATGAGCTGAAATGAGGAAGTTGCGCAAAAAGGTAGTGAAGTGTCGAACTGTTGACGGAGTCACGCAAATTATTTCGCAATTGAGCGTCTTTTTTAAAAACACAACATCAATATAGATGAGGTCGTTCTGTCCTCTGGCGTTCTCTAAATGTCACTGAATCAGGCCTGTCTCCATATGGCCGCTCACGGAGTTGAAATCCCGCTCTACCTCCACCACCAAACCCTAATTTATTAAATTAACATTCATTTATTGACACGTAACACAATAACATATTATTATGGGATCAATATGTTAAAATAGAACATTTTTGACCAAGGACTTTTTGAGATATTGGAGGAGCACTAAAATACAAACCTGTGCAGGACTGAGGAGAAAAAGTTCAAAGACTAATTGGTCAGGAGCAATCTATTTTACTATTGCTAATTAGTGACACAAATCTAAGTTAATTAATATTACCATATGTTTTTATTATTTGTCAGATATTTTAATGACCAATTCAAATTCTGCAGAAGTAAATATTTGTGTGCTGATCAATGCTTACTCTGAGGGAAAAATCTTCTTCTAATTCATTAACCAAATTGTATAGTGGTTGCTTGTGTTCTGCTATGTAAGCATTAGTGTTCATGTAGTTTTTCTGCTCAGATAGAATGTTGCTTTGAGCAAAGTGTTTCATATAGCAAAAGATTGAAAGTGACACTTGTGTGTGTGTCTGGTTGTGTGAATGGTGTGTTGTATTTTGACAAAGTGAGCTCTGTTTTCAATATTCTGTTAAAAAAATCGGAAAACAGTACTATATTTTATACATATGTGTGGTAAAAGCTAAAAAAAATAATTTGAAAATAGAGGAGCCTTCCGACCACAAGAGGGAAACGCTTTTCTATTGGTCTACTGTCATGTTAGGCTCTGGCATGCTTGTGTTGTATGTTACTTGGCAACAAGAGAAATGACAGAGTTGCATCAGGCAGCAGCTTCTGGGGACTTTGACCTTATACTGGACATTCTGAGGAAAGAACTATGTGATCCCAACCAAAGAGATATTGACTGGAATGGTAAAACACCACTTCACTGGGCAGCAGCCAAAGGTAACAGGTTTGAATAACTGAAATACTGTACATTTAAAACAGTCCACTCACCGTGCCAGGGGTACCTTTAGAAGTTTTCATATCGGTGGCAAGATAGAGTCACTGAAAATGTTGGGGTGGCACACCAATATCAAATAGCTATAACCAAATTTCAGGAATTCTACTTAAAGGCTTGTTGAAAATAAGGTCAATATGACAGTTAAGGAATTGCATGCTTACATACTTAGTTTTATAAGTGTTACTCATTATCTGATGTGCATTGAGTAGTACGCGTACCGTTAACCTTTTTAGTAGACAAATCATTCTGGACAAAATGCCAGCTATTGTGTCAGGGTGGCCATGTCCCCGCCAGCTCCCCCTTGGGGGCGCCACTGCCCTCTGCCCAACAAGGCATCCTAAAAACACAGTCACTTGTAGTGCTTGCTTCGCAGGACAGACTGAAACAGCCAGGATCCTAATTGCGAACGGGGCCAGGACTTGTCTGAGAGCTGGGAATGGCTGGACGCCGGCTCACTTTGCAGCCGAGTATGGGCGCCTTGGAGTGCTGCGTCTGCTGCACTCTCTCCATGCACCCATAGATAAGGAGGATTGCTCTGGTGACAAACCAAAAAGGATAGCGGAAATCTATGGAAACGATGACTGTGTACAGTTTCTACACAAGTAATCCACATTTCAGTTATTCCATCGTGATTTTGTTGTGCTGTCAGAAAGAATACATTTATTACGTTGGCCTCCACAAAATCTCCTGCTTCTACTGTTTCCCCTGCACCCTGCTTCATTGGGAAAGTCTAATTATCTTACTTTTTCTAATGTGTTGCAGTGCAGAGAAAGAATGCAAGGAATACCGCAAGATGTCAGCACTGAAAGGTACCTGTCTGGATGATACAGATGATGAGTGGGAGGATCCCAGAAGGGAGCAGGACCAAGGAAGGGCTGCAAAGGGTTAACCCAAAACCTCTGAGTGAATTAGGAGTCAAATTCTTAGACTGCAATGTATTACACTGTTACATTTGATGAAGGGGCAAGTGTTTAACCTTATGATATTTTTGAAGTTAAAGGCTACAGGATCATCAAATGTGTATTAATGTCTGATTTCAGATAAGTAAAAAAAATATTGCTATATATTTATTCACAAAAGGATTGAGATGTAAAAGTGTACTGTAGAGCTGACCTAGGTTTCAACTAACTAAAGTCCATGAAAATGTTACTGTGAAAAGCCAGGCAGACTGGGAGGGGTTACATACATTTAATTGTCTGTCTATTACTTGTCAAAATGAGTGAACATGGATTTTATTTGCACAACAACTAGAGTACATTGCAGGATATGAAAATGTCAATAAAAATACAACACACTGTAGGGACAAATACAAATTGACAAATGCCTGAAGTTAGTGTTGTGATTCATTGGTTAGTGGCGACGTAATAGGCATATGGGAGGGATCGTCTCAAGTTGTCGTAGCCGAGTGGTTAAGGCGATGGACCAGAAATCCATTGGGATCTTCCCATGCAAGTTCGAATCCTGCCGTCAACGTTTCATTTTAGGTGAAATGATGAGTAGGGAGTCGGGCTTGAAACCTGAAGGTTGCTGGTTCGATTTTCGCACCGGCAGGAATTAAAGGTCGGGATTGTGAACAAACAGCACTCTCTCTGCCTTCGATACCATGACTGAGGTGCCCTTGAGCAGGGCACCGAATGCCGAATTGCCCCTCGGGCGCTGGAGCAATAGCTGCCCACTGCTCCGGGTGTATGTTCACTGTGTGTGCGAGCGGTTGTTCACTACTCACTACTGTGTGTGCACTTGGATGGGTTAAATGCAGAGCACCAATTTCAAGTTTAGGTCACCATACTTGACAATACGTCACGCCTTTCACTTTCATGAGGAGTGTGAGGGGGATTTGGAGGGAGAAGGGAAGAGGACAACTTAAAAAATGGGGAATGAGTGTGTGCATAGCTTAAAGTGAGGTTGTTGTGGGTTCAGGAAATAGGACTTCTCAGTACAACCATGGGGGGCTGCCAGGGACAACAGTGGGGAGCGCTCAAAGGTAAAGGTTTTGAGAGGGGTTTCCTGTGAATTTGGGATCTATATTTGCCCATGTAAGGAGCAAAGAGTGACAGGTTAAGCTAACGGAAGTCAGGTAACACATATGATGGTTTCAGGGGGTGAATTTAGGGTTATTATGAAAAATGGGGACATAGAGAGAGGTATCTGAGGAGTGAGAAGGGTGCACATGCATGTCAGCTGGATAGAAGGCAGGTTGGACTTGACCAAAATTCTGGAGAAACCTCAAGAACATTGTGAAATCCTAAATAGACAGGAGGAGCAGAAAAGGGCAAGAAATGGTATATAGGCTATATAGTAAGATATGTTTTTAAGATAGTTGCCTTTCTTTGCCTTTTTTGTATTACTGTATCATGTTACTGCATTTATGAATGAACCATCAAGCCCTCTTAACTTAATCAGAAGATATTTGTCTCAGCCTATTTTTGATCCAATCCTTCTGAACTGACAACGTGACATTGGATGATTACATTAGGTACATCCTACATTAGGTAAATATGACATGCAAAATTCCATATTAACACATATATGTACAGTATAATGCTAAACATAATAATCATTAAAATGTTCTAGATAAATCACACGCATGTTTGTAATGCTAAACAACCCCTAAATCATTTTATATAGATCAAAAACACACATATATAATGATAAGTATAAAAACCCTAATATTGTTATATACAGTCAATCATACCACAGAGCTCAAGAAAAAACTATACATGCCAGCCCAGCAAGAATATCATTTTCTCTTCATTGATGATAGTTTAGAAGCATTTGCACTTGTGGTGGACTGTGACTGCAGAAATACAAAGAAAACAAATGATAGAAAATGGTCAATTAACAATAATAGTAATAATACTTGTATGTTTCATTACAAAAACAGAGATTATCAATTAAATACATTGACATGATAAACTTACTCTCCACCCCAAACGTTTCAGCAGTGCCTCTCGAATCTGTGAAAAATGTATACATTTTACATGATGTGTTTATACAGGAATATAAATGAATTGTCTCATTTGTATATTAGTCTGTATTTTATGTAGAGTGGATAAGTTACCGCTTTGTCTGCTGCATATGCAGCAAGCAAAATGAAGAAGCCCTGTAACATCATCAAAAAGTGTCAATGATGGAACAAGAATATTTGCACATTGGGCATACATTATATACATGAAAACATATTCAAGTTGTAAAAATATCTGACTTGTTACCTGGAATCCATTCAGCAAAGTGAAGGCATAGTTGAAAAAGTAGGCGAGGGGTCCTTTAGTGAGGTCAATCGTTAGAACAAAAAATCCCAAAATCCAGGTTGTTCCCAAGATTGGGGATAAAAGGATAACTGCCTTCAGGATACCTTTGGCAACCTGTTTTTCATCTCTGTTGCCGTGTTCAGCCATTGTGGGATTTAAGAGTTTCATGATAACCACCAACATGCAGAACATGTTAATGATCACAATCGTTCCAACTGGTAGAATGAATGCAAATATTGACCCTTTAAAAGGTCCATCATACCTTAACCAACATGTCTTAGAACTATAGTAGATGTCTTTCTGTCCATTGTTAAAGATGATCATTGTAAATGCAACAATCACCAGGGGACAAATATAGCCACAAAAAAAAGATGATCCCAGGAAAACATTCTTGCTAAGTTTGTAGAACACAAATGTAATCTGATGAAGAAGAGTAATGCTTAGGCATAACATCCAGAAAAACATAGCCAGATAAGAAAAATGTTTAAGGACCACACATATTCTACACCACTTATCATCAATTTTGTTTGTAAAATCTGAAGCTAAAAAGGTGATATGTGCTATAAGCAAACACAAACATATGTTAACATGGGTGATGTGACGAAAAAAGGCTATGCTTGATTTCACAACTGAGTGCCACACCAGAATTTCTATTCCCAGGCATAAAACCAGAGAAAAAATGGACACCCCCAAGCCCACGTGGGTTAGCTCTTCCATATACTTCAAATTCACTGCTTTCTTTGCCATAAGAATGGTAAAGGATGATAGATGGGTACATTCACAGTGTCGTTCTTGGTCGGCACCTCCCCATGTGCAGTTCACATTGGACCATGTATCTTGCTTAAAATCCCAAAATACGCACTCCATTCGAAAATGAGGCGGTCTTTCTTCAATCAACTCAAAGTCTATTGAGATACTTTTTATGATATCTTGAGAAATAGCAGACACCACAAGGGAATTTGGTATCGTATCATTGTTTTGGGGTAGTAGAAACTGGTCCAGATTTTTGAACACAACAGTTTTAGTTTGACCCATCACACTTCCCAAAGATACACTCACGTTGAACAAGGGCACAGTCTGATTGCAGTTCTGGATACAGAATAACAGTGCAATGTTCGATTTGAGAATCTTATTAGATTCTGTCATGGCCGTCTTGTTAATTAGTCCTTCCACAGATTTCAAATACATTGAAGGAAGAGACATGTTTTTATTTCCTTTCACTGTCCATGCACTTTGAAGAGAACTATCCAAAAGATTGCTGGAAGATTCTACAAAGTCCTGAAAATAATGCAAATGGTTTGCCGTGGCGTTACAGTGCACTTTTTATCCTTTGTCATTAAAGTCATGATAATGATGTATTATAATTTTTTTATTAATCCCAAGGTACTCCTCTATCCCCTGAGTTTTACTTTTCACAAGTTTGTGAAGATAATTAAAGAAACACTTACATTTAAAACAGTCTGATTCAGTTTGTTGATATGAGTTTGCATGGTTTGTAGAATTATAACAGAAGTATTAATATTAGCATGTGAGTTTATTGCCTTGCTGTTATTTGTGGAGGTCTTTAAACGACCAAATATTTCAGGTGTATTTTGCTCTATTGTTCCAAGTCCCCTATTAATATTCTGTAATGACAGAGAAGAAAATTACAGCTCACAACAGATCTTTTTCAAATAATAAGGATAACTTATATAAATTCACATAAGTAATTGAAGGGTTACAACTTACTTGTGCATCCATGAGAATATTGTGAAGATCTACATTAACACAACTGGACGTTTCGACCCCCCAAGTTTCATTGTTACAAGGCCTGCGTCTTTCCCCCACACCATCTACACATTTCATCCATGCATCAAACCCCGACTTGGCCACTGGCCATCCATTGTCCATTTCGCAGTAGGGGTCATTCTCTGTTGTGAACATTTAAAATGACATTTTATCAGTCAGCCATAATTGACAATGGGTGTGACTAAATGTGATATTTCCGATGGAAATCTCTCACATATAGTAATAATAGAATCAAAACCTACTGTATATAACCTGTATGATGACTAACTTTTTTTCACTTCCGTTTACCCTGTTAGTAAATATGCATTCACATTTTGGTGTGAAATTTTTTTGTTTTCCACAGTCGACATTAGCATTCAATACATAAATGATTGAACCATAGGGAGCTGGACATAAATAGAAGATGACATCTGTTAGCAAATTGTTTCAAATGTTCTGTTCAGAAATTTGACTTAATAAATTACTTAATGTATGTTTAAAAAAAACTCACATGCAGTTGATTTGCCTTGAGTGGGATAGTCAAGAGTACAATTCCAAGAAATGTTATAGGGTTCAGTGGAATTTTTGATTTCACACAAAACTTGTATTTTTTCAAGGCCTTTGTCAACAGTACAATGTGGGAATTGGGGCTCACTACTTATCATAATCTGTGGCAGGAGGGCTACGTCCAGTACACCACTGGCTTTATGTATTATTGTCACGTTTGATGAATCTGTTTTGAAGAGGCATGAAAAAAGCCCTGTGGAAGATCAAACATAGAAGAGATTCCTGTGATTGTGAGTATAACAGGTTTCAGGGATGAATGATATCAAACAATACATATGTCATGAAAAGTTGTTTAAAGCATTTCAAAGATTAAGATTGCTCTAAATTAAGAGTTTAAAATCCAATAAGTAGGATTATTTTCAAACTTAATATGAAGCTTACAGTGGACGGATGCTTTACAAGTAAATTGAGACTGTTAAGCATTTGACACATACCTGACCAGACCTCTGTTACACCTGTAAGTTTAAGTGTGGTCGTCTGAGAAGAATCAACTATGATAGACTCAGAACCATTGGTTATTTGAAAAACATTTTTAGGATTTACAATGTTTGTCAATTGCCAAGAATTTAGAATCATTGCTTCTTTAGTTGAGCAGGACAGTGTGCAGTTTGATTTATAATTCACTGGGCCAGTTGGAACTGTCATTTCTACCATCCCTGTGAAAGACAATAGTAATGCTGTTATGCACCTTCGAAAGGATGGACCACGGTATGTTGTTATTTTGTGTTCATTTTTGTATCATAAATCATAAAGACCAGATTTCAAACCCAGCAGGAATGGAATGGTCAAAGGCTTGATATTGTCACTGGTTGCTTTATCTTAGTGATTCTGTTATCCACAGCAATGAACCTCCTTAACAAGTCAACAGAGAAGCTGCAGCGAGGTGCAACACTGGCAAGCTGCATCCAATAGGCGCAGAAAATACATTCATGTCCTAAAATGCTTGTGTGTTACCATCAAAGAAAAGTTGGTTCAAAAGTTGGAGTTCAAGCCTGTCAAATCCAGAAGCTTGGTGCAAAACAAGGGCCGTAACCAGGACAAGAACCGTTTAAGATTGGAGAAGACAAGACCGGATAATACAAGCAGTCTGAGAGAAACCTGGTAATATCTTTTCGAAGTGATACGGGGGAGCACTTAATGACAAAGAGAATGTGAAGGAGATGGTCATTCACGATGATGATGTGAGATGGCAAGAACATGGCAGTACACTAAGTGGGTATTTGGGTTGGAACGGGTAGGAAGTGATCAGCCAGTAGAGCTTTGAGGGAGTTGAAGGATTGCCTACAGCCACATCATTGGCCAGGCCAGGCCAGGCCTTGCATGTTCAGCAATAGTTTTTATTAAAATGGGGCAAATCGATGAGAGTCATGGCATAGTGCAGAGGAATATTCACAAGGCAAAGGAAGTGAAACGTAATGTCAAAGCAATGGCCATGAAAGTACAGGGTTGTTGGGCATGGTCTTATGATGATCAGGGGAGGGCACTGACTTGGTATAAAAAACTACAAAGGAATGAGAATAAAATACATGAGATAAAACAACACATTACCTAGGGAAGCAGGTCAGAATGCCAAGACCAGTCTCTAATAGCCCTTGGTTTATATTTCCTTAAGCCAGGGGAGAGCGCAGCGGTGCAGATAAACAGCAAAGGTATCCTGATTGACTGGGAGTTGGCAGACCTCAAGATACAATTTATTTCCACAAAGGAGATCACACAAGCCTCACACCTTACACTGAGGGACCGTGGGGATAGTTCCAGGATGCTGGTTCTCTTAGCCCATTCGTACCCAACCCTGGTCCTCAAGGGAACACAAGTCCTGCATGTTTTAGATATTTTTCTACTCCAACACACATTATTTAAATGAATGGGTTGTTATTTAGCTCTGTGGAAACCTGGTTATGGTCAGGAAATTCCCAGAGGACCAGAGTTGGGCACCGTGACCATTAGTTCTTATTGCACGTCACAAGCTCATCGATGAAACATTTGCAAATGGGGGTAACCTGACTTGCTGGATGTTTAAACATCCAGCTGCGAAGGTATCCTTGGGAACTCTTTGGAAAAGGAAAAGCATAAAAAAGACTACCATGTCGACCACCAGCCATCACAGACTAACTTCAACCACACCAGTAGCTGCCTGTAGTTCCTCATAGAGAAATAAGGAGGATAAATTCAAGAGTAAGACACCTTTCTAATTTGAAAATTGGTTTGAGCACCATGGACAGCATACAAGCACACAATATAGTCAAGGGAGTTCAGGGAGGAGAAAATGATTGCTCTGCTGCTGGCTCCAAGAAGACGCAGGTGAGGGTACCTACAACAGCAAGCTGGTAGCGATACCGCCTCTGTATTTAGCATGTGCTCATTACATAAGTAAAAAATATACATAACTTCTTAGCAACATACCTTTTGTTTCCACTTGTACCGTTCCATATACCTGCTGCAATTCTGATGTTTTCCTGGCTAGGTCAGCAGAGGAGATTTCGCTGTTCAGTATCAATAGGAAGTCCACTATTACCGATCCAGACCTTAATTTCAACAGAAATAAATAATATAGATTCAGTGATCTTACTTTACTGTACACAAGCCTCAGTAAAGAAAAAGGGTTAAGGAGTGCACACTTACCGGAAACCAGTGATTGTAAGACTGACAAACTTTCGAAATTTGCTGTACACAGGTATCATCTAAGAGGAAAAAGTATTTATGTTTAAACAATTGATAAAGTTGCCAAACATTCAGCCCCTTAGGCTAATCATATCTGGAAATTGTAACCTTTTGATATGCTCTCATACGATTTGGTCACTTTAACAAGTGCTTCCATGCATACATACCTCAATCAGGACTTGTTGTGTTTTATCTTTGTACATTTCAGTTGCAGAATTACCTAGGTCATCATTATACGTTTCTTTCATTGGGAAAGATCCAGATATTTCAACTACATGGACGAGAAGATGACATGTTAGAATGAATATTTCACATGCTTATTTGGACAGAAACCATGAATATTACTTCATTTCACACCACCTCTTGCTTCAGGGAAACACAATGGCGAACTTGGCACAGATCGCATTGAGCAGTTGTTCTTTTTGCAGCACTCTGGGAAAGATGTGCATGCTTCATCAGTCCATTTGTGGAGTTTCGTGCAATGACATTGGGTTTTATTCTTTACAGTATAACATTCTGATGATAAAATCAGAGAAAAAATCTGTGAGCTTGAGTTCAATTGGAAAAAAGGGAAACTATAATCTGCCAATTGTGTATGTATGACACATTTATCATGCAGTCTATTAGTTCAATTAAAACAATAATATTTTATATAAGCAGTTATAGTATGACAAAATTGTTTACCTGTTGTAACATTGACTTCTTTAACAACAACGGGACTGTTCATAAAAAATTTTGAAAGTTCTGAGGTGAAGATGCTTATTGCGCTGTACTCCACAGTTAGAACAGCATAGAGGACTTTTGTTGAGTTCTCTGTAACATGCAAACCACAATGCAAATATATATATTATATCAAGCTGTGTTGGAAAATCAAGACATGCGAGGCTGCATGTCGACTGTAGCTTGTGCCCATGATGTTGTGAATGTAAAAGAAACTAAGAAACTCCAGCATCACAGTTGTTTCTTATTGCAGAATCAAATGGTAGGTTACTTACCACTACATACAGAAACCTAAATGAATAAATACATGCGTACATAAATAAACAGAATACATTAGTAAATGTATACACTTGCATAGGCTACTGCACACACACACACACACATTATATGGGATAGTTTGAAAAGTTGACTGACCTTGTAGCCTAACGCCATTAAATATAATAATATAAGTACCTTCATTTTGAACCTGCAAATGGGACACAGAGCATGAAAGATGGAAATGATCTGGCTTTACCTATCCCATTTTTGGGATAGGGAATTATATTGTTCTATTGTATTGATATTAAACAATAACCATTAACCAAAACCTTCAAATTAGACACGTCAGTGCTGTGTCTGATGACATACTCCACAGTCAAGACAATTTAGGCCCTTTAAGGAGTCAATAAAATCTCAAAATTAAACACAAAGGAAAATGCAGATATATAGCACTATTCAAATAGGTAGGCTACATACCTTTCTTGCTTGACGTGGATTGCTGGATAGTGTTAGTATCCTAGTGAGTCAGCCAGGAAAGCAATCTGCGTCCATTTACAGGAAAGCCCGTTATAGAAGTGCTAGAAGGTTTGTATATTATGCTACATGTAAAATGTACAGTTCAGAGTGGCCACCCAATTTGTGCTTCTCCTATGTTTCATACGTATATGCACATACAGTCTATGGAAATATCCTAGAATTTGACTGTCAAAATAGGAAGGTTTGCATGTTGGGCTGAAAGGCACAAGTAGCCTAACAATAATATTGAACTATTATGTGGAACTGTTAATGGAATAACTCAAATGCTTACAGTTACAGTATTTCTCAGATTGTAACAAAAACAAAGATGACAATCCTTTAGAAATAACCAAACCTAAACCTAAACAAAATTGGAACTTTGACAAACAAACTGTTCCAACAAACCACTTGAAGGAGGAAATGAAGTCAGACAAAAGAGAGCTACTTTTTCTAAACCAAGCATTTATTTGACAGCACAATTAAATTTCAGAATAACCTCACCAGTTATTGGCAGAATATCCTGCCGACCACACACATCCCTCTACATACCTCAATTAACAACATTTATTTTTGTCTAAGATATTCAGTCTCAAAGCTCTGAAATCAAAGAAAGCAAGAGTCAACCTGTTCAAACACTATTGCACCTCTGCCAAAGAAAAAGGTTATTGAGACATCTGTTCCAGCCACATGGAATTACAGAAGCGAGAGAGTGAAAAAATCTGTGAGTCTCAGTTAACCCCCCACTATCAGGTAAACCTCAGTTACCCCCACTATCCAGGTTAACCTCAGTTACCCCCACTGTCAGGTAAACCTGATAGTGAGGTAAACTTCAGTTACCCCCACTATCCAGGTTAACCTCAGTTACCCCCACCATCAATTCAATTCAATTTATTTTTGTAACGGCCAAAATCACATCAACAGTTGCCTCGAAGGGCGACAAAGATTCCATCATTGGTCAATAAACAGAAAATGAAGTTATACAATGTCCATGTGATTTTAGCAAATGGACGACTGTCCCAGAACATCCCCTGTCCTTAGACCCTCCTTCTCGGCAAGGAAAAACTACAAAAAACCCTGTGTGAAAAAGTAGAAACCTCAGGGAGAACCACAGTGAAGGAGAGATCCTGCTCCCACGGACGGACAGGCTGTACAGTAGATGGTCCAGGACTGGCGCGCATCCATATGCAGATGAACTGTAAAGAAGGATCCACTCACACTATCAGGTAAACCTCAGTTACCCCCACTATCAGGTAAACCTCAGTTACCCCCACTATCCAGGTTAAGCTCAGTTACCCCCACTATCCAGGTTAACCTCTCAGTTACCCCCACTGTCAGGTAAACCTCAGTTACCCCCAGTATCCAGGTTAACTTCTCAGTTACCCCCACTATCAGGTAAACCTCAGTTACCCCCACTATCCAGGTTAACCTCTCAGTTACCCCCACTGTCAGGTAAACCTCAGTCACCCCCACTATCCAGGTTAACCTCTCAGTTACCCCCACTATCAGGTTAACCTCAGTTAAAGCCCCACTATCCAGGTTAACCTCTTTTTTTAAACCCCCAACTATACAGGTTAACTGAATCCCTGTTCTTTCGTTTCATTAGAGCCTCACCTGGTAAATGTTTCAACATCATACACCATTTGGACATCCAAGAACAAGCTTCAGTTTACAGCATAGTTGTATCAGTCCAGTCAACAGAGGGTAAAACTGTGGCCATGCCACATAATCATAATCCAAAGTGAGATACAGGGCAAAATTCAAATCTGCAATCTCTTGATCTGCAGTTAAATTCTACCACTAAGCCATACCTAGCCATCTAAGTAATTATTTTTCATTTGTCCCCTGAAACCCAATGTAAAAATAATGTTTTTCAGGAAACCTATTAGAAATGTCCATATACAGTACATACTCTTTGTGTCCCTTCCTTTTTGATAATTCCTGTGTAAAGTTTCATGTGCGTTATTTTTATACTGAGTTGGCTATGTCAGCCAATCCTAATATCAATTAAATGATGAGGTTTGAATTGGTTTGCCTACCTCAGCAGTTGTGCTACAGACAATTATCTTGACTGGCATGACAGCACCTCTGTGTGTTACGTGATTCATGCCAAGACCTCCTTCATTCATGTCCTTCATCTCTCCACGGCTGGTCATCACCCTGCACACTGACTGCTGCTGGTTCACCCTGACTGGGGCCATTAGCCTGCATCTGGGAGGCTCTCCAGCCAGGTCCTCTGGCACCAGCAAAACATAAAGGGTGAAAGACCAGGCCAAGAGAGGACCTGGGAGCAGCATAACTTAATGTTTTGCTCAGGATTAGGGTCAGACATGGTCACTGGGCACAAATCATGAGCGATTTGTTATTTAAATTCTCCAGTCGGGGTTTAGATGGTTATAAATCTTCTGTGCTTTCAGGCTCCAAGGAAGGTCTGTCTGGTGATTATCTGCTCCAATAGTGTGGATTATAAGGTATCACCAATTTCACTCACAGGCACACGCTCATATCAACCTCTTTCCTGGAAACATTCATCCCAAAAACAGTTGACCCTTGTCTAGAGGTAAACGTATCAGATTCACATCAGATCATTAGTGTGATGATGATGTCATAAGGGCATTTTATGTTACGTTTGTTTTTCTGTCTCTCTCCACGTTGGCAATTGCTAGGGCGACAGAAATGCCGGGATTTGTGGAGTGGCCAAACCAGGCAGCACAGCTGTTAATGCAGATTTTGGTCAGAATTTGAATAAAAGTACAGTTATTTCCTTCTCTGCCCGTTGAATGAAAGTCTATTTACGGCATGTAAACAGACTGTGTTTGTGTGTAAAGCCAGAGGGGGGGTGAGGAAGAAGGGCCCTAGTGGAGAGAAGACCACATCTAGACTCACCCTACAGCATGCTCCTCTCCTTCTGACAACTCCGTTGAAACCTCAGAGAAGGAACAACCTTGACATAAAGGTGCACCACACTCCCTACCTGTTTGCCATGCACATGACTAATATTCTGTAAGTACATTTCCATAAATTGAATACCATCACTTGTAATAGAAAGTCCAAGCAGAAACATCCATACCTTTATCAATGTAAAAGTGATCAACTGGGAATTCACAACACTTAGATGCCTTAAAATACCAAAGTTCACATGAAGAGCTTTACCATTGACCAGGAGAGCAGGATTTCCATCAACTCCTAGAGTACAGGATTCACTTTCTTACTTTTAAGTAAAGTAATACATTAGTAATAAACTATAAACATGATATATTCGGTTTATGTGAAGCATTATTTAGAATTTCTTGTTTGTTAGGTTGTGTATGGTAATGTGTGTGAAATGCGCAGTTTGACACTAACAAGAAAAATAATCTTGTTCTTGTTTTTCTTCTTCTTCATCCTCTTCTATTATTTAATCTTCTTCTATTTCTTCTACTATTTCTTCTTCTTGTTCTTTATCGTCTCTTATCTGTAGGTGATTAAGAGCTTAATGCTGGCCGATGACTGACGTGATCTCTGAGGAGGCTATGGCCTACCTGTTTGCCCACAAGGCCTCCACGCTGTTTCAGGACACAGGTGAGGACCAGGACAGAGAGCTCTTTCATCAGATTGTGTTTAAACAACTTCATTTTCATATCCATAAACACCACCCATTTCCTTTGCGTCAACCCTCTGTTCTACTATGGGGCTATTCCCATGGTGTTTATAGCCCTCCCACGATCTCTGGAGCCAACCTCATCTGGTGTGTTCTCACTGCAAAGATCTGCTCGCATGGGGATCTTTTGAGGGAGGAGGTTCGGAGACTTACTGGGCCTATAGCAAGTTCTTGGGTGTACAAGCAAATGCCCAAACCTAAGAAAATCCAGGCACTTCTAGAAGAGTGCCATCAAAGAAACAGAAAAAAACTCACAGGTGCATATGGAAATCTACTGATTCTATAACAGAGTAGCAAAGACGAGAAATAGATTTGCATTGGAAATTATAACCTCCCGATTGTTGGTTATGATCAGTCTCTGGGCTGACCACATCCAAGCTACAAATGTTGTAAATATTACATCAAGCTATAACATATCTGCATCTACATGGTGTTCTGCATGACCTCACCTCTCTCTGTACTCATTTAAAATGCAGTATAAAAAAACACACCAAAACTGTGCTCCTTCTCGAAGATCTGCGCCACCAGTAGGACACCCTTTATCACGTCTCAGAAAGGCATGCTTAACCCTGGTCCTTGGGACACAACAATACACAACGCCTCAGAACTGTGGCTTGTTCTTCGTAGGTCGCTAACTCAGTTAGCTGGATTTGATTGTAGACGATAATGTCACGATCTTGGATTGTTCGGTTCTTCGAAGCTCATCCTACACTTGCTGTCATAGCAACCAGTCCGTTTATTTGAACCTGCTCGTTTTATTTCATTTTATGTAAACAAGATTAGATAGCGGCTTCATGAGCAGAGGTGGTACAAGACGTCTGTCACAGCCAAGCCGTTTTTACTACAAAATGTTGTTTCAATAGGTGCAAGCATAATTAGCCGAATTTAACAGAAATTAACCGCGTGTTGCGTAATGGACAGATCCTTTAGCGGAGCGATTCTATCCTTTTTGAGAGATACCGGTTTTCTCGTGAGGGAGGGTGTTAAATATTTGAAATTAATATGTGAATTAATATCTGAATGAATTTGGTGGAACCGCATTTAATTATATGAAAATACAAAAACATAGGCCCATGCTGTAATAAGCGATAAAACACTTTATGTGGCCAGCAATCTCTCCTGGAATGTGCAGAGGTAAATTTGAGGTGTTCCCTCGCCTTCTGTTGAAATCTTCAAATTCCGGGTAACATTCGAACAAGCTCTATTTCTGCTTCCGGAAAAAGGAGCGCTCTTTTGGCCATGATGAACATCCAATACTAGCGTTGCTGATCAAGGTTTCTACTGTCGATGCATACCCCCTTTTAACCAAAAGCATGAACGTGCAATTGTACTAGACAACACAATGGAAAGGTACTAATCATTAGCAACAAGTGTATTCGAAGGGTCGAATGAGCCAGATCATGTTTATCAAGATTCTGTTATCTCGGATGTCTCATTTACTCAAGGTTTCTGCTAATATTTTCGAATATCACCAGGAAACATAATGCATACAACCAGGAGGGTATCGACAACTTTAGTTCCAGAAATTAATTTGAAGAATGTGCTCTGTTTTCATTTGGTTTGATAAATCCATATTACACTCTTTTAAAAATATATATCTATGAAAATGACATTATCTGTGAAGTATGTAATAAGCAACAAACGAAGAAGCCCCAGGAATTCTCGTCCGGAAGTCAGATGAGCGGTTAGGCAGTCTGCCTTATAATTCGAATGCTGGTTCGATTCTCGCTGATCTGCTGTTGATTGCATTCAATAATATCTTCTGCATATCTTATGCTGAGTACAAGACATTGATGTACAAGGATAGTAGCACCAGGGCATCCAGTGCCTGTACCACTCTGGACTGCTGCTGAAAAATGATATGCAAGTCACATGTTAGTGAATAGCAGGAGCATATTAACCTGAAGTCAGCACCAGGATAAAATTAGGTGATGACTTCCCAGGCAATAGTTGCTGTGAGATTGCTATGATCCACAAGAACTTTACCTGTAATTGGGAAAAGAAAGGCAGCTAGCATGTTATCTACGGTGTCCACACACCTATTGGCTTTTGAGGTGTGCCAGCACCAGGTGCTCAAAGACGTCATTACAACAGACATTAGGGTGACGGGTCTAGTCATTAAGTCCTGGTGGTCTTGGCTTTTTGGGCACAAAGATGATGGTGGAGGACTTGTGACGGGCTGGCACATGACATGTCTCCAGGGAGGTGTTGAAAATGTTGGTGAACACCAGAGACAGCTGGTCATCATAATGCTTGAGCATGGCACCTACCTCTACCTCTTGAACAGTCTGTTGACTGTTCACTTTCCTGAAGGGAGAGAGTCGTCACTGTGCTGATGGGGCCGGGGCGAATTCACTAGTGGTGTGAGGGGCTTAGGGCTTGTAGTTGATCTGCCTTGAGCCCTCTTCAGACAGAGTCCCACAAGTCCTGTCAACCCCCTGGCTTACAGGGTTCTGGACCTGGAGCAGACAGTGTATTTCTTCAGACTCTGGCCCGAACTCATTCAAGCCACCTTCATGTTACATCAAGTTCTGACGCATCTTCAACCCGGTCCCAGATAAAGCAGAAGAAAACGGATGGATGGAAATAATGATTATTGAGGATGCTATAAAAAGTTGTTCTTTATTTTTGTACAATACAAAGTGGGACTGAGAGGGTTAAGTCACACTCCAAGTATGATGGTCCTTCTCAGGTCTGAACAACAGTTTTCAAAATCAGCATTTTCTTTCAGTTCAACATAACACGTAATTTTACGCACGAGTTCCAACCACGCACTATGATTGTCAGCCAACTGACAATATGTAATCAGCAGCATACCTTAGCAGCAATATCAGCAATCATCACGTAGCCATGCTATACCTCATAATGGAAGAATTCTAATGTTACGTTGATGGCTCATAACAGCAGGCTAGATATAAGCCAAAGGTTGTTTGAGTTTTTCATGCAATCCAATGATTTAATTACTGCAGAATCTTACATCAACCAAACTACGGGTAAACATGTCGTCCAAGAAGAAGCTTTGCTCTCATACCAAATTCTTTCATCCCAAACAACGACAACATATCTTTTCACTTTGGTCTTGTAAAATGCTATGGGTTAGGGCAACCTGAATTTCCAGTTGACCTTTACAATAAAAATGTAATCATAATGCTTTCATTATGAATAAACCCATTGCTCTCATTTCACACCTTCCTGAGCTTGGTAAGGCAAGGGTAGCTACACCACATTCTCATACTGGTGACGGACCACACAAGAGTCCCAATAGTAAACTATTGACAGTGGGTACTGCAGCTGCTCTTATGTAGTAGTGCAATAGTAGTGCATTTTGTACATTATTATAGATACGTATCTATGCAGCCATGGTTACAATGTTTTTCACAATGTTGTTTCATGATGCAGGATCCGTGTTTGACAGGGTAGAAAACTGTCTGTCTCGCCCACCGAAGAAGCCTGTAGGAACACAACACACACTGGTGGTTTGCTCAAGGTCCATCTGATAGCCTTTTTTTTGTGCCCGTTATTTTTATGTGTTGCCTCACGTCTTACACATCATTTTTGGTTTTAACAGCTATAATAATAATAAAAATGTGTAAAACTCATATCTCTAGAACATTCTCTTGGAGGCTACCTCTCTATTCCCCCTGATCTCTTTGGGAGTGAGACGGCAAATCTTCACTCTGAGCTTCTCTGGCAGGAAGAACAGCAGGTTCGTCACCAGAGGGTAGATAGTTCCTGGGTTCACCTCCTCTTCTTTCATAGGACCTTGAGAGTCACCAACACAAAGAAAAAGAATCATTTTTGGTTGAAGACTACTGAGATGTGTCTCTCTTAGGAACGTGTTTTAAAAGGTGTCTGTCCCAGAGATATTAGAATGACCTACCAGTCAAAAAGCTGACAGCCAAGCCAACGGTAATTACAGTGAAGCAGCTGAAGGCACTGTACCACATATACGACAGCTGATAAAACCTGAGAAGCCCCAATGGTCGGCTGAAGAAGAAATACGCTTGATTTAAATTCATTCTCATATCCAAATTAACAGTAAAACAGTACAGCAAAATATAAAGCAAAAAAAAATATTTTTTCGTGGCAGGTAGAGGTGTGTGTGTGTCCCACCTAGAGCCCTCGGAGGCGGTAGAGAGCGTGAGTCCCACTGGAGCGGTGATGTTCTGTGGCAGAGAGAGGGAGCAGTTGTGGTTCGACATGGCTCGTGGACCAGATCTCCGGGTCATGATGCTTCCAATGCCCACCCAGAAGGCCATGACCAGGCCCGACCCCAGCCCTGTAAGAGCACCCTGGAGGACAGAAGAGGTTTGATATCAGAAATTTTGTCTTCTATTGTTGGGTTTATGAATGAAACAGGTCAAAATAATGTATAATAATGTATTCGATAACACAGTTATCCATGATTGGAACATACAACCTCTTGATTTTCCGTCAAATGCTATACCACTGAATATTTCCAATCCCCTCATAGGACACATGTGTTCTGTGCATGTGATGTATAGTTGCACAACAAATTCATCCATGATGGATCTATAAGATAACACTGTCATATAGGACACCCCTCATCCACAGGACAGCACTCACACACACAGTACAGCCCTCACACATGGGACAGCCCTCACACATGGGACAGCCCTCACACACAAGACAGCCCTCACACACGGGACAGCACTCACACATGGGACAGCACTCACACATGGGACAGCACTCACACACGGGACAGCACTCACACTAGTATTGGCACATGGGAAGAACATCCCCAGACAAAAGAGGCCTAGAAGAGGGCCGCCAACTATGCCAAAGACTTTCAAAGCCACCTGAAAGTGAAACAAATACATTGTCATGGAAAACAGCAGAACTTGATATGAGTTTAATGTTCTTCTTTAAACACATGTTCACCTGTAATACTGAATCCCCCATCAAGTGGGTAACATAGGCCATGGCTAGACACACCAGCCCATAAACCAAGGCTGAAGAGAAGAAAATGATAACAATCGTTATTAGAAAAAAAGAAGAAAAGGGACATCTGACATGTTTTTGTAGGGTTTACAAGGGAACTCACCCAGGGCCTTGGAAAGCAGCGTGGCTCTGGCTTCAGTCATGGAGGGGAAGTGGGGCTTGATGAGGTCTTCCATAGTAACAGTTGCCAGGGAGTTGAAGGCAGAGGAGATAGAACTATGTACATATATAATAGGTAGATCATAAATGGAGTTATTAGGTAGTCATGTAAATACTTAATAACATAACACAGGATGAATTATTTGCAGCTCCTTCAACAGCTCCTTCCACTTTAAATAAGTGGTTTGTGCTTGAGTAATAGGTTAAGTCAGTGTAAATTGTCTCTGGGGAGTCAAAAACTTTAGTGCAATTCTTTTTTGTTTGCAAATTACCAATGGTTAGTCCTGTCAGGCACCAGGAAGAGAGTGTTGGGGAACATACCTGAGCGCAGCACTGAACAGACAGGCCACAAAGAGTCCAGGCAACCCAGGCAGACCCTGGAGCATGTCCATGACAAAGTACAACACCATCTGAGGACAACATTCCACTGGGTTAACCCAACATTGTCAGCTCAGGTGGGTACAACTCAGTGCTGGAGCATCTACCAGCAGCTCAAGGTCACAAGCTATGAACACATTAGAATCACCCAGTGAGTTTCAGACGGGTCACTTGGTCACCCACAACTCTAACTGCCAGCTACCACCAGGCCGACAGCAGGTGTGGCAGCTTCAGCCACCTGACTGTGACTGAACTAAGGGACAAGGCGAAGACACACAGGGTAGGGGGCCATGTTTCACCAGGAAAGCAGAGTACACATTTGTTCTGGGGAACATAAAGAGTCTTTCCAGGCTGGTTCGAGTTTAAGTAGATCAAAAGGTTTTGAAGATAAATAAGCACTGTAGTTTCTGCTAACAGCCTTTCTTTTTGTTCTCTACCTTCATTGCCCCTCACCCATCCCTGCATGGCAGAGCCTCTCGTGATGTACTGACCGCATCTTTAGAGGAGGTGCCTATTCTGTTGGAGTAGTCCTCCCCACAGTAGCGGGCAAACATAACCAGGCCCATCACGCAGCTCAGTGCTAAAGCAACCTGCAGAGAGGGAAACACCATGTAGCAGGACCTGCCAAACACACACAGGATTCATGTTAACATCAATTTAAGTTTAATAGTTAATAGACTGTTGTCTCAAGGCATGATGGAAGATCCTTACATGACTGCAGCCCTCTCAGTTCGAGAGCTGAGGTACCTCTGGACCTGAGCCTGGTTCACCCCATACAGGGACAGCATCAGGAACACACCGCCCACCCCCAGAGTCCAGAAGGTGTGTCTCTCGGTGGGGTCAGGGTTCAGGCTGTACACGGCCAAGAAACAAATTTTATTTGGACTGAAACTTCCAAAAGAAGTTCAAAACGATAGCGTTAATATAATATATATACATCTTATAGATGAGAGGGGATTTACAGACGGAGGTTAGCTTGGCAGTTTACAGTTTAGTGTCATAGACGTAGGTTTATGTAACAATGCCAATATCAATGAGTGATATAGGATTTTTTTTTTTACATGACCTACTAGCAGACCAAAATACCAACACCTGTCTAATATCATGAGCATACGTGTGTGCAGTCCACATACTCTAAGCCAGAGATGCGGTTTCCCTCCAAGGCTCTCCTCCACACTTCCACCGGTCCTCCTGTCTTCTGGATGCCCACAACGATGACTGCCAGCTGTCCAGCGAACATCACCGCGGTCTGGAACACGTCTGTCCAGATCACTGCCTTCAGTCCACCCTGGCAGCAGGTTGTCCAAACAAAGCAGACAAGCATCCACAGGAGCACAGCATTAGATGTTCTGGGATTATCTGCTCTTCATGAGGATGTATGTTATAATGATCTCAATATTGATGTGACTGTCTGCAATCTTACCAGGGCTGTGTAAAATGTGCATACCAGTCCGGTGGCCAATACTGTACCCCATAACTCAAATCCAGTAACTGAGACAGCAGGGAACACAGTTGATTCAGACACATACAGCATGCACATTATGGTACCTGTACACATTTGTCATAATGTGTGAGGATAGACTTACCAGCATTAAGTGCAAAGGCTGGAGTATACACACAGACACCCATGTAGACAACCTGTTATTGCAACCCAGGCCAGAGAGATTAACATGTAGATTTTAACGATGATAGAACATTATTCTTCCCAAAGCATACATACGGTATTAAAACATTCATAACCCTGCTTATCTCTAAGGCAACTTTGTACTTTGAGACAGGTATAGAACTCACCATCTGAAAAATGAAGGTAACTGTTCCACAGATGCGTACTGCTTTGGAGAAGCGCATTTCAAGATACTAGAAAGGAATCAATAATAATAATGATGATATTTTTTCCAAATAATTTGACCCATGAAATTGAATCAGCTTGATTAGCAACTCAATGAAAACAGACACTTTATTTCTTGCTCTATAACCAGCTGCTTTCTGTCCAACACATGTGCTGTATACACACCTGGTAGGCGCTGGACAGATGCAGCCTGTAAAACACTGGAATGAAGACATATGCTGGGATGAGAAGACCCAGGATGTAGGCCACGCCAATGAACCAGTACTGAGTGCCATGGGTGTAGATCTCTGCCGGCACCCCTATGATGGCCACGGCGGACTGGAAGGATGCGATGAGAGACAGGGACAGAGGCAGGCAGCTCATGCTTCGGTCAGCCAACAGGAACTCCTGCGTCGTCCGCTGGCGGCCACCGGACAAAGCATAGTACACTCCTATTGCCATGGAGGCCGTCAGCAAGAAGACAAATATGACGTAATCGACCGTTGTGAAGTGCTTCTGTGCCAAGGTATCCATTTAGTTAGAGTCTGAGTAAAGTCTGCACAGAGTGGAGGAACTTTCCGTTGAAGCAGCTTAGTGGTGCGAGAAGATCCCTTATCCACAACCATGAGTGAGGAGATAAAGCCTTGAACAACAGATATCGGAAAACATGCTGATTAAAACTGCATGTAGAGTCTGGATAGACTATTGACAGATTTAACCTTGGCGCAATCTGCAGGAGACAATCAGATTCAGACCTAGTTTTTCGTCCAGTGTTTGCAACCCTTACATCTGTCAATTACGGCTTTAATGTGGTAGCCTAACATTTAAATAGTTAAACTGGGTTGACATGTAAATGACTACAGGACTGGTTATATTCGAATTACCCTTAGTCCAATTTAAAATGTTCTAGAATTTTTTTTCCGCCTGATTATTCGGGCTAAACAAGCACATTGTAAAGGTTTCGAGACCATCGGATTTCCACCAATGAGTTCAATCTGCGCATGTCGATCTAGCACACAGGCACCCTTGTCTATTGAGGCTTAAACGATGACAATACAAGATGCCTTCTGCGTCATGGGGACGCTTTCTGTTTTGGCCAACATAGATACGGATTTAAGTTACTTTGGGGTGGATAGTTGTCGAAAGCGCCGAAGATAAGTAGCTACCTCTGACCTCTATTGTTGTTCCTGTTGGTTCATCCACGTGAGGACGGAAGTTGACATGTTACGCAGAGGTGGGGAGTCTACACATCGTTCCCCGCTTGGCTAATATTATTACGCGTTGGGTCGCAATAAGATAGTTATGAGCACAATTAATAGATTACAGTTCAATAATAACAATGATGTTATTTCGGAAATAGGTTTTCTATGGATTTCATCATTTTGTGAAGCATTAAAAACAGGCTAAATATGACTATCGCATACGTAAATGCACATGCTAATACTGTTCTCGAATATCTTTAGGCTTAGCCACTACACTAGGAAAATTATGTGCATGTCCCCAACCAGACCCAACGTGCACCTGTCTTGAAGATCCTTTCACATAGGTTTCTATAAGACGACCAATTTGATGTTTGCGATATGTCAATACTTTCAAGAAGAAAATGTTAACTCCAAACATGATTTATATGTATGTAAAAATCTTCAAAATGACAGCTGTCAAAGTTAGCAAATTAATGACTGACTATGAATCACTACAGCATATAAAAAACTTTCAGTACATGCTGATTTCACCGCCAAAGCAGTCAGGAACTTTACCCTAAATAGCCGTTCCACAGGTTTTCAATTTCAAATGCATATGTTTGAGGGGAAATGTAAAGAGACTGCCTTTCGAACTATCCCTTTAATCGATGTATTTTTTGCATTTATTTGGGATGAGTAAATCAAGTGCCTTGTACATATTTAATAGCCTATTGCTTAATAAAATATACTGCATTTTTCCACGAACTGACCAATTGGTTATTTGAAAATGAAGAAACCTCACCTCTCTGTGTCTGAAGGGATCACCCTAGTTCAACTGCATAATTGTGAATGCATGTATATTCTCAATTTCAATTGGTTCACGGTGCCTTTATCCATCCCAATCCGTCTCAGCCAATAAGATGAACATAGCACAAACTTGTTTTGATTTAGCTTCCGGGTTGGTGGTAATGGCGCCAAATTGAAAAGAGCAATACTCTACAGTTGACAGATTAGAACATGTCTTGATTGCTAGTGTTCCATATCTTTTGTTCACAAATTTGCTTTGTGTCTGTTTGCATTTTTCTTCGGTAAATACCTAGACTACAATTGAAATCTCGTTGCAGAGGACAAAGGCGTCTTAACAAAGTAAGCCAGCTAGCTTTCTTGCTAAGATTACGTCGTTAGCTCGCAATATGCTTATATACTTGTGTTGTTGAGAATAATTATGAATGATTTAAACACCAAACTCGTTTTGGTGAGGTTTGAGATATCAGGATACGTTGGTGATGCAGGCGAACAACCGTATACATAATAAAGGGACAAGGGCACAGCCCCTCTATAACTAGAGACAGACATAAACCAAAGATCTGGGTGGGGAATTCACAAGCTCTCTTAAAAGTTGTTTCTTTTGTACTCATGACAATCAAATGTTTTGCCTTTTATTGACACTACACTCCAGACTTCTACGATGAGAGATCGATTGGACAAAGTATCACAAAGTAATGGAGCGACAGATGATGACCCTGAAAACACTCAACTTCTGCTGATGGCCCGACATTCTCAACTGAAGGATCTGCTTCAAGCTCATCACCTCATCGGTATAGACTAGCAAACAGTCAGCTTAAGCTGTGTTCATTTTGGGGGGTTTAGAATCTACTGTGTGCTTAGGAAGGTCCTGGGTTGGGCTATGATTAAAGCAGATATTTAAAGGCTGATCTTGACTCCCATATTGCACCAACACCTTCAAAAATGCACTTTGCTGTCCTCGCAGGGGGCTACGATGTCACACGGACTCGTAATGGTAAAGGAATTTGCATGTCATTAGCCACATCCTACGAGGGGGTCTATCTTGAGACATACAACCTGGAAGTGGACTTCTCTGCACACATGAACATCTGCCGTCACAACATCCCCCCCTTCATTCCCCTGGAGAGATTGACTGAGCAGAGCCACCTGCAGACGGATGTAAGGGCTTTCCTGGACACCCTCAGCCAGCACCTCAATGCCTACACGGGCCGCAAGCAACAGCTTAGCATTGTAAAGGTACTCTTGAATCTGCTTCCTTAAAATCTTAGGTTGGTTTTAGTGCAGTTCTATGGGCGTATGTGTAGTCCTCTGACATTGCTTGTAAAATGGGCTATACAAGACCAACTTGATTCCATTTATGCAACTGCTGGCCTGCAATGCTGATCTGTTCATTCGCGAACAGAGTTTTTCCATTTCGGTCACACTGCCCCCTGCATTTAATAATTAGTAACAAGAGTATGTGTTTTTGATTGATCATACAAGGTTCGAATAGAGAGTAAATGTGTTTTTTCCCCTTGTCCAGAAGCTCTACAAGTCTGTTGGGGTAATGGAGAGCAACGCACCGTGCACTGTGTTAGTACTGATGTTGAAGGTGCCTGGAGTTGCTCCTCATGTTCTTCTCTGTACCCTAGAGTACAGAGAACTGACACGGTGCCTGCCAACACACGTCAGTGTCGAGGCTGAAGGTAATATTCAAGCCTGGATGCCACACACACAACATGCATACATAGAATTGCATTATGTATCAACCAAAATGGAAATGGAATCTATTTAGTGTATGAGATTGTAATTGTACAAATTTCTTACTAGTGTGTGTTTGTGTTTAGACAAGGTGCAGCTTAATTCTCTGCAACTGGAGAAATACCGGGCTCTTCTCTTGGAGGTCCCCGTCCACACAGCCTTGCAGAACATGTTAAAAATAGAAATGGTCCTTTAATCTCAACACATCTGACACAGACACCTGGAACAGTTTGTTTATTTCAGAAATTCAGCTTTAGTGTGTCACAAAAGTGTTGCATGCCACAATGTGTAAAGGTAAGGACCACGTCAGACATCTTACTGAATATATTATACATATACAGCTTTGTTATAATAAAGGATACATCTGTTAAACCTGTTGTCTTGTATAACAATATTGTTTAGGTACAGGTAATTGCAAAATTCCTTTTGAAAGAAACCTGATACACATTTACTTCAACCAGATGCGTGGAGTTACTGGCGTAGTACAGGTCACTAGGAAACCCAGGTATCTAAACAGCGTATAAAATCATGAACTTCACATGCCTTTAGTGAATGGCAAAAGCACTTGTCAACTGTCTGTGTGTGTGTGAGAGAGTTGTTCCTCTTTTTGCATT
This sequence comes from Plecoglossus altivelis, assembly GCA_036571765.1. NCBI lineage: Eukaryota > Metazoa > Chordata > Actinopteri > Osmeriformes > Plecoglossidae > Plecoglossus > Plecoglossus altivelis. Next base: position 8,048,779 of record BROE01000009.1, read on the forward strand.
TGTTTAGCAATGCTTTGCCCTGTTGAGTGTTTCCAGAAACTCCTGTATCTTCTGTTGTAATGTGTCGTTCTGTAACTGTTTTAGCCTCTCCTTCTCCTCTCTAATATATTGTTGTTGGTAGACCAGCTCCTTGTTGGATATGCAGTCAATTGTGGCAATATTCTTAAGCTGCAGGAAAGACAAATCAGCCTCCTGGTGCTTTGCAGACCGTAGGATGTTTCTGACAGGAATCGGAAGTCCAGACTGAGCTCTCCTCGAGTTTGGCTGTGGAGGTCTTGCGGCATATGATAGAGATTTACTGGAATGTATTCTTTGTTGATCAGAGTCGTACGCATCCTGTGAATCCATCCTTCCTTTCCTGGTTTCGGATATTTCTCTCATGGTTTTCTTGATGGTAGCTTTAGGTTCGCACACTTTCAGAAGCAGCAGCTTGCTGTGTGCCCTCACCAGGGAGTCCCTCTCCTGATGTAGCATTCTTAGAATGTGTCTGTGCCTCATGCCCAGAAGGTTCAGCTCATGCTGAAGGTAGAGATCCTCTTTTGAATTTTTCAGCCTCACATCCATAGAGAAGAAGGATCTAAGTTTGGTACAGTGTGGCTCCATGGCTTCCAACTGCATCTAGGAAATTAAGCAGGAATTCTATCCTCTTCACCTGGTTACGAATAGTGGGTGCTAAACTAAAAATCAATTGAAAGGCCAATAGGCAAGTGAGTTATACTGCAGGCTCCTTTATGTTTGGGATATTACTAAATAGTATCACTTGAAAAACTATTAATTACTGTAAATATTATTAAATCTATTAGTCAAATCTCAAACATTTACCTGACGTTCTAGCGCCTTTGCTTTAGAAGTGCAAAACTCAAATGCAATTTGTTGCTGGTGTACTTGTAAGACATGAATTGTAAGGTGTCCTGTTTCAAGAACAGTACTGTCCTGTCTGATAATTGCTTGCGTCTGTTGTCCCCTCCTTTAATGAAAGTGTCATTTATTCCCTCCTTGACAACAATAAAACGGGCCATTCTGATAATCATATAAATTATTCTAAAGTTTTAAAAAAAAACGTTTAAAAAAAACTTTCACTGGGGATATTCACGTCGAAATATGAAACGATCCCACATAGTACTGAAAATCAGCCTCCAGCTAGTAGTGTAATTTAAGGTGAAGATAAATTAGTAAGATTTGTCCGCAAGAACAGTTCAACGTGCCGTCTTCGAATGAGTGTTTGTGACATCTCAATTGGTAAGTTATTAAATGATGTTAAAAATGATCTGCTTTTCTCAACCCCTTTATAGCCTACATTGTGTTCTTTACAGCGTTATGAAATCGCCCTCCATGATTTGTGCAACTGAGCTTCAACAAATAAGACAAGCATTCCTATTGGTATGTAATGTCGTATCGTGGCACTAGTAGGATATGTGTATTCTTAGGTGTTGCTGGGTATTACCATGCAAGCCAACATTGTTTGGAAATTGTCTAATGAAAATAGTTTCGTTGTCCATCGCATGTTTTCCTGTTTTAAGGCTCAGGGTTTCCACAATGGCACAGAATGACGGAAATGGAACTCAAAACGAAGCAAGTAGCGAATAGCCAACAACACCCCATCTTACATGCTTCACATTCCCACAACGCAAAATATTCAGCTTTATCGGATCAATATCTCGATCACTCCAGATGATGCTGGCGGTATGGGTCGACGCACCAGGCGGTCCAGAAAGTCTGGTTTTGAGGAAAGTCACCAAACCGCAAACCAGAGCTGGAGAAGTTCTTATCAAAGTCCAAGCAACTGCTCTGAACAGGGCAGACTTGTTGCAGGTAGCCTGCAGCTACTTTATTAACCAATCTTGTGCGGTCTTGTAATAAGGGATAATGTCTTCTGTATAATGTCTGGGTAATTATTCATACTGGAATACAAATGACACAAATATGTAACATTCTTAATACAAATTATTTGTGTGAATAGTGGGTAATTATTGACGTAATCACTGCACCAACATCTTTTTTGTCATTGGCTTTAGAGGAGAGGACTCTACCCAGCTCCTGTAGGTGAAAGTGAAATCCTGGGCCTGGAGGTTGCTGGGACTGTAGCCGGCACAGGTGTCGGTGTGAAGGGGGTCTGGAAGACAGGTGATCGAGTCATGGCCCTCCTGACTGGAAGTGGATATGCTGAGTACGTCTCTGTACCAGAAGAGCTGCTCATGTCGGTCCCCGCACACCTCTCTCTCTACCAGGCCGCTGCGATCCCTGAGGCCTGGCTCACTGCCTTCCAGCTCCTGCACCTCGTAGGTATGGAGTGGTATTGGAGTTAGCTTCTGTGTCTCAACCAACAGTTTTTCAAGTTATGTGGGATCTTGTTACATTTAGAAGGAGAGTCTAAGCTGTTATGATTTGTTGCTCAGCCCGGGTGAAGGAGAAAGAGGTGGTTTTGGTGCATGCCGGAGCCAGTGGCGTCGGAACCGCGGCAATCCAGCTTGTCCGATTGGCTGGTGCCATCCCTGTGGTTACAGCAGGAGGCCTTGAGAAATTGCAGATGACAAAGGAGCTGGGGGCAGCTGCTGGTTTCAACTACAGAGAAGAAAACTTTTCAGAGAAAGTCTGCAATTTCACAAAAGGTAGATCGTAGATAAGAGTTAATTTCATTTTACTCAGACATGACACATTTTTTACTTTTGTTTCTTCTCATGTGAACATCTCAGAGAACATTCACAGACCACTAGAGCATTAACACATTTATTGGATTTTATTTTTCAATAGGTAGGGGAGCAGATGTTATTCTGGACTGTATTGGTGGAAGCTATCGGCAGAGGAATTTGGACTGCCTGGCTCTGGACGGAAGATGGGTGCTGTTTGGTGCCATGGGTGGAAAGACGGTGGAGGGGGACCTTCTGGGCAGGCTGCTCTCCAGGCGAGGGCAGCTCCTCTGCAGCCTGCTCCGCTCATGCAGTCTGCAGGTGAAGGAGCCAGGGGAAGTAAATGGCAGTAAATGAATGTTTAATGATGTTTTAAGTAATATAAACCTGTGTGGTTGATAATATGTATTGACAAAGTTGTATGAAGTTATTTTTGAACTTTTTATGTGAAGCAGTGCCCTGGATTTACAATAGTGTTTGATGTTAGTAGCCTATATAATACAACGTGTGTGAGAATGGTCACATTCATTCATTCATATTGAAAACTGCACTGTTCACCATCTCGTCTTGTCATCTCTAATTCAGTATAAAGCGGATCTGGTGAGGGCTTTCTCGGTAGGGCCTTGCCCTTCTTCTCGAACCAGACCTCCTCACTAAGGCCGGTGATAGACCGCACCTTCGACCTGGAGCAGATTGCAGATGCTCACAGACACATGGAAGCCAACAGAAACATGGGAAAGATTGTCATCAAGGTAACATCAGAGACCCAGTGAGCCCAGTGATTATCACACCTTCAGTCTCAACCATCTGCCCCATCTGGAGTCTCTGGGTCCTGTTATTCATTTCAAGAAGATGGTGTAAGACCCTGTTGAAAGACTGTTGTCATTTTTATTTGGCTTTTATCCCCTCCATTTATATACAATTCATTGGATTCCTAGCTCCCAGGTGTAGGTTTGTTTAAATGGGTGGGGAAACCTATGCACAATAACTAAAAATGTAGTTGTTTTAATAAAAATGTCTTGAAAAGTGGGGGGAAAGATATGCCATTTTCAAAAAGGGAGTGTCAAATGTCCCTGAGCCTCAACCTACACTTTATACTGTGTAAGGCTGGGTGTCACCCTACCCCCTCCTCTCATATGCTAAAATCTGGAGTTGTTGGATAGAGTCCCTACACTATGGGTTTCACACCTCATTATGTAACTTACTTAGCATAACATTGCTACTCATGTATTTATAATTAAGTGTCAAAATGTAGTCTGATTGGTTCTACAGATATTGGTTGGCTATAAAGAAAATTGTAAAGCATTGTTCTCTAGATTCTTGATCTCACAAGGGCTTTAAATTTCCTAAACTCTGGCTTCTACTCCTGACTCTTTCTCTGATTTACAATAATCATGGTAGAATACGTTCGATCTAAGCCTTAACTATGTAACATATTTGCCACGCAAGTGATTTAATTCAGTTGCTATGCTATTAAATATCAAATTATTAATTGCTTTCATTCAACCCATCAGTCAAATAGCTGTATTTCCAGCATATCTGGTACACAGTTTAGTTGACCCCTCCTCCTGTAAATGCAGGGGGATAATACTCGTTGTTTGACCAAAAAATGTTACCTCATACAACAGAATTCGTGTAGCCTACAATGGACATACAATACAGTACATAAAGGACAATACTGGGCATGACAATGTGTAATTATTTTATATTATATTTCGAGAAAAACTTGTTGAAAACTTTATCCGTGATGTTTTAAATCAAGGTTAGTCGAGGTTTAAAACGCCATAGGCTATAGGCTACCTAATAGCCTTTAACGGTGATGTAGCTGTCAGGTAGGTGAATTGCAGTTATTTGGTTTATATGTCACATTGCAGGTCTATGGTAGGCTAAATATCTTAAATACGTTGTTGTCAACTAAAGTGGTATTATTGCGTAAACTGCCTACAATCAAACCCGACAAACCAGTAGACAAATGACAAGAAGCCGGAATCCACCGTCACAAATGAATGTTTCACTTCCTGAACTCACGTTTGAACGTTTGTTGTAGAGGTAGTTTCAGAGTTTGTCATTCATTTTGGAACAAGGACATTCAGTTTTAACTAAGTATTGACGCTAGCAAATGCAAACTGGCAGCATAATTAAGAATGTCCTTCTGAGGAACTAAACGAATCTTCGTTAACCGAGTAGGAAATGTTAATGGACTTTGTGCCATGCCAATTCTGATTCATATTGAAAAAAAGCCATAGCGTTTTTTGGAGGTTTTCAACAGCTACAGTCTTTCACTTTCAACATAAACAAGGGTAGGCTACATACGATCTATAGGCTTAGTTCTTGAGTGTACGTGTACGGGCGCCTCTAAAAGTATATGTAGTTTAATATAATGTAGTTAGTGTACGACATTGCTTTATAAGTCTGTAGGCCTATACGTGTTTTCATTTTAGCATAAGCCTGTAAAGTTAATCAAGTGGAAACTATCATGTCGGTGTTGTTGTTATGCGATAACAGTGGGTATCACTATGTCTAATATTTGGTCTTTCTTTATGTGGTAGAAATAGAAACAACATGGCAGAACAAGTAACCCATCGGAGGATGTCTAGAGAAGGGGTCAGTTTATACACACTGATGGAGCTGGAAAAAGGTGCAACATCAGAGCAGATCAAAAAGGCGTATAGGTACCCTGTCAGCATCCTTCTCAGTCAGATGACATGTTTACAGCTGGGTTATGGTGGTTTAAATGTACGTGTTAAAAAATAAAATGTTTGCCACTTTCAGGAAGATGGCACTCAGATATCACCCTGATAAGAACCCAGATAACCCAGAGGCTGCAGAGAAGTTCAAGGAGATCAACAACGCCAACACTATCCTCAACGATGAGATCAAGAGGAAGATCTATGACCAGTATGGCTCTTTGGGGCTGAACGTTGCAGAACAGTTTGGAGAAGAGAGCGTCAAACATTATTTCCTCCTGTCCAAATGTTGGTTCAGGGTACGAACAATCTACCATAAAAGTCAACAAAACACTTGACTCACTCACATGAGCAAAATGTTTTTATTGTAAGGAATGTCGCAACAATACTAAGTGTTGTAGGAAACTGATGGGCATTCATGCGGATCATTATTTTAATGGTGTGTCATGTTGTCCTGTCTTCAGACCTTTATGTATTGCTGCTGTTTCTTCACTGGCTGTTGTTGCTGCTTCTGCTGTTGCTTCTGTTGCTTCGGCTGTGGACGGAGCAACCCCAATGAGGAGGACTTTGGCAACATAGATCCAGATGAACTGGAGGCGCAGATACGAGCTGAGCAGGAGCAAGGTCAGTGTGGGGTGAGGGTATGGTGGTAGGGTGAGGGTATGGTGGTGGGGTGAGGGTATGGTGGTAGGGTGAGGGTATGGTGGTAGGGTGAGAGTATGGTGGTGGGGTGAGGGTATGATGGTGGGGTGAGGGTATGGTGGTGGGGTGGGACCGGGGGAATGCCCTGCTATATTGAAAAAGGTTGTGACAAACAACAATGTGACAAAGATGTGGAATCTGTCCCAGATTGGGACACATATACAACATGCCTAAAAGTACTGTGAGGGAGAGAGGAACGGAACAGGACAACCCCTGTATGTTTTTTGTGTTTTTGTTTTTTACTATTCTGAACCTTTTCTTTTGTTTCAGATGATGACATTGTTATAGCCGTTCAACCGAGCCTTAGTGAAGCCAGTGAAGCCACTGTGTCGAGTGAAACTGTGATAGTGATTCAGCCAAGCCCTACTGAGGCCACTGTCAGGTGAAACACACAAATTGTTCAGGCAGCTCAGAGCACTTATATTTGGGTTTGAATAATGTCAAAAAGAAACTAAAATAGCTTGCTTTGAGCAATTCGCCTAGTCTGCCTTTAAGACATTGGTACGTCTTTGTCTTGTTTGTGTAAAATGATACATAAATATTGTTCTTTGTTGCCCCCTGCAGGTGAAGCTGAGCCAGCCCCGTATGGACGTCATAGAGTAGGGCCTCAAACAAGCCACATTGGTTTTCTGGTCTTGGGTGTGTTTTTTTAACCATGTCAGGAGTTGCAACGATGTCTATACCAAAGATCACAGGAGGTTGAAATTAGTTGCAAATGTAGTATCATATATTTTCAGGGAATTTGTTTACAGGAATCATTCTTTCTGATTGTGTTATCCTTTTAACGTTGCTAATCTATCTTAATGCTTAGAGGATTCTTTTTGCATTGAATGGAAATGTGTATCAAAGTAGTTTCATTCCACGCCTGTGAATAAATGGGTTTGGGAATGAAAGAGAATCCTGACGTTTGAATAGATTGTAAATGTATAAGTAAATTCATAAGGTGCTGTGTCTGCACTTTAGAGATGTAAAAAAATCGCAATTAACCACAAGTAAAATATTACTTTAAAAGGTGAAATGTGAATTAATTACAAGTAAATACAGTCCAGGGTGTACCCCGCCTATGGCCTGAAAGCTACTGGGTTAGGCTCCAGTCACCCATGACCCCTAAATGGGAAGAAACGGCACTGCAATCCCTCCCGGGGATTAGCGGTAGACAATAGATGGATGGATGTATAGTGTCAATATCTGTCAGATTTGTATTTTCTGTGTGTACCTTGTTTATGTCCAGTCTAGTTCACTTTCTGAAGACTTTTGAAGCTAACATTAGCAATTGAGGAAATTCAGAGTGCAACAACAAAGTAAGCATGTCACGTTTATGTGTGTAAGTGTGGGTGTGGTGAATGTCCACTATTGTGTTCTCATGCCAAGATGTCAACCTCTGCATCAAACATTGGTTTTTGCTCAAATCTAACATAAAATGTATAATGTAACATGACTTTCTTATTTTCTGTCTACACTTGTGTTAGGTTTGGGCAACCTGAAACATTAAAGAACACAAGAAGAAAGACAAAAGAGTCAAGTACTTTTAGATGGAACTCGAGAGGAGAACCGACAGAGTTGTACTCAGTTACAACTTCCTACCGCTCTGAAGCACAACTCGCTGAAAACCTCTTTTTATTGTCATCAGGGTCCTAGTTACAATGGGCATTGCTGCTCTAAAGGGAGAGGGAACACACAGCAGCAATGTGAATAGAATCATGAGTTTTCAAGATAAGTTTGAGATATGACTGCCTGTGTAAGAAGGCATCTCCTCCGCCACCTTCCTCGGCCAAGGCCGTAGCTTCTCTCCCGCATAGACAGTCCACCGTCGCTGGTCCCCGGCAGGCACAGAATGTGGGGCGGAGATGTCTCGTCATTACATAGGCGTCCTGTTGATTATCTTTGAATACAAATGGTACGGTACAATTCGTCCAACTAGTGTTTATTCAGCATACAGAGTAAATGTGGTAAGCAAACACATATTCTAACATTTCCCCCCTGTTTATAACAATTTACTCACTAAAAAACATCACTTAAAACAGCAATTTCTACAAGATTTTCAGCTGCAAGATCATACTAAAGAGAAACAGTCTACACTCAGGGAAAAATGTCAGTTAGATAAGGACCGTGGCATTCATCGTCATCATCCACAAAGGATTATTGTATTGGCAGCGGAGTGTAGGTCAAGTAATGGAAACAGTTGTTGGTTTAGACATTCCTCCATGGGAGTGATGGCAGCCGTGCTCAACTTAGTGGAGAGAGATCGAAGACAGGGAATACAACCGCAACCACACACAGTGAGAATAGCGGCAAAGACAGCAATGGAAACAAGGACTGAGGAGACAAGGGTATAATATTTCCCAAACACATCCATCCAGGAATCTCACATAGATGTGTCGATGCCGGAGTGATCTTTCATCTTATCGTTGAGGGTGCGAAGGCCCCTTAATCGCCCTTGTGAGGCTTCCATCAGTAGCAGTGTTATTGGGAATAAAGGTACAGCATTGTTCACCGAAGATAGCACAGACCCCACCCTTATCTGCCAAAAGCATATCCAGCGCTATTCTGTTTTGAAAAGCCATGAGAGAGGTAGTAGAGAGTTGTTCATTGTTGTTAATTGAGTTGTAGAGAGTCCAATTACCCAACTTCTGCACATTGTAATGGATGTTATTTATTCTGTCCACATTTTTATTAATAGTACACCACCAACAAAGGGAAGATTTAAACCCTGCAGCCACTTGATCAACCAACTTATACCGATCTGGAACGCCTTGCGGCACTCCAATGGCATCGATGTATGTAGGATCATCAGTGGACTCCCAGGTGTCACACCTTCTCCTCGGTGTCCATTGGTGTGGTAGCAGACTACTAAAATGTTGTAAAAGGTCATTAGCTGACATGGGGTATACAGTAACAGGCAATAAGACTAGAACGATAGCACAGTGTCCTGTAACATTAGATGGTAGTTTATCAAACAGGCGATTGTCCCCGTAGCACCACCATATGTCAGCGCGGGAAATGGGTGAAAAACTGTCTGTGACAGAAACACCTGTGGCACAATAATTTTCACTCAAATTGCCAGTGTGGGGTCCTTCCCCCAATATGTTAATACAAGTTAGCCATTGCAACATCCTTAGAGAATATGTGTTTTTCCTTGTTAAAGATAGTGACAGGAAAAAAGTTATCCCAATTTCTGCAATTCACCCCAGGATTGGTATTGTTCATGACATCAAATAAACATTGTGCTGTAATAGAGGCTGGCACAATGCGCAGAAAAGGACGAGGTCCCATGCAGACAACACAATCCACCTTTGTTGCGTTAGCAGCCTGTTCAACCATTAAAAGCCAGTTATTATTTGTACCAGAGATACCTGTTGCGGTAATGAAATAATCATCAACCGTGTCTTTAACGTTCGTATACCTTCACTTTTTGCAATGTTAGACATGGTTGGCAGATTGGAAATGTGCACAGAGGCATCCACACACATTGTTAATTGACCAGTAGCTACATCTGCAGCTACAGATTTCCATGCCCAAACAACCAGTAAGACACACGCATCGCGTCCCAATTCAGTAAAAAGGGATTGTTTACCTTCCATGTTTACTGATAGTAAAAAATTATTTGCATCTAACCTGTGACTAGTCACCACTTTTGATAGGTGGGCATCATCGCCCTCAGGCAGTAACCGGGACACTGACGGTTGCAGCAGTATTTGGAGAGAAACAGAGTTGCGGTATTGTTAGATGGGCAATATCATTGTCGCAATTATCAGAAATGCTGTGAGACTGTCTTCTGTTTTGGGAATAATTATGACCATTAGTATATTTATCCATTTGGCTTGGCAGACCCCAAAGATACCAGGTTATGCTCCCTGTGACTAGAAAAATGCAATGAGGGAGACAGAGTCCCCCATAGTGGACAACATCCTTCAGCCATCTGGGTATCATTTTAGATTAAATCGGCCTCACTAAGTAGGTTGGTGTCTTGAAAACTTCACTGACTTTCGGATCTCTCCAGACTCTATACGTCTGGGCCCACCCTATTATCAGACTTTGAATCACCTTCCCGGGTAGAGGTTTCAAACTAAATGATTTTTTTTTACAGTGGCTAAGGTGTATCTACGTAGATCGTTCAGCTATTTTAACCGCGGTGGGAGTGTTCAAGAGTACCTGGTAGGGCCCTTCCCACTTCGGAGAATGCCAATGTTTCTTCTTAATACTTCTTATTAACACCCAATCGCCTGGCTCCACTAACTTGGTGTCCTGCTGAGAGACAGAAGGCACCTTTTGTCTTTTGTTTTTCTAACATGATTCTCATGTATTCAGCTAGGTCACATACGTCATTAGTGTCCCAATGATTTTTAAACTGTGGAAGTGGATATAGTCTACCAAACAATGTTTCATATGGCGTTAAGCCAGCTGTGCTGGTTATGTTAATGTACAGTTTTACTAGATCCAAACATTGTGTCCATGGTCTATGGGTTTCTTCCATACATTTTTGCAGTCTGTTTTTAATTGTCCCATTCATCCTTTCTACCAGGCCAGCACTTTGAAGGTGATATGAGCAATGATTTTTTTAAAGTCTATGTGAAACAGTACTCCAATTTCTTTGACTAACTGGTTTACGAAATGTGTTCCATTGTCGCTGTATATTCTTTCAGGTATTCCGTACCTCGGTATTATGTCTTTACATAGGGCTTTAGCTACGGTCAGGGCGTCTGGATGTTTAGTTGGACATTATTCTATCCATTTGGAGAATGCATCTATTATGACCAGGCAAAATCGTTTTCCTTCTACTTGGTTAAGTTCTATACAATCCATGTGAATATTTTAGAATGGTTATTGCGCTGTTGTCAAGTTTGTTTGTAGCTGCAGGGCAGACACAGCATGTGGCACTTTAAGGGTAAGTGAATGGAATAGTACTATCGGTGCACTTACGTCGACAGCCATAGAGGCTTTGATCACTGCTCTGACACAATGAGGTAGGGCTCAAGCCACAGCGTCCAATTTGGAAGAGAAGTAAGCTATTGGTTTCATTTTGTCCCCGTGTTTCTGAATCAGGACTAAGGTCATAAAATGATTTCTACAATCAACCATTTGAATAAACGGTTTCTCATAATCAGACCGGGCTACGGCTGTGCTGGACACCAGTGCTTGCTTTAAGTCACAGAACGCTTTTTCTGCTTCTGTGGTCCATTTAAGTAATGAGGACATTTTTAAATCTTCCGCATACATAATGGTTTGCAAGGGAGATAGTACTTCAGCATAGTTTGGTACCCAGTTTCGACAGTAGTTTGTTAAACCAAGAAATGACATTATTTGTTTTTTTGTTAATGATCAGGGAGCTTGAAGTATAGCCGTTTTCCTGTCTTCTACTATAGTTCTCCCGCCCTGCCTGAGGATATGGCCCAGATACTTGACCTTTGTTCTACACAACTGGAGTTTGTTTTTGCTTACTTTGTGGCCTTCTTCTGCCAAATGAGATAACAGAGACACAGAGTCCTTGATACACGTCTGCATGTCTGGTGAGGCTAGAAGGACTTCATCTACGTACAACAAGACTTGACTTCCTCCTGGTGGTTGAAATTTGGCCATGCTTGTACTCATTACCTGTGAGTAGATGGTGGGGCTTTCGCAATATCCTTGAGGCAACCTGCTGTGCATATATCTTTGGCCTTCAAAAGTAAAAGCAAACCAGAACTGACTGTCTTTTACAACGGGGACAGAGAAAAATGCATTGCTGATGTCTACAACGGTAAAAACAGTTGCATCTGACCTGAGTGAGTTCAACAAGGTGTATGGGTCAGGAACACAGGGGGTCCTTTGAATGACTGCATTATTAATAGCTTGTAGATCTTAGACCAAGCGCCATCCTGTCGACGGGGCTTGTTTTTTTCCTGGAAAAATGGGCGTATTACAAGGCGAATCATCACATCTAATTATAACACCTGCAGATATTAGATCTTTAATAACTGGTTTAATTCCTTCCCTCGCATCTGGTTTGAGCAGATACTGGCGTACGCAGGGTCTATATTCTGTTTTTGCACGTATTTGCACCGGTAAAGCCCCCTTAACCAATCCCACATCGGTTGGTCCTGATGACCACAGTTTTTCAGGTACATCTTTAACATTTGTTCTTCGTCATCAGTCAGAAACAAACATCATTGTTTTCATTGGTTGTTTGCCTGGGCGTATATGCCACTGTTTGTCTCAATTTGCCAAAACAGAGCTTTTCTAGTCAAGCCTGTGGAATCACTCATCCAAGTATTTCTGGATGTTGCTACCCAGTCATCTGCCTCTTCAGCTTGTCTGAACGGATCGTAACGCAGTGATTGCTTACTTTAGAATTTGGGATAGGCTCTCTGCATGTCGTTTTGCATGCCCCAGTATCACACAAAAAGGTAACGGTTTTCCCATTAACTAGCAAGGTTACTCTTCTTCGCTGTGAGATTTGAACAGTGAGATGTGTGGGGGAGTTGTCATGTTATACATTTGTCGAATACCGTCTGGTATCTCAACTCCAGCCACTGCCGTGCTGGTCGAATCTGCATACACATACGTCACAGTAACCTTTGCTGGAATGACTTTCTCTAAGTCTTCCTCATATGGCCCATCCCTCCCTGGGGTGTTTTTGAGCCAAATACTAATGTGCAGATCTGTTAAAGGCATGGTGTCTTGTGGTGTTTTCACACCACCTCTCCCTTCGGCTATCAGTGCCAAAGCGGTCTCTTTATCATGTATGGCCTGCGCGGGTACATCTAGAGTGTAATAATAGTAAGGTTGATCTTCTCTCTGAACAGTGTAGAAGTCACCCCTTCGTAATTCAGATTTTTACAGCAATCCTTCCCAGTGAGGTTGGTATCAGTGCCAGCTCTAATGACATCAGCCCATCCCTTCCTAGGAGATTGACCGGGCTTTCAGGGAATAGGAGAACAGGCATCGGCATGTTTTCCCTTTACTGTCCCTCAACCAGACAGGTTCTGATTCAGCCAGAGTGGTTAACTTGCCGCTGGCTGAACGGATCGTAACGCAGTGATTGTTTACTTTGGAATTTGGGATAGGCTCTCTGCATGTAGTTTTGCATGCCCCAGTATCACACAAAAAGGTTTTCCCACTAACTAGCAAGGTTACTTCAGGTTACTTCCTTTCCCACAGCACCAACAGCCCGAAGGATACACCTCCCTTCCTGGCCTACCTCTCCCCCTACCCCGAACTGGGAAACCACCACCCCTGTTCATGCCTCTTCCGCGTCCCACAGTATTGCCCTGGTATAGAATTTCGTCCTCAGTTTCCTCCTTATAAAAGGTTTCTGTGAGCCTTTTGGTTTTCTTTTCCTTAACCGCTTTTTCAGCATGCAAGGTATGGTTTGCATAATCCTCAAGGCTACCTGTGGCAAGCCCTATGTAATGTTTGTTCACCCAGTGGTGAATGGCATCACGAGAGCCAGCATGGAGTGCATTCTTCAACTGCTGTTGGTATGCACAATGGGGATGAACGTCCTCAACGAGGCCTGAATTTGCCTTGAACGTGGTGGTCATGCGCAGTCTGTATTCATCAAAAGATATGTCATCTTTTTGTTTAACTCGTCCTATCTCGGTATAATTTGCCCTACGTCTGAAGCTAGCCGATGCTCGTTCGATTAACCCTTGTACCTGCACTTTTAGTGCTTGTGCATTTTGTGCTAGTGGTCCAGCCTCGTTTGCTGGATTCCATGTTCCTCAAACATAATGCCAATCGGACCCCAGTGCAACCATCAAAATTTGTTGCACTTCTTGCCCATGAAGGTGGTAAGAATGCCATACTCTCCATATCCTGAGTGAACTGATTTATGTCCTCCCTATGTGGAGTTACCACAACTACTGCTTTTTTAACATCATCCATGGTGCAGGTTCTATTAAGTATTGGCAAGTATGGTTACCCATTCTCGAAATTTACCTCTGCATTTAATCCATCCAAGTGCACACACAGCAGTGAGTAGTGGGCAACTGCACGCACACACACACAGTGAACATACACCCGGAGCAGTGGGCAGCTACTGCTCCAGTGCCCGGGAAGCAATTGGGGTTCCGTGCCTTGCTCAAGGGCACCTCAATCATGGTATTGAAGGCAGAGAGAGTGCTGTTTATTCACAATCCCCACCTTCAATTCCTGCCAGTGCGAGAATCGAAAGTCTGACTCCCTAACCATTAGGCCACGACTTCCCAACCAGGAGGGTGGCATCCTGTCCATCACCCATATGCGGATTAGCCACCTCAATCAGAGGATATGTCTCAGCTGTGGCTTGGGCTCCTACTGCTAACACAGGGTAGATTTTACCAAGAGGAGGAGTGTTCATAGCTAGTATTAGACTTAGGGTCCTAAGCTCGACCTGGGAGCTTGCTGTGCACAATTTTAGGTTTGGGCAACCTGAAACATTTAAGAACACAAGAAGAAAGACAAAAGAGTCAAGTACTTTTAGATGAAACTCGAGAGGAGAACCGACAGAGTTGTACTCAGTTACAACCTCCAACCGCTCTGAAGCACAACTCGCTGAAAACCTCTTTTTTATTGTCATCAGGGTCCTAGTTACAATGGGCATTGCTGCTCTAAAGGGAGAGGGAACACACAGCAGCAATGCGAATAGAATCATGAGTTTTCAAGATAAGTTTGAGATATGACTGCCTGTGTAAGAAGGCATCTCCTCCGCCGCCGCCTTCCTCGGCCAAGGCCGTAGCTTCTCTCCCGCATAGACAGTCCACCGTCGCTGGTCCCCGGCAGGCACAGAATGTGTGGCGGAGATGTCTCGTCATTACATAGGCGTCCTGTTGATTATCTTTGAATACAAATGGTACGGTACAATTCGTCCAACTAGTGTTTATTCAGCATACAGAGTAAATGTGGTAAGCAAACAAATATTCAAACAACTTGATACTGCAAAATATGTATTTGTACGTAAAATACAGTTCAGAGGTTTCAATAAAACGGGATGATTCATACTGTTTCAAGGGATAAGCAGACATGCAAATATGGAGAAGTGTTCCCAAACGGATCGGGAGCCTATTAGTGAATGACCCGTCCTGTTATTGGTTATTTCTAATGCATGGCGCTCATGAGACCTATCACACGTAACTTTCCAACTGACATTTTTCCATGTGAGGACAAGAAAAACAGAGAACGAAGCAGAGCTAAACAATTTGAGCAAGCTTTTATTTCATTTAATTGAGAGTTTCTGCTGTTTCCAACAGCGTTGGACTATATGTTTGTTTAAATTGAACCAAGCATGATCTTTTTACCGATGGCTTCCGCGAGGCACAACCTTATCGAGGATGATTCCAAAACTTATTCAGTGGCACTGTTAAGGTATGAAGTTATATGATAGTTGGGTTGATGTATTTTCATTAAAAAATATGTTGATTATTTTATCCCCTCCATTTATATACAATTCATTGGATACCTAGCTCCCAGGTGTAGGTTTGTTTAAATGGGTGGGGAAACCTATGCACAATAACTAAGAATGTAGTTGTTTTAATAAAAATGTCTTGAAAAGTGGGGGGAAAGATATGCCATTTTCAAAAAGGTAGTGTCAAATGTCCCTGAGCTTCAACCTACACTTTATACGGTGTAAGGCTGGGTGTCACCCTACCCCCTCCTCTCATATGCTAAAATCTGGAGTTGCTGGATAGAGTCCCTACATGATGGGTATCACACCTCATTATGTAACTTACTTAACGTAACATTGCTACTCATGTATTTATAATTAAGTGTCAAAATGTAGTCTGATTGGTTCTACAGATATTGGTTGGCTATAAAGAAAATTGTAAAGCATTGTTCTATTGTTCTCTAGATTCTTGATCTCACAAGGGCTTTAAATTTCCTAAACTCTGGCTTCTACTCCTGACTCTTTCTCTGATTTACAATAATCATGGTAGAATACGTTCGATTTAACCCTTAACTAAGTAACATATTTGCCACGCAAGTGATTTAATTCAGTTGCTATGCTATTAAATATAAGTATGCATTGCTTTCATTCAACCCATCAGTCAAATAGCTGTACTTCCAGCATATCTGGTACACAGTTCAGTTGACCCCTCCATTACAGAGTCTTTAGTGCAGTTTGTGTACACACAGCAGTGTGTATGAAAAGTGAATAGTGCAGTGGGTAAGTGACTATTGCAAGTTTTCAGATTGTCTTAGTTTTGTGTGGGGAGTCAGAGAGACCTGGGAGAGTTCAGGGCTCTCACAGCCTGCGGGAAGAAGCTGTTGATCAGTCTGGCAGAGCGGGCTCTGATGCTCCGGAACCGTCTACCTGATGGTAGGAGCTGGAAGAGGCTGTGGGAGGGGTGAGTGGGGTCCTTAACGATACTATTGGCTTTGCTGGAGCATCACTGTCCGCTGGATGGTCTTGCGGTCTGCTGCAGTACAGTTCCCGTACCAGACAGTGATGCAGCTGGTCAGCACACTCTTAATGGTTCCCCTGTAGAATGTGGTGAGGATGGGTGGAGGGAGACTTGCTCTCTTCAGCCGGCGGAGAAAGTGTAGGGGCTGATGTGCCTTCTTTGAGAATGTTGACAATGGACATACAGTACAGTACATATGAAGGACAATACTGGGCATGACAATGTGTAATTATTTTGTAGAAAAACTTGTTGAAAACTTTATCCGTGATGTTTTAAATGAAGGTTAGTCGAGGTTTAAAACGCTATATGCTATAGGCTACCTAATAGCCTTTAACGGTGATGTAGCTGTCAGGTAGGTGAATGGCAGTTATTTGGTTTATATGTCACATTGCAGGTCTATGGTAGGCTAAATATCTTAAATAAGGTATTGTCAACTAAACTGGGATTATTTGTGTAAACTGCCTTCAGTCAAACCCGACAAACCAGTTGACAAATGGCAAGAAGCCGGAATCCGCCCTCACAAATAAATATGCAAATGAATATATATTTTAGAGATAGTTTCTGAGTTTGTGATTCATTATGGAACAAGGACATTCAGTTTTAGGTCAGTATTGACGCTAGCAAATGTAAACTGGCAGCATAATTAAGAATGTCCTTCTGAGGAACTAAACGAATCTTCGTTAACCGAGTAGGAAATGTTAATGGACTTTGTGCCATGCCAATTCTGATTCATATTGAAATAAAGCCGTAGCGTTTTTTGGAGGTTTTCAACAGCTACTGTCTTTCACTTTCAACATAAACAAGGGTAGGCTACATACGATCTATAGGCTTAGTTCTTGAGTGTACGTGTACGGGCGCCTCTAAATGTATATGTAGTTTAATATAATGTAGTTAGTTTTCGACATTGCTTTATAAGTCTGTGGGTCTTTACGTGTTATTTCATTTTAGCATAAGCCTGTAAAGTTAATCAAGTGGAAACTATCATGTCGGTGTTGTTGTTATGCGATAACAGTGGGTATCACTATGTCTAATATTTGGTCTTTCTTTATGTGGTAGAAATAGAATCAACATGGAAGAACAAGTATCTCATTGGTTGAGGTCCAGAGACGAGGTCAGTTTATACACACTGATGGAGCTGGAAGAAGGTGCAACAGCAGAGCAGATCAAAAAGGCGTATAGGTACCCTGTCAGCATCCTTCTCAGTCAGATGACATGTTTACAGCTGGGTTATGGTGGTTTAAATGTACGTGTTAAAAATAAAGTGTTTGCCACTTTCAGGAAGATGGCACTCAGATATCACCCTGATAAGAACCCAGATAACCCAGAGGCTGCAAAGAAGTTCAAGGAGATCAACAACGCCAACACTATCCTCAACCATGACGGCAAGAGGAAGATCTATGACAAGTATGGCTCTTCGGGGCTGAAGGTTGCAAAACAGTTTGGAAAAGGGAGCGAAGAATATTATTTCCTCGAGTCCGAATGTTGGTTCAGGGTACGAACAATCTACCATAAAAGTCAACAAAACACTTGACTCACTCACATGAGCAAAATGTTTTTATTGTAAGGAATGTCGCAACAATACTAAGTGTCGTAGGAAACTGATGGGCATTCATATGGATCATTATTTTAATGGTGTGTCATGTTGTCCTGTTTTCAGACCCTTATGTGTTGCTGCTGTTTCTTCACCGGCTGTTGTTGCTGCTGCTGCTGCTTCTGCTGTTGCTTCTGTTGCTTGGGCTGTGAATGTTGCAACCCCGATGAGGAGGACTTTGGCAACATAGATCTAGATGAACTGGAGGCCCAGATGCAAGCTGAGCAGGAGCAAGGTCAGTGTGGGGTGAGGGTATGGTGGTGGGGTGAGGGTATGGTGGTGGGGTGAGGGTATGGTGGTGAGTGAGGGTATGGTGGTAGGGTGAGGGTGGTAGGGTGAGAGTATGGTGGTGGGGTGAGAGTATGATGGCGGGGTAAGGGTATGATGGTGGGGTGAGGGTATGGTGGTGGGGGGATGTTATGATGGTGGGGTGAAGGTATGGTGGTGGGGTGGGACCGGGGGAATGCCCTGCTATATTGAAAAAGGTTGTGACAAACAACAATGTGACAAAGACGTCGAATCTGTCCCAGATTGGGACACATATACAACATGCCTAAAAGTACTGTGAGGGAGAGAGGAGCGGAACAGGACAACCCCTGTATGTTTTTTGTATTTTTGTTTTTTACTGTTCTGAACCTTTTCTTTTGTTTCAGATGATGAATTTGTCATAGCCGTTCAACCGAGCTCTAGTGAAGCCAGTTTTTCGAGTGAAACTGTGATAGTCACTCAGCCAAGCCCTACTGAGGCCACTGTGTCAGGCATGTGTCAGGCCTTGAGGACTGGGGCAAAGTCATATTCTCCAATGAAGCCCCTTTCTGATAGTTTGGGGCATTTGGAAAAAGGCTTGTCAGGAGAAGAAAAGGTGAGTGCTAGCATCAGTCCTGTGTCATGCCAACAGTAAAGCATCCTGAGACCATTCATGTGTGGGGTTGCTTCTCATCCAAGGGCTCACTCACAATTCTGCCCAAAAACACAGCCATGAATTAAGAATGGTACCAAAACACCCTCCAACAGCAACTTCTTCCATCAATCCAACAACAGTTTGGTGAAGAACAATGCATTTTCCAGCACGATGAAGCACCGTGCCATGAGGCAAAAGTGATAACTAAGTGGCTCGGGGACCAGAACGTTGAAGTTTTGCGTCCATGGCCTGGAAACTCCCCAGATCTTAATCCCATTGAGAACTTGTGGTCAGTCCTCAAGAGGCGGGTGGACAAACAGAAACCCACTAATGCTGACAAACTCCAAGAAGTGATAATGAAAGAATGGGTTGCTATCAGTCAGGATTTGGCCCAGAAGTTGATTGAGAGCATGCCCAGTCGAATTGCAGAGGTCCTGAAAAAGAACGGCCAACACTGCAAATATGGACTCTTTCCATAAATGTCATGTAATTGTCGATAAAAGCCTTTGAAACGTATGAAGTGCTTGTAATTATATTTCAGTACATCACAGAAACAACTGAAACAAAGATCTAAATGTGGTTTAGCAGCAAACTTTGTGAAAACTAATATTTATGTAATTGTCAAAACTTTTGGCCACCACTGTATGTCCAGTCTAGTTCACTTTCTGAAGACTTTTGAAGCTAACATTAGCAATTGAGGAAATTCAGAGTGCAACAACAAAGTAAGCACGTCACGTTTGTGTGTGTAAGTGTGGGTGTGGTGAATGTCCACTATTGTGTTCTCATGACAAGATGTCAACCTCTGCATCAAACATTGGTTTTTGCTCAAATCTAACGTATAATGTAACATGACTTTATTTTCTTTCTACACTTGATACTGCAAAATATGTATAATCTGTACGTAAAATACAGTTCAGTGGTTTCAATAAAACGGGATGATTCATACGGTTTCAAGGGATAAGCAGACATGCAAATATGAAGAAGCGTTCCCAAACGGATCGGGAGCCTATTAGTGAATGACCCGTCCTGTTATTGGTTATTTCTAATGCATGGCGCTCATGAGACCTATCACACGTAACTTTCCAACTGACATTTTTCCATGTGAGGACAAGAAAAACAGAACGAAGCAGAGTTAAACAATTTGAGCAAGCTTTTATTTCATTTAATTGAGAGTTTCTGCTGTTTCCAACAGCGTTGGACTATATGTTCGTTTAAATTGAACCAAGCATGACCTTTTTACCGATGGCTTCCGCGAGGCACAACCTTATCGAGGATGATTCCAAAACTTATTCAGTGCCACTGTTAAGGTATGACGTTATATGGTGGTTGGGTTGATGTATTTTCATAAAAGAATATGTTAATTAGGCTACTCGTTGTTTTTGTACACATTGTGATATTACTGATGTTCAGTGCAGCACGTTCAGAGAAAAATCGACATTGTAGACCTACTGTGTTCCCCATATGGAATAGCTTGCAACTAAATGTAAAACGTGTTGGGTCATAAAAGCCACTTTTTCTCCCTCATGCTTGCGAGTTGCTTTTCCCCTCGAAGATCAACAGAGAATACTGAAGATACATCAAGCACTGACGATGCTTTGCAACCTACCCCTCACTGCCATGGCAATGACAGGATTCCATGGACAAGAATCAATGAAAAACAGGTGGCCAAAAGAAAGCTCGTGATTACTTGTACCATCAGCCTATTATTCATGGCCGGAGAGGTAATTGGTAAGATCTTCTTCTCTTCTCTTCTCTTCTTCTAAGATCCGTCTTAATCCTGTCATCTTTTAAGACATATTTTTGTCTCCGTTTTTGTGGTTGTCTGTTTTTGCTGTGAAAACATACAGTATATGTTGCCATTTCATCCTGTGCTGTCTAGGTGGGTATGCAGCCCAGAGTCTAGCTATCATGACAGACGCAGCACATCTCCTCACAGACTTTGGCAGCATCATGGTTAGCCTCTTTTCCTTGTATATATCCTCCAGACCAGCTACTAAAACCATGAATTTCGGATGGCATCGGTCAGGTCAGTCCCTACTGCTGTTAAAAAGATGTTAAGTCCACCTTTATTAGATACAAAAAAGAGGTTTTTGATACAGATGTGCTCATGCTCATGTCTTTTCAAACATAGAGATCCTGGGTGCTCTACTGTCAGTGCTCTCCATCTGGGCTGTCACTGGGGTACTGGTGTTCATCGCTGTACAGAGAATCCTCAATGACGACTATGAGATAAACAGCCAGGCTATGCTCATCACCTCTGGTTGTGCAGTCGGTGTTAACATTTTGTGAGAAAACTGACATTTTGACTAAGTTGTATACTCTTCCATCTTCTGTTCTTAAGATTATGAGGGTGGGGGCGGGTAGAAGCACATGTTGCTCAGTGGTGAAGTATGTGACTCCAAATCAAGGGGTTGCACGTTCAAAACCTCTCCCATACATCTCTGGAGCAATGAAGACATAGCTTTTTATTGATTTCATAGGATGGCCCTGATCCTCCACCAGTCGTCCTTGCATAGCCACGTTCACAGCCACGGACTCTCTTCCCAACATGGCCGCCCTCACTGTGCTCAGGGCAACAGCAGTGTGAGGGCGGCCTTCATCCATGTGGTGGGAGATTTGCTGCAAAGTGTTGGTGTCCTTCTGGCAGCCATCACCATTCACTTCTGGGTAGGTAGACTGCCAGTAAACACTGGACAGCAGCCTGAATCCACAGATAGTAAAACATAGTTCAATGGATTGATGACTGCCATGTTTTTTAACTGTTATTTTTTTTCTAACCATTATATACTTACCCCCCTCCCTACCTCCTGTCCTGGATAGCCTGAGTTTAAGATAGCTGATCCTGTCTGCACCTTCTTGTTCTCCTTTTTCGTTCTGGGATCCACCTGCACCATCTTAAAAGACATTTGTAGAATACTCATGGAAGGTACATCTAGTCCAATAATTCTGCTTGAACTGTGGATCCTGTTGACTGTCCACTAACTGTCATCACCTTCAATGACCCTGGCCATGCCAACTTTACTTGACAGGGGTCCCCAGAGGTGTGGACTTCAACACGGTGAGAGAGCTGCTTCAATCACTGGAAGGAGTCAAGGCAACGCACAACCTCCACATGTGGGCCCTCACCACCACTCATTCCCTGCTGTCAGTCCACCTGGCTGTTGGTAGGTTCCACTCAATGAACGGACTGAGCAGCACTCTACTGTTTCCTCATGTCTTGTTTGCTGTTGATAATACACATACATGTACATGTGTGAGCATACAGGACCGATGTTAAGACATGAAAAACACCATAGTAACTGAGATGTTTGTTTTCACATACTGTAGATGAATATAAGGATGGATACATTTCTTTAGAAATGATTCCAGTTAGGATAAGTGGGTGTTTTGACATTGGGTGCTTTGACGTTAAACCAATATTACAAGAATTACAGGACATTACAGGAATCATCTGTCTAACCATTTAAAAAAGACTGTAATAGTTATTGGAATCATGTATGTATCTTAAAAACAAAACCAATCAAACAAATGTGGTTTGTTTATTTGTTTGTTCCAGAGGAGGATGCTAATCCACAGGTAGTCCTCATGGAGTCAACAGAACTCCTGCAGTCAGAGTTTGGCTTTTCCAGCATCACCATCCAGATAGAGAGATTTTCAGAGGACATGACTGTCTGCTCACAATGCCAACACCTCACGGACTGAAACTGACTGGGCGAAGAGGACACTTGTGGTTCTTATGTTGTCCAAAAGAAGTCTTTGAAGAAGCATTGAAAGTCTGAATCTAATACCATTGTGTAGAAATATTATGAATTTGATATATTTATTAAATTTAGTGTAAAATGGGTGTGTATAATGAGTCTTTGTTACACGTGTGTTAGTGATATGTGTGGGAAAGCTCCTGGTTCAGTCAATATTGGCTTTTACTTTCCAAATAATGGACCAGCAAGGTCAATTCCTAGCACGGCTTTACTGAGACAAAAAAATGCCCCTGCCATTTTTTGCTCAGACCGGCCCACCACAATCGGTCGTATGGAAAATGAGCCAATAGGCTGCTGTTCCTGCCTTATGGGCGGGTTGTTGACCACTTTTAAGTTTTTTAGTTTAATATCAAGATTTATACTTAT
Source organism: Plecoglossus altivelis (assembly GCA_036571765.1). Lineage (NCBI taxonomy): Eukaryota > Metazoa > Chordata > Actinopteri > Osmeriformes > Plecoglossidae > Plecoglossus > Plecoglossus altivelis. Next base: position 8,071,769 of record BROE01000009.1, read on the forward strand.
TAAATATCATATTAGACCCAAGTGGTTCAGCACAACAAGCATTTTCTTGATGTGCTGGATTACCAGTCCACGTCTGATTCCTTGGCCTGATGAAACATCCCATATTTTCTGTAGTACTCAACCCTGCTTAATTTATGGCTCTATGTTTATGTCTGTGTCTAAATCAATGACCAGACTGACAACAATGGTACAGTAAACACAATGTGCCATATTTATTGTTTTAACCTAGACATGAGTGGGTTACAGTAAGTAAATAAAATGCAGCAAAACATGAACTCAGAATGTCATATTCTTATTAAATATTGTCAACTTCAACAGATGTTTCACTACACAATAAAAGATGAAGCATCAAAATGTTTGCATTACAGTACACCCATTAGTATACCTATGTAATACTGAATAGGTAACAATACTTCCTGTTGTCAATTGTAGGTCAGAACAGTAACATAGTGCCTTGTGTCTCACTAGAATGAGTCTTTTAAAGTATTATACATTTGAATAGTTTACCACAGAGACTTTATGGAAAAGATAAAGTAGCACATTTCAATACCTTCATGAAGTTCAATTGGCCATATCAGGACACCATACACCTGATGTCCTGGTTCAGCTCAGGGCTGAGGGCTGGCTGGGTGCTCTGCCTGGTCTATTCTCCCAGTACTTAGTGTATGCCTCTTGAAACATGTCCTTACAGGCAACCTTAGCATCCAGCCGCGAGCAGATGAGGAACGAGCCACCCATCTTGCGATGGAGAGAGTACGTCTCCTCCGGAGGGGGGGTTAGGCGCTCTCTCAGCATTATGGGGATCAGACTATGAATACGGTCTGTTGTGCTCTGGGCCCCGAAGTCAAACGGTTCCACAGATGAGAAGGCCTCCCCCAGAATCATCACTGCATCCACATGGGCGTTCTCCATTGCCTGGGGTTGCAGGTCAATTCCGTAAAGTCAACAGTCAACACAAAATCAAGCTTTTGTTTTTGCTGTTGCGGTATCTGATCAAGTTGGTGAGGCGCTGTGTACCTTTGATTCGAAGCCTGTGAGGAACTTCATATCCCTTGACCGCTGTAGAACGCCTTCTCGATTTTGGTCTGCTGCCGCCTTGATGACCTGTTGAGAAACGGAAACATGCAGAAGTTTCTTCTGAGGGTTCAACAACTTTCCCCCTACTAATTGAGGTATTTAATGGTAAGACTGACTGATTCTCTTGTAGGCTTTACCTCGATGTAGATGTCAGTGAAACTTTGATCAAAGCTAAGCGTGGCCCCAAAATCGAGAAGCGCAACCTGAATGACAGGAGAACATGCCTCATTCATTCAGAGAGAAGGCATTGTGTGATATATTAACCCTAAACGCTAAAACCCTGAAAATCAGTTTCAAGGAAACATACCCTGTGAGTTTGGGGATCAAAGAAGAAGTTGGACCAGTTGGGATCAGTCTGCATGTACCTGAACTCAAACAGCTCCCTCAAGCACAGAATCAGGATATGCTCACAGATCTGAATGGACCAAATCCAATGACAATGAGTACAGAGAAGGACAGAAACGTGGCGATTCCTTTTTTTTAATGAACAATAACATCGTACCACTTCACATCCTGGCATCATGTTGATGATATCACCTCATTGGGTGCCTCAACCTCTGGCACATGAAGTCTAGAAACATGTCATGGCATGTCTTGGACGACTAATGACTTGTGAGCTGGCTGTTGACAAAGGTGCATACCTCGTTCCTGAGCTCCTGGGAGAGGTCATTAGCTTGGTCCAGGGGTAAGCCAGGCACCAGGACGGTGGTGAGGACATGCTGGCTGCACAGTTCATCCACCACATCAGGCACATAGAAGAAGGGGTGGTCCTTCAAAAGCTCTCTAGGAGACAGACAATGACGCGGACAAACCAAAATAGAACTGTAAACATCGATTCTGACTCATCGTATGGTCCTGACTGTTAAATAAGTAAAAACATTGCTGCAATGTAAAGATTTCAACTTCACATTGCGCAATGTAGCTTAAAACCCCAAAAATGTGTCTTAAAAATGCTTCTTCAAAGGCTTAAAGTGTATTATCACTTTAGCTGACATGAAGACATTGAAATGATCTGTTTATCCTTTTACTCACTTGAATTTCTTGGCACATTTGGCCTCTCTTACATAATCACACTCGAGAGCCAACTCTCTGCTCATGACCTCGATCAAATGCTCTGGAAACAAACCTGGGACATAGAGAATAACATTGCTCACGTCCCTGGATTTGATAGGGAACTCATCAAAAAACGGATCACTCTTCAATGCTCCTTACTGCTTAATTTCAAACATACCTTTAGGGAGCGCGTTGCTCAAACTCAGGACGGTCATCAAGTTGTTGACATCACTGTTAATACTCTTGGCTACACCAGGATACTGAAAAAATGTATACAAATAATTTCAAACATGAATGTTTCAAACCTAAACAGAATCAGTTTCCTAACCACTATCTCTATCACCATCTAACCACACTTCCTGTCATCACCTGGATCTTCATGGCCACCTCTCTACCATCCTTCATCTTAGCCAGGTGCACTTGTCCAATGGAGGCAGCAGCAAACGGTCTCTCCTCAAAATATTCCAGCTTGTCTCTCCAGTTGGGACCTAGATCATTACTAATAGCTTTCTAAAGAGGGCAAGAAAAGCAAGTTGTGCTCTACAGGTCCATGGTCCATTACATGTGAGTTACCTTTCTAAGTATTACATTTTTATATACTATGACTGAATGTCCTCAACAACATGGTGGTTCCTTCCCCAATACCAGATAGTGTTTTTTGAGTAGACATTATTTTTAAATGATACTTCACCATCATCTGTTTAGTAGGCATAAAATCAGCACTCTGGCGGACACGCTCAAAGATTTTGGCCAACTGAGGGTTGATGAAAGCATCATCTGAAAAGACAGAACAATTATTCTACTCCAGAGTCACGTGAAATGTTGTGCACCATTCAAATAGGTATACGTTACATCATTATCCAAACAGCAGGAGCAAAAGGGGTGAGAGGAGAACAGATATAGCTGCCGACATGCTAAACCGGCCATTGGCAGTGAAGCATGACAGCTATTGTGATCAGCTGTCCGAAGGTTTATTTTAGGTGATGACATTTGCCCGCTTGGTGGCAGCGCGTGTTTATGTACTTGTTAGTTTGGGAAGGAGAAAGGGAGAGGGTTGTTTTTATTTTTTGTATAAAAACAGTCCTATAGTGTGTTTTGATGTTTGATATGACTGCGGTCATCCCTCACCTTGAATGCTAAGCATCTGTCCCAGTTTCAGGGCTGCTCCACGTACTTTGCACAGGGTTCTCACAATCCTCTCGGCGTTTGCCTCTGAGAGAAAAGGGCTGGAATCCAGAATGGCCTTCTTGTCACCTAAATAGTACAAGACCACAGCATGACACTTTGACAGCCATCATCACCATTGACCAAACTGAGTAAACATCCCTGCTTCGTTCCGTCCACTTACCACTGATCTGGTCAGGCCTCAAACTTTTTTTGGCCAGCTCAGCAATAGCCCCGAGGCTGAGACCGACTGCCAAACCTGCAATATAAAATTAAATTAAAAAATTATATTGATGATCATGTTATTCTAAATAAGCTTCATACAGAGCATAGATGGTGGAAGAATAATACAACAAACACTACAGTAAGTGTCATACCACTTCTTTACCAGAAGGAGAGATTAGGTGACTGTAGGAATTCGAAGGTTAGCTAAAACCCAGTGGCTGATAAGCTCCACTTTGTTTTCAAATAATATATTCAATAAAGTTCTCATGTTGTCACACTTTAGGCTACAATGATGAGGCAAACTCGCCATCTTGCTGTACCTCCAAAGTTGACCAGCCTTCCTAGCCTTGTGACGGGCACCTTCCTTTCCCGAGCTCTTTCACTGAGCTGGAACAGGAACGACGGATTCGAATTCATATCATGTCAAAGACACATCAAATGGTTCATAATAAATGCAGAATAGAAAGCAAGAAGAAGCACCACTTGTTTGAGTTGTTTGGAGTGTGTCTGTTTGGCTTCCCTGGCTTTCTTCATCTCCTCTGTGGTCAGCCCATCCACGGGAGTGTCCCCCTGATGGAAGAGACGCGCTTGCTCACAGAGCGGCTGGCGGCCCCAGGCCCTCTGCTCCGACAGCAGCCTCCCAGTGCAGGTCCCAGTGGCCCCGTACAAGTGCTTGGCCCCCGAGAAGCCTCCCCTCACAGTTGGCACCTTGTGTGAGGAAGACCCTGCTGCAGCGCTGGGCTGGGTAACACCCTGCTGCGGCTGCTGCTGGATAGGCCCCTGTAAAACAACATAAGTAGGCATGTTGATAACAGTGGACAGATTGAAACAAGCGTTTGGTACTGTGCTCGTAGATGTGCTGGAGGGGAGTGCAGTGCTTCAAACATCAAACAAACAAACAAACAGGATGAGGGACAAGGATTAGGTCACTTAGGTGATCAAGTTGGATGTTTGTGAAGCCTTCTTGGGACCCCACATACCGTGGCAGAGTGCTGTGTGTAGAGCACTCTCTGGTCTCTGACACCAGCCGTGTTCTTCAGCCAGGACAGGCTTCGCATTATCACTGTGTCTCCTCCCTTCATGCTCTCTGTCTCCAGCCTGCGCAAACAGCAACAGCAGCATGTTGACAAAAGCACACTTATGTTCTAGTGGCTGCTCCCGCTAACACGTAAGAAATAGACTTGGCAGATATAGATAAAACCTTATTAAAAATGTATTCTGAAAGCACCAAAAACCAAAGAATACTAATACACAATGTTTGGTTTTAGCGGTGTAATTGATTTGATTAGTATGAATCCAAAAGGATAATTAACTTCCTCTAAAAGAAAAAAGAGGCACCCTCAAGAGATATTATTATCAAAATTACACTGACATATACTCAAAACTTGTCAATATGGATAATCATAGCTAATATGTTTATAATGTAATCAGAACACAAAAGGTTATATATTAAGTTATTCTACTCACCAATCAAAAAGACAGCGAACAAGCACAGTTCCTTTGAGTTACTTTAATTTGAGGTAATTTAGTTTCAAGGTCTTAGCCTACAAATCATCTCAACGTAAGCATTATCAAACGTAGTCTTCACCTTGAACTAAATGCACAATCGCTCATTGCAAACAGTTCTACTCCTGCGAGAAGCGCAAAACGACAACCAAATTCCTTCAGACCGAGCTGAACGGGTAAATAGGCCAATCAGAACACGGTATCTCGGCCCGTTGCTTTAAGTAATGCTTCTATTGGTGTTTTTTTACTGTCAGTTTGAACGCTGCTCCAGTCAAGTCCGACGCTCTTGAGCCGTGGTAGTCTCCACCGGTTCCCCCCTTCCGAAATTGTCTGGGCATGCCCACCTTGATCTAACTAGAAGGATATGGCTGATCTGTGGTCAGTAAACGGGGACAAGCCTGACCATTCATAGTAAAACATCGAACTAACCAATGACCAACAATAATAAACATTATCCTTGGAAAGAACCTGCTTTCATAATTTGGATCAGTGGTATGCCAAAACACAAAAACAAGACATAATTAGCATACAATTAGCTGATATGAACTATGTCTGCCTTATTTTCTGTGTATACAATTGTTCAAACTACATTAAACATTAGCTTCAAAATGGATATTATATGCAAAGCAAATTTAACATAAAAAAATTTTTATATGAAGGAAAACACTACTGCATGACCTTTCCTGAGAAAAGTAGGCCAGGTAATCCTGTTAATCATTTTATTCTTCAAATTCAACTTTGCACGGCAGTCAGTCCCACTGCTGTCGTCTGCTATAAAAGAATAAACATGAAATGTAACATAAACCACAGCAGCAGACAACGGCAACTGAACTATGTCCTTCAGAACAGACACAGTCTTATGACAGGGTAGAGAATGTCCCAGCCTGGTTAGGTCAGACCCTGACAACAGTCTTCAGTTTAGGGAACAGGCGGAGGGCGTTCTGGGTGGTCACTTCCAAAACTATCTCCAAGGGGACTCCCTTGATTTTGCTGATGTATTCGGCACAAACAGAAATATTCTTGGGCTCATTTCGGACCTGGGTATGAAATCCAAAAACACACAAAAAATCGTCTTACATCATTTGATTTTCCACCCAGACGCTGTGTTATTTACCAGCTCCTGGAACAGAACTGGAAGGTTTGAATGTCTCTACCTGTTTTTCCGGACCCAGGGCAGGAGAATCTGTTTCTAGACATATGCTCTCCAGCGGTAGCTGTTTTACAAGCTTCTGCTTCTTGTTATAAAGCACAAACAAAGCAACACATGGTGTCAGTCAGTTCACTTTTATTCGTACACCAGGATTCACCCATTGATTCAATATGTCCTGCTACTATTTTACTGGGGCTTTTATTATTTTCTCACTGTTATATACTGTCTTACCTGCTCACTTCGTATGATGGATGGCGGGATGGAGAAATAGTAACCTGCTCTTACACCCTCCATCGCCACAGAGGGCTTCCCATCAAAAGCATGGAGCAAAGCTTTCTTAACACCTGGTAACAGCATCATCATTTGTATGCTGCAGGACTAGAACCCATTCAGAGACATAAACACTTACTAAATACTACAGCATTTAGAAATCCATCAGGTGCATGCAGAGTCTCTCTTTACCTTGCTCCTTCAAGAGGTGGATGGTGGGCCTGCCAGCAGATCTAGAATGCACATTTCTATCCAGTGGAAAAAGAGAATCTGTCTTTCACAATCAATTTCACAACCAATAATAATTTGTGATCTGGGGAATAAGCTGTGCATGACTTACAAGGGCAGGTCAAGTTGTTTGGCAATCTCTGCCTGACAAACAAGCACCTGTCTCTGCGCATCTTTTTCAGTGTCACTACTGGCATACCTGGGGGTAAAATCCAGGCCAACCTGTCAAGATGAAGGGAGGATAGATTTGATCTGATAAATCCTTCTTCATTAAAGTAATGTTATTATCATTATGATAGGGTGGTCATCCATAGGGTCACAGGCCTACCTCTCCAATAGCCACGATATGGTGCTTGTATTTCTCTATCAGGGGCAGAGCAGCATCCAAGTCCTGCATTGACATATAATTCCACAGAGTTCAAATAGGCAGGCGTTTCCCAATGTTGTATTGAGCAAACATTAATCAAATGTAACGCACAAGAGGAACCGGAGACCACTATGCTGGGCATTCGTATGTTGCTGAAGTTTGGCCTACCTCCATAGTGGCCCCCCGCTGTTGCGCTAGGGGGGAACCTTGTACAGGGTGAACTCCCAAACACGGGAAAATAAAGCCAGGAAACCTATGATAACAGGACAATGCTAGCAAACACGTGCAATAGTACCAGAAATGTCTTAGATGAAACTGTTCAAATGAAGTTTGTTACGCGGTTGTACGGTTTGTTTGTTTACATTTTTGACAAATGAATGATCTTCTCAAACTCGCTAGCATGTTCTGAAACGGCTAACAGCGCAGAAACTCCTGCCTGACATGAAACGAAACGTGTGTTATGCACGTTATACATAATCATCTTGCCGGTCCTCACACAAAATTACGATGAATACAAGTTACTTTGACGTGTGACTTACCCTTTTTGAATTGTCAATCACTTCCTCAATGTCCTTAGAAAAAAAGAAAGATATTACTCAAAGAGTGGCTTAATGTCCTTAAATAAATCTCAAGCTATACCCTCACGGTGAACCTACCAGGTCAAAATCTTCGGCTGAGATATGACAGTGACAGTCAACGAACCCCTGCATTTGTATTTGATTTCGCCAACATGAACACAGCGCCTGCAAAGTGACGGAACTCTACGTTGAGAGCTGCGCGCAGCATTTGTGTGAGAAGGATTTCCGCTTCCTGGTTTGTAGGACAAAGGTGCAGCGTAAATATGATCCTCAAAGCGATTCATCATGTGAGAACAGTCGTCATATAGCTCTCTGAAAAACTTTGTTGTGCTTTTACTGGATTTGATTTTGCCTACGGCAGTAATGGCGCTCTCTAACCTTGCAGCGGTCGCCTTGCTGTCTATGGTTAGCCTGTGTAGATGCGACTACTCACCTACCTGGGAATCAATCGACTCGAGACCTTTACCAGAATGGTATGACCAGGCGAAATTTGGCATCTTCATACATTGGGGTGTATTTTCGGTTCCCAGCTTCGGTAGTGAGTGGTTCTGGTGAGTTGTATTTTTTGTTTTTATAGCAACTTATCAACCGGAAGTTCACCCGTTGTATGGAATGTTTTGTTTACCAGTATAACCTTTTGTCTGTATTTCAAGGTATTATTTACAGAAACAGAAACGGCAGCCTTATGTAGACTTCATGAAGAACAACTATCCTCCAGACTTCCGGTACCAAGACTTTGCCCCCCAGTTTACTGCTGAATTCTTTGATCCTAAAGAGTGGACTGATATATTTGCGTCGTCAGGGGCCAAATACATTGTCCTCACCACCAAACACCACGAAGGTGTGTAACATTAGCTATCCCTGTCTTTTACTGGTGACACTCACGCTAACTGGAACAATGATATGAAACATGCATTGTCATAGTCATACTATGATACTCATGAGACAGACCGTTTTTAAAGTGTTATCTGTATGTATTATCTTCAGGTTTCACACTATGGGGCTCCAAGTATTCGTGGAACTGGAATGCTATGGATGTGGGCCCCAAGCGGGACTTGGTGGGTGACATGGCAGCTGCTCTCCGGGCCAACAGCGACCTGCGCTTGGGGCTGTACCACTCTTTGTTTGAGTGGTTCAACCCACTTTGGCAGCAGGATGCCGCTAACGTATTCTCCACAAATGTCTTCCCCACTACCAAAACCCTGCCTGAGCTCTATGAGATAGTGACTAAGTACAAACCTGAGGTGCTATGGTCTGATGGAGATGGAGATGCACCTGATAAGTACTGGAACAGCACTGGGTTCCTTGCTTGGCTGTACAACGAAAGGTAACTGAAATCTGGATAAAAGAGCCTACTAAATAATGACAAATATTACCAAAGTGTTTGTATTTTTCTTTCTCAGCCCAGTAAAGGACACGGTGGTGACCAATGACCGCTGGGGCTACGGCTCCATCTGCAAGCACGGCGGCTACTACACCTGTGCTGACCGCTACCAGCCGGGCCACCTACTCAAACACAAGTGGGAGAACTGCATGACCATAGACACCAAGTCCTGGGGCTACAGGCGAAATGCCCCTCTCCAAGATTACCTCAATATTGAGCAACTTGTGCAAGTGAGTTATGAATCCTGGCCATTTTTCCAGATCTTTCTGCATGACAGTTATCTATGGAAAAATGGCTCTGCATAACGTCCGTAATGGTTGAAGTCCGTAATGGTTGAAGTCCGTAATGGTTTTCTATGAGACGTTGTAAAGTTTCGTTTATATCTTCAATTACTTTAAGAGGTAGGCCCTCATCCACAAAACAGCATGGTACATTGCCTTGATGTTCTGATTTGTTTTAGGAGAAGTATGAATGCTCAAAGGGAGTCGATTCTTTTCTTTTTTGTGTAGTTAAAAGAAACACAGCTGAGACAGGCAGAGTGCCATTGTGTCTCTAGGAAACCTGTGAATGATTAACTGAGCTGTGTGCATCTCAGACTCTGGTGGAGACTGTGTCATGTGGAGGGAACCTGCTGATGAACGTGGGGCCCACTCATGACGGTAGGATTGCCCCGATCTTCGAGGAGCGGCTCCGACAGATGGGCCAGTGGCTGAAGGTCAATGGGGAGGCCATTTACAACACCTCAGCTTGGAGGGCTCAGAAGGACAACACTACCGCTGGAGTTTGGTCTGTTCTCATTCCTAATATTCAGGAAAAGATCACTGACTTGTGCTTGTACATCAAACCAGAGTTTACTTGTTGTTTAATGTGCAACAATATGCTTGTTATTTATTTGTACAGGTACACAAGTAAACCACAGGAGAAGGCCATCTATGCCATATTTTTCGAGTGGCCCGTTAATGGACGGTTGTTTCTGCAAGAGCCTGTTATGACAGCGCAGACTGAGGTACAAACATTTTGAACATTCAGTTTCATTTGGTTATGAAAACAGGAAGTATGAACACATGACTCACATGACTCACGCCAGGTCTGCTTAAACTGTCCAGTAGAAATTTATTGGGGAGGAGGGACTGGTTTGTCAGGTTTGATTCCTCTTAGACGTTGATGCTTTGAACATGCATGAATTGAGTTGCTTGCATATTTTGTGTGGGATTCCATTTCGTTTGGGACACATACTTTGCCTTTCTTGCCCTAAAAGGTGGTGCTTCTTGGTCAAAAGCCATTAAAATGGGAACCTTCAAAGCCTAGTGGGGTGACTGTGATCCTGCCCCAGCTATCCTACAGTCAGATGCCATGCCAGTGGGCCTGGACACTGAGACTGACAGCTGCCACATAGAGGAGGAAGAGGTGGCACTGGAGGAAGAGGAGGGAATAGTAGGAGAAATCAAGGGAGGTCCAGTTTGTTGTCAGGTTAGAGGCAACATAAATCATCTCTAACGTTCTTAAGGACATTACCTGTAGTGCCTGTAGTAAGGATGAAATAATAAGAGGTTTTAATGTGAATCCACAGCTAACTGCCTGCATTATGGAACTGAAGGTATATAAATCAATCATTACTTTCCTTTTAACAAATCAAATCTGTGTCCAGTTTTGATGACTGCTCATTAGTAATATACCCTGCACTTTTGAAGTATCTTAAAAATACATTTAGATTTCTGAAATATCTGTAATAATAATGAGAATTGTGCACTTTCTATTGATTTCTATGGATATTGATTGATTTTACCATTTGAATGTGAGAGTATAAATATTTCATACATTCCACTGTGACTTGAATATTGAATAAACATTATTTCTCATAACTGTTGTTTAGAACCTGAGATTGGTTTGAATGCGCATAGAGAAGTAACTATTCTGTAAGTTCACAACGTTCAATTCGGCGCTTTGACAGAAGACGCCCTCTATTGGCACAGTATAAACTTGCAATTCGTCCGTCCTATTTTCAACTGAAGTGTTTCCTCGACGTGTTCGAGACCCGAGATGTGTAAAGAATAGCTAATGTACATATCATATTTCAATTGTTAACAATCGTAATATGGAATGCTTCGGAATAAACGACATTAATAAAGTATGTTAGAATAAGCTAATCTTCAAAGGACACGTGCAGAAAGTCTTTTAGGAAAAGGCATCTGCTGACCTCTATGTTCACGCGCCTTTTTTTGGCCTGTTGAGTGTCAGTGCTAGAGGCAACGTGTGTGTATCAATGTTGTGTCTGCTCACTGTGTTGCACGCGCCTGAGAATGTGGGAGGTACTTGTTTCGCCAATGTTCCATGACGTGAAAAAAGGGGGTTTGCAAGGGGTTCTCAAGTGTCCCCATATCACAGAGTAGTCCAGTACGCGTAAACGTACGATTATGCAAACCGCGCCAGCGATACCCACCGCGGTCTTCCAAACAAGTTGTTGCATACATATGGAATTTGGAGTCTTGCAGTGAAATGAAACCATACCGACTGATGTCATATTTCCATATGCTATTTCAAGTATTAGAACACTCCTAATTAAACCAACCCTTACCAACTAACGCTAATGGGTTAAACAATCATGAATCTGCATTCAGCCTACAGTGAAGCCATTTTGTCAGAATAGCCTTCAACATTGGGGGGAGTGGGGGGGGGGGGTACTATGATTACTTCTTGAGTTTATAGACCGGATGTGCTATTTAGGTTTTATTTGGGTGCATAGAACATGGAGACAATATGAAACTGGCTTTACGTTGCCATGGAAACTCACAATCGTGCCAGATGTAAAACCCTCAAGAATTTGGAAGGAAAAAAAAAACCACAAAAATAAAACATCAGCAACCCCTGGGGTTTTTCCCCCCCTCCACTAATCATCTGATAAAAAAGAGAAACATTTGCCAACCACAGACCTGATGCGGTCCTCATAAACATTAGTCCCTCTCTCCCTCTCTCCCTCTCTCTATGCCTCCTGTCGCTCTTTCACACATGCACACATAACCTACGCAAAGATACATAGCCTACACCTTCTCTTCCCCATCAGTCTGAACTCTCATAGAGGCTGCTGGTAGGAGGGTGCTTGTGAGGCATTCAATCACATGCAAATTAGTTGCGGATGTGAGCTGGTCAGCAGAGCTGTGTGCCTCAGATAGTGGAAATGCCAAGCAGCGTGGAACTTCCAGCGGGACCGACCATTATATTTATAGAGACAGGCGACTTGACCTTCACTGCACATTGAGTACCAGCCATTTTAGTGCCGCTCATCTAGATACTGACTACAGCATTACGGGCCTTCGCTGCAATGCAGTTGAATGTTCAGCCTCAAGTTCATCTCAGTCCCTGTTGATCAAGACTTGTAATTTCATTCTGTATGAAGTATATGGAATTATATTTACTTCATTTGATTAATTTGGACAGACTTGACAAAAAGAAAAAGGTAACTTTTTAAGATTACAACTGTAAACCCAAATAACCCAATGCAATAGCCAAATAGTTACTATTATAAAGTAATTTAATGAAACATGTTTGGAATTGTTTGTCCTTATTCTACATAGCTGTTATGTAAGTTAGGCCTAAGTAAGCAAACCTTTGTCTGCTTGACAGTTTTATGTTACCAATAAGCTTTAAGTTGATACCCTCCCCCTCCCCCTGACCATAGTTAGTCCAGCTGGGGTAAACCTCTAACCAAGGTCTCCTATTCATAGACACGCAAAGTAGTTCTCACCTACGTTCCTACTGAAACTGAAGAAGACGGTCAACGCTATTTATAGTTGTGTTTATTGTATTGTATTGAAAGGGCAAAGTTTTACCTACATGACAGGGAGACCTAAACAGAAGTGTCAAAAATGTCCAGTAAAATAATGTACTGGATATGATTTGATTGACATATGTAATTGCATTGGTTATGTAGACAGATCTATTGCCGTTGGAAATGAGACATATTGTGTTCTAAATGAGATAAAGGTAGGCTATTTCTGTGGGTCAATGTATTTCTCTATCGACGTGCAATGGCTGTAGAGTTGAGTGAATGCTACATTTTAACCATAGGCTACATTTCTATGTCCTTGATCTACGGTCGGTCAGATCATGCTTGTATACAGGCTGTGGCTTCCCTTTGCGCATCCATAAAGCAGGTAGTCCCCCTTTGATTCTATCAGCTGCCAGGTTGTCCCCAATTCAGTCAGCCTATAGCATGGACTGTGGGCATCGTTTCACTGATCTCCGATCAACATCTGGAAGGTGTCAGAAAAGGTCGAAAGAATGTAATTCGTGACGTTCAAACTTGCGACATTAAGCGTTTTGTTTTTACCTACCTAAAACGTACCTCTTCATGTATTCTAGTTTTATTGACAAATGTAAGATATGTATTACCTTTGTTTGACCATATTGTGTCTTTTCAGCGATTAGGATATTTCTATGTCCGTTTTTGTTTAAAGTAACCTATTGCCAGTCATCGAGAGATTAAGTAATTGCTGCTCCACCAGAGACCACTGAGAAAGTGTCCTTAAACGTGGTGTGTTGTGTAAGCCCTCTCAGGGCCCCTTTGCTATTTTTGTGCCTTGGTCCGCGTCACGGTTGGGTATTTTCTCCGGTGACTGGCTCACATCAATAGATCTTCTAATGCCTACTCAGTCAGCCAGCCGCGTTTGATTGATGAGGTTTTTATACCTTCATGCTTTTTTCTTCTTCCTGATTTCAGTTTCATTCAGTAGCCCAAATCTGCGGATAATGGACAACTGGAATATACAATCCGAAGAATGTCACATGTGACCGGCAATATGGGACAAGGGAGAATACGACTGTCGGGTTTGTATGAGGGTGATGTTTGTTATCTAGATGGCTGTTTCTGTGTATGGAGGATTTTTGGCTATCCATAGACCTTGAGATTGTCTGCATTTAAACCAGGTAGTATTAGCCCACGCTGATGGCTGTTCTGAATGCTGTGTTCTGGGCACTACATAGGACCCCACTGTCCCAAACATTATATTCACGGATTTCAGGTAATCTTAGAAACCGCAACTACCCCTTGTAATGAAGGCTATAGTCTTAGACGTGCAACTGCAGTATCGATGTTGTCCATGTATACAGTAATTGTCTCATTGTTGTCTTGCAGTAAAAGCTGTAAACTGTGTGGTGCTTGCTGTTGTTATTGTGCTTTTCCGTATCGGCTTGGAAAGTGCATGCACCATCAGAAACCTCCACCCACTACCATTCACAACACTGCCCTCCCACCCACCCCCTCCACAGTAGCACTCCACTGTCAGTATTGTACAATGGGGTTGATACAGCTCTACTACCTCCACAAGGGAGAGATAGATTTGAATGGGGGGCTTTGATGATGTATGAGCACACAAAGTCTGTTGAGTTAACGTGTCGTTCAGTGTTGCTTTGTTTGCCTGGAAGTGTAGGCTTTGCTCCCTCTCCCAGGAGTTCAAGGTATTTGTTGTGTGTGGTGGTTTGCTAGAGCTTTTCTTGTCTCGGTCTGCCTCATTCTCTCTCAATGCTGAGAAAGGATGCAAACAGCAATGAGGTCATGACCTTGAAGAGAGCAGGCTCCAGGGTTGTACAGTATTGTCACCTATGACATCACACCTTTCTTACCTCTGTAAACATCATGTCTGGGCCTCGAAATGGCCCAAGTGAGCCACCTTCATACGCTTTCCCTTCTTCTCTGTCTCCACGAAAGGCCTCCAGAAACAGAATGGATGACTATGGAACATACTCTTCTAGAAGCAGCTGTGTGAAGCAATTTGTCACAAATATTCGGTGTTGGTTCTCAGACTTGCAGACGCTTTTATCTAGACATCTTGAGTCACCTTGGATTTCTGTCCTCAGGTTCATGCCTGGGGAGCTACTGTAACAAAGACAGAGCGAGAAAAGGAGTGAGAGAGAGAGAATGAAAGAGAGAGAGACGAGAGAGAAACGTAGGATGTCCTAATTAAGGGGAACTCTGAGGGTTTGAACCAGATAATCTTGCATAACCTCGTTATAGTGTACACAGCCTATGATACTGAGAAGATAGAAGTAATGTTCCCTCAGAGACCCAGGCCTCTGCTGTAGAACTGGTGTGTAAAGGTGCTTTAGCTCAACAATGCCTCAGATCCTATGATGACAGGGGCAGACTCTAGTAGTACCTAAAGATCACAGAAGGATGCTTCTTTTAGATGACTTATTTTGCAGCTAAGCAAGTACAGATCCTGGGTCTGTCAGCCACAGGGTTAGGGCAAGGATTACGTTTTAGCATGTGGAAAAAATATGCCTCACAGACCTAAAGGTAATGTAACTAAACGCCATGTTACGTTTCATGTAAGCAAGCAAAAGCACTATACATGGACACGTACATGTTCTCACACGCACGTACACACACAGTTCTGCAGGAAATGTAGGGCATCAGCCAGGGGTAAGATGAGGTTGTGGAGGTATTTTAGAGGCTGGTAAAAGACAGATTTTTCCATTCCTGCTGTGCACTTTGCTAGTTATACATTTTATACACCACTTTTTGTTTATTTGAAGGATTTTAAGAGGGCAATCATTTTGATTAGGAAACTATTAACATGTTTGATTAGGCTTCTGTCATCTTAGATTTTATTTTATAATTTAACTAAGTGTGAAACAGTAATGTTTAGTTTGCTTTATTTATCATGAAATAACTGTCTGTTATTATATTATATTCTGTGATTATAATTATATTAGATTTAGTTATATTTGCCTTTGTTTTCTTTGTCTCCACCTGAGCAGTCATTTTCAACATGGTTCAACATGGCTGGTTTCCTGTTTTTAATGTGTTATTTCACTAATGATAATTTCTCTGTTTCTTTGGTTTCTTTCAGATGTCCCTGTCCTGCAGCTAATTCGCATATCTGATAATATTATTAAAATTACATAACAGACCAGAAATTGATCCTCAAAGGTGACATTGGATTAACAGGAGTCACTTGAAACTACAGCTGAAGAGAAATGCTCTGTGTTGCCCCGGGGGAGGAATGTTGAATAGAGAAAAGGGACATCAGAGCCAGCAACTGTTGAGGATATAAGAGGAAGCCCCTGGGTGGATTTAGAGGAGGAGAGACTCGAACCTACAACCTCCGGTGGCTCCAAGTAGAAACACATGTGCATCATCAGAAATGCCTCTCTCAGGGAAAAGGCAGCAGCCGTTAGTGGATCAGCGCACCCTCCAGCCCCTCGCCGCAGGCCATCGTTACCATGAGCTACACTCCTGCACTCCTCAGGAACACCAGTCACTTACCTTCACCAGACAGAACACCGTCGGCCAGTTGGCGTCAGTGCCATCCTTGGGAGGGTGTGGGCCCTCCCCCTTGAGGAAGTCCCCCAGTTTATCCCTTGTCCCCCAGCCACAGGGCCCACAGTCATGCACGGAACTGCTATCAGAGGAAGTGTGTAAGATAGAGCCGAAACCGCAAAAGCCTGGGAAGTATGTTTGTGATTATTGTGGAAGGGCTTGTGCCAAACCAAGTGTGCTCAAGAAGCATATCCGCTCGCACACCGGCGAACGGCCTTATCCCTGCATCCCATGTGGGTTCTCCTTTAAAACCAAGAGTAATTTATATAAACACAGAAAATCTCATGCTCACTCTGTCAAAGCTGGAACCGTGCCATTTTCAGAACTGGGATCTTACAGTGCCAACATGGATCAGGGGTCTCTGGAAGGGGAAGGGGAGCTTTATTCCGACGCAGAGCAGAGCTCAGACACAGACGAGGACACAGTCACTGATTCTCTGCTAGCGGATTCAGAGGAACCAGATAGTGTTGCAGTGAAAACGTCCAATCTCATGGCACAGAAAGAGGGATCCGCAATGACGCCAACTGAGGATGGCTCATTCCAGCCCAAAGAGATCAATGCATCTCTTACTGTAGCTCAGATCAACCCTGCAATCCAATCTCGCACCATCAAACAAAGACTTGCGCTGCGGCTCTCTGAGAAAAGAAGCAGCGACCCTGACCAGTCCCTCTCCCTCCCCAGCCAGTCTAGCAAAGGCAGTACGGACTCTGGTTACTTCTCGCGCTCTGAGAGTGCAGAGCACCAGAGCGGCCCCCCAAACACCAATGCCAAGTCCTATCAAGAAATCATGTTTGGGAAGTGTTACAGGCCAAGTCCCAAACAGGTGGCTGTTGTGACTTGCAGGGCCGACTCTAGCAATTCCATGCCTGGAGAGGGGAAGGGTTCAGAGAGGGGGGTATCCCGTGTTTTTACACAGGAGAAAGAACTGGTTGAGTCTATCAAAATCAACACGAGGTCATTCACAAGAGAGGAGATTAAAGATTCCCAGCTTGACCCTGCCTCTGATGCTGGGCCTCTGTTCCGCAGCAACTCCATGCCCACGTCGTCGGCAACCTGCCTCAGCATGCCACAAGGCCTGCGAGGCAGTCACTCTTTCGATGAGCGTACGAACCCCGGAGGGATGAGGAGGCTCCGAAGACAGGCTGCCTTCGAACTCTCCGTTCATGAAAGCCACACTGAGACTGAACATTTTGCAAACGTGAGTGAGAGTCCCCAGGTTGCACTGTTGGGGATGGGGGGAGAAGGTGTCTCTGAGACGGTATCCTGCACAGCGCTACAGAAGCAAGGGCTGGAACTAGCAACGAGGAAACGTCGAAAGGAGAAAAGGGAGGAGGAGGATTCTGTGGGGCCATATGACAGGCGCTGTGACCTGTCTGAGGAGAGGCACGAGTCAGCCAGGCTTTACGAATCACAGCAGCTCAGCTGTAGGGCCGGACACAGTGTTCACACTCAGCTGGACAGACACAACATGGAGGTCTCAGTCAGCCCTGAAGCTATAGGAAGAAAGTCTTTAGGTAATGTCATTTCAGTCATTCAGCACACCAACTCATTAAACAGGTCTCAGTCTGAACCACATCAAAGTCAGAGGCAGGACAGCATTTGTTCACTGCAAACCGCAAAGCACGTTGAAGTGCAGGAGAGACTGAATAGAGCTGAGATGATCAGGCATCAGTTGAGTGAGTGTAGACTAGACCAGCCATATCAAATGGGCCCCAAGCTAGTCCGCCAGTCCAACATTCAGGTCCCAGAGATCAGGGTCACTGTCGAGCCTGACACCCCAGAGAAAGTCCCGGAAGTTCAGGTGAAAGAGCCTGAAAAGCACATCGAGGAGTTCCAGTGGCCTCAGAGGAGCGAGACATTATCTCAGTTCCCTCCCGAAAAACTCCCTCCGAAGAAGAAGAGACTGCGCCTTGCGGACATTGAGCACTCTTCCGGAGAATCTAGTTTTGAGTCTGCATGCACGAGTCTCTCCCGGAGCCCCAGCCAGGACAGCAACTTATCCTACAGCTCCAGCTTTTCCTTCGACAGAGAGGACAGCTTCAAGTCAGCCTCCCCAGGACGACCTGATGATGGTGGAAAATCTCTGGAGTTCCTTGCTGTGCCAGGAAGTGGCAACTCCCTCTTGGTCCTGAACCAGCGTCAGCAACATGAAATGAGACGCTCTTCATCTGAACAGGCCCCGTGCAACCTGCGCAGGGAGTTCCCTGAGGCGCGCAGCGTGTCATTTGACTACGGCAGTCTGTCTCCAACATCCCGGCTTAGGCATGGGGCCATCGCCGGAGCTGAACAAGACCAGAGTCATTTGGTGCGGCAGGAGTCCTTGAACATGGACCCTGAATTCACCCACTTGCGTCTGTTTCCCCAGTGTTATGGCAGCAGTGCTCTGGCGTTGTCAGTGTCCGCTGTGCATTCACAGCCCCTGCCAGGATCCACCACTGGTAACATCTGCTCTCAGCAACCCTCCAGCCTGACAGTCCCTGTCAGGATCCAGACACATGTGCCGTGCTTTGGTAGCATCACGTATACCACTGTGTCTCAGATTTTGGACAGTCACCACGAGAACCAAGGTATTGGTTTCACCACAGTCCCCTGTCAGCCTGTATTGGGTTACACCCGAGGACTTCTCTCTCAGCCACTAACAGTCCAGGTTCTCGATCTGTCCCTGGCTAAGCTGAAGACGGGCATCCCTCTATCCTTGACCTCCAGGACTATCTCAACCACCAACGCCTCCAGTGGCGGAGCCAGCAAGCGTGTGCTGTCTCCGGCCAGCAGCCTGGACCTGTTCATGGAGGTGAAGCAGCAGAAGCGGGTGAAGGAGGAGAAAATGTTTGGCCAGATTGTGGAGGAGCTGAGTGCTGTGGAGTTGGGGAACTGTGGCATGACTGAGCAGAGGCACGTGTCAGAGGTGGGGAGTGCATCTTCTCTGGGTTCTCAGGAAGAACCCCTAGGAGCACGCTTCACCTCAAAGCAGAATACGCTGACAGAGATCTGCGATGTAACAAACTCTGCCATGGCCTGCTCTCCGGAGGAACCCAGCACCGGGCCGTGTTCTCTGCAGTATGCTAGCGACCCCCCAGAGGGGGCCATAGACACCAAGGTGAAGATGGATACGTCAGAGCAGTTGGTGCACAGTCAAGACATCCTGTTCTCTGACTGCAAAGGTTCCAACGTGCTACCTCATTTTCCGAGTCTTGGCACAACAACAGGTGTGAGCTGGTGCTATCTGAACTTCACCAAGCCCTGCAGTTCCCAGAACGCTCCTCTTTCCTCTGTGTACGCTGCCTGGTGTGTGAGCTCACACGACCCCAACCCTCCAGACCTCAGCACCTCAGCCTTCCTGGCCTTGTTGCGCTCCAAACAGACGGCAGATACCTGCGTCTACACTATGGCAGCTATGCATCAGCCGGGAACAGGGAAAGTGGTGTCCTCACTCCTCCTGTGGAGACAGAGACAAGAGCAGGTAAGAGACATCCATTCCTCCTCTCCTCCTCACTTCCCTTGCCCCCTCCTTCCCCAACCACCCCTGACTCCCCTAATCCAATGCCCCACTGCCAGTCTCTGCACTGTGTGTGT
This sequence comes from Plecoglossus altivelis, assembly GCA_036571765.1. Taxonomy (NCBI): domain Eukaryota; kingdom Metazoa; phylum Chordata; class Actinopteri; order Osmeriformes; family Plecoglossidae; genus Plecoglossus; species Plecoglossus altivelis. Next base: position 8,091,662 of record BROE01000009.1, read on the forward strand.
GCGTTTAAAGTACCAAGGCACATCCTTACACACTGTGCCATTAAAGCATTGTGTTACATTGTCAATATCCTGTGTGCTTAAACGGCATGTTAACAAGAATGTTTGGTCATCTGTTTTAGCTCCAGAGGAAACCAGAGCTGATAGAGGTGGACCTTCCCTGTGGGAGGAGACCCAAGGACACCAGCTGCAGGGGTAAGGCTGCAAAGGAGGACTGGAAGGAGCGGGAGGCCCCACCAAAGCAAGCAGCGCCCACTCGCATCAAGATCTTCGAAGGAGGGTTGGTCATGATAACATAAACACTTTACACACAGCACAGGATAAAACATAAAACGTGTCTAAGGATCTTAACATGGCCGGTCGAAAGATTTAATCTAATGGTGATACATTTTTTCCTGTCAATCCCTGTCATTTGCAAAAATAGCCCGTTATTATCATCTATCTATTGCTTCTAACTGAAGATTGTTTGAAATGCTGCTAACAATATAGGTATGAGCTGTTTTAGAATTTGGAGCTTGTAGAATGTTGGACTTACTTCTAAAGCCGTAGTTTCTAATATTGAACATGTCCCCCCTGTTTAATCTACAGAGGGTTTCACACATTCTGTAAACTCAGCATTACGTTGCTCCTCATGAAAGACGCTCTCTTCCTGCCAGGTACAAGTCCAATGAGGACTATGTGTATGTGAGGGGCAGAGGCAGGGGAAAGTATATCTGTGAAGAGTGTGGCATCCGCTGTAAGAAACCAAGCATGCTGAAAAAACACATCCGCACACACACGGATGTGAGGCCGTACATCTGCAGGGTCTGCAACTTTGCCTTCAAAACTAAAGGTGCTCAAATATTTAATAATAATATTTAAGAATAAGGGAGAATAAGTCTCTTCTCCCTTATGTCATAAACAAAAGCAATGCCCTTTGTAATCATCAAACGTCATGTATGGCATACAGGAAACCTGACCAAACACATGAAATCGAAGGCTCACATGAAGAAGTGTCTGGAGTTGGGGGTGTCCGTGTCCCTGGACGATGCAGAGATACAGGAGTTCGGTAAGAACGACGGCTAGGTGCCTTCTTGGACTATTTATTTTGTGCTAAATTTTGTATTGGGACATTTTGGGACAGCTGTTAGAAAGCAGCTTGTTCACCTTAACATTAATGTTTGCATGTGCAATGTGTTTGCTGACAAAACAGATGACCTCCAGTCTAAGACATGCAGACTGGGTGCAGCCAAACACCAGTTCTCTGACGCAGACGACTCCGACGGCATGGACGAGGAAATTGACGAAATTGATGAAGACGAGGAGGAAGATGACGAATACGAGGGGGACTCTACTCCTAAAATGGGCTCCAGGAGTACGAGCCCCCAGCCCTGTGGCGTTGCCTCTCTGTCAGTCACCGCCACCGCTGTCATCCATGGCTGCTCGTTCATCCCCCTGCCAGATGCAGAGCTCCACCCCCAACCCCCCTGCAGGAGGACGGGCACCGACTGCAGAAGCGCCCTGGCCGCGGTCGACAACGATCAGAAAGAGAGACCACAGGAGGAGGACACGCTGAACACATTGTCCCTAGACCAGACCTGCTTCCTTTTCGACACCTATCCTTCCTGTCTGCTGTCGCCGGGCTGGGAGTACCCCCTGCGTGAACCATCTCCCTCCCCCCTCCGTTACCCCTCCCCCAGGCGAGAACTCTCCCCTCGTGGACGCTCCTCCTCCCCCCGATGGGACTCCACTCCCCTGCGGCCCAGCTCTCCCAGCTTGATCCCTATCCAGCACCTCTCCCCAGCCTCCATGGAAAGGCCCCTGTCCCCCGGAGCGGAGCAGGGGGCGAAGAAAGAGCCATTGGCAAGGGGCCGTCAGAGAGTGGTCCTAAGAGCTGTGTCCCCGCGGCGAGGCTTGCACCAGCACAGAGGAGGGGAGAAGATCAGGCACCAGGTGAAGACTGAGCTGGTCCCAAAACCAGAGGCCACAGAGATGGAACTGGTATGTGATAGGAACACCCTTTTTGATCCATCTATACAGATATCATAAAATGTCTGATCAGATATCTTTTAAAGTTTGTTTTTTACATTCAAACATGAATTGGCAGGTTGTATTTGAGGGAATTGGAAGTGGTGTTTTTGTCAGAATATTTGTTATCATTAGGAAGCTAAGATCCTGTAAGGCTCTCATGGTCATATGCTTTCCTTTAGGATCAACAAAGCAGCATACCCCGAAATCTGGCTGGTCCCTCTGGTTCCCCCCACCAGAACTTCCTCAGTCATCTACCCCTTCACTCCCAGCTGCAGACCCATAGCCTCCTCCCTGTGGTTCCCATCGGTGGGATCCAGCTGCAGCCGTGCTCTCTGTCCTCCTCCAGCTCAGCCCAGGGTCCTTCTCCAGCTTCCAGCCCCCAGACCAGTGGCAGCCCAGGGGGAAGCACCCTGGACGGCTACATCAGAGCTCAAGACAACGGGGAGGAAGACTCAACCCAGCTGCGTGAGAGTCTCTCCCCCCACCAGGACTCCCTTGAGAATGCCCCGCTCCTCACCATCAACAACATCAAGCAAGAAGAGAATGTTCAGACCTGCATGAAAGCAATCGCTTCCCTCAGCATTACCTCAGGGGAGACTAAGTAGGCCCTCACATTAGAAACACCCTGGAGGATGGATACACCTCCAGTGTGCATGGGTTCGCTAGATCCCACAATCCACAGATCCCTCCGCCCATCCATGACCTCTTACATGACCTTTTAAGGCTTTCTCTTATCCATGGACTACCTTTATGGTTAAGAAGCAGTCATGTTGCTAGGTTCGCTAGAGACTGGTTTGATTTATTGATTCAGAGGCTGGAGTCCAGGTGACGTTTTGTGGGTAAATGTGCAATATGGAAAGAAATGAAGCTTATATCCCTTTATTTGACGTAGTAGTTTGCGTATAATTGCACACATATTTATTGATACAAATATCTATACCCTATGTGCATACAAACAATGTATGTGTACTTTAAAAATAGACAGTTGTTTATCATATTCATATCAAATGGTGTAGGGGTTTAATTGTTAAAGGATTGAATCCTGAGGAAAATGAAGAAAATCTGAGGGGTAGCGTCTGTATTAAAAAATTAAAAAAAAAACAGTCAGACCAAATTATTTGTAGACCTGCTTATTGTGCAATTTGGTGCTTTTAAATAAGCCTCACAATTCTGTGCCTTTTTATTTTGCTTCATTGCCCTGTTTTGTCATTACTGAGCAAGAAGTGTTTCGAAAGTTATTTCCAAGTCATTTTCAATGAGGTTGCTCTTATCCATAGCCTTTGATTTGTGTAAACTAAACTGCTGTTAAGTGCAGCTTGACTTCTGTTCTACAATCAACGTCACATGTTTGACTTTGTTGTGTTTTCCCAGTGGTGTGGTTTATCTTGCAAATGCATGAGTTTTGTTATTGCACAATTAGAGATCTGTAATTATGTGTAAGATGTCTTTATAACATTAGAAGTTAAGCACTTATTGATCCTGGTAAATATTTGAGTACTATTTATACACTATATAAATATATAGATACTTATATGTCTGCATCGGTAAGCAGGCTGATATTGCTTTTTAACAGTCATTGCTTTATTGGCTTAACCGATTTTTGTTTGTAAAGCCCATGGAACTAATGAATGTGAATATGCACTTTCATCTAAACTTGGATGTCAAACTGATTTGGTGGGTTACGGAGAAGCTACAATCAGAATTGATTCAAATAATGAGTTTAAACATTCCAGTTGTTTGATTGATTTCTCATTTTCTGTGCGTGTTCAGCAAGTCAGCTCACATGCAGGTACGGTAAGCATGGGGGGCTTGCTTGGTCTTTATTTTTTAGCATCGCAGAACGACTATCATTACTGTTTTATAAACTGTAGTATGAATATGTTTAGAGGCGTTGAAGGTTTGGCCAGGATGCTTCAGCTCAAAACGTTTTTCACTTAAATGTATATTTACTGTCTGTCATTTGATGACTTAAGCTGTGGCATTGCATCCAGGATTATCTATGTGATTTGTTGGTACCTTATTGAAGGTATTTTGAGTTCTGTTTAATGTAAGGACAAAGGGAAATGTCTATTCAGAATAACAACCGTCTACTACCACAGGGAAATATAACCACATTTCTTCAAAAGTAACAAACACTAGCTTGTTCAATATTTTGTAAACTCATTTTATTCCCTCTTGTTTACATTATGAATTACTGGTGTACTTCTCATTTTACTTCGAACACATCGAGTCTTGAGTGTAATGATCAAAATGTTACCTATGTATAATGCCAACAGTGTTCAATGCTTATTCTTGATTCGCGGAAATGGATGGTCTTCATGTTCCGTTACATTTGAATTCAATGTTTGTGACTGTTAAAATTATTTCATTTTGTATTGTATTTCACGGAACTGGATTGTGCCTCATGTTTTCAACACTCCCTGTGCACATACAGAGACCTGATTATTTACCTCTGCGATGGCATTTTAAAGGTACATTTTGGGGCATAATCCCTTGTTTAGTTGTTAAGCGTCATTATGGATAGTACGGAAGGAGTGCCTCTTTTACGCTAATAGGGAATTTATTGTTTGGTGCTCTACTTTCTAAGATTAAATTTAAAATGGTTTTAAAATAAGATACTCCTAATCTATGCATGTGTTGAGTCTTATTGTTGTCTCCTACCTAATATTTATACTACATGTAAGTCAAATTCACAACACATTTACAGTTTACAGATACGCAGTTTACACAGGGCGTCACAGATACGCACCTATGCCTTAATCAGGGGTGGGCAATCCTGGTCCTCAGGCGCCACTGTCCTGAATGTTCTAGATGTTTCCCTGCTCCAGCGCGCCTGATGAATAGGTCTTTATCAAGCTCTGTGGAACCCTGATAATGACTCTTCAATAGGTCCAGGGGTGCTTGTACATTCACAGGAAGTCACTCACATCCTCCTCTCACTTAAGGAAGGTTTCTGGGTCATTTCTCCTGAGCAGGCTCGTCCGTTGTATTAGGGCAGTGTTATTTTGAGCCATGGCTATGTTCTCTCTCTCCCCTCCCTCCCTCCATTTCTCTCTCTCTGTGTTGGAGAGTTGTGTCACTGAGGTTTATTTTGGGGTTGTCTTATCACAGCTGTTGTATCTGTGGTGGCAGAATCTTTGGGCCCCCTCTCTCCACTTCTTTCCCCTTCTCGTTCCTGTCCCGTCCTGGTAAGAGGAACTTCACTCCTTCTTATGTCTGATTGGGACATTTCATGTGGATGGTTTAAAATGTATATTAGTCTTCGGTAACTCTTCAATAACTGCAGTCTGTACAACCTCCACACTATTGACCAGATTTGTTTTGGGATTAATGGTTTTTAGATGAGCTTTGCATTGTAATTGTTGATCATAAATGTTTACTGATTTGGAGGCGAAGACGATGACGAGGGATTGTTTGTCTCTTGTTTGAAAACAAACTGAAAGAGTTCTATGTTTTACGTGTCCAGTGAAACTTGTGTTTGGTCCTTGGAATCGAATACTTGGAAAGACAGCTACTTGGAAAATGTTTACACGTGTTGCAGTAGCTATGCAAGACATCCAATTTAATGAGACAATACGTATAATTAACCTGTTGGACTTGGGGAATATATTTGAATGTAATAATACATATTTTTGTATATATGTAATTAGTTGTCTCTGCCGGATTTATGAAAAACGCCATTTTCCAGGGTTACTTAAAGTACTTTGAAGTGCAGATCAGTTCTGGGGGAAATCAAACAAACATTACGGACATGAAGTCTACTATTTACATCAACAGGAAAGATTAGAAATAAATAAATAACGTGACCATATTAAGAAGTTCCTAAAATAGCTTGTGGGCCCAGAACAGGTGCCATGTGCTCAGCTTGTAAGAGCAGGGGGACTGGGGGACTGGGAGGGCTGTGCAAGCAAGCTCGTTTTACACATACAGGCTGGAGTCAAAAGCTACCAGAACCTACAGGATACACAGAATACTGAATGTAGACAGAATAGATGACACATTTTATTTACATGTTGTTCAAGTCTGAAACCTGTTAGATACAAATAACCACCACAATAAGACATTTGATAACTGGCAGATAGTTTCTCTTTGACTTGCGTTTCTGACATTTAACCAAAACATTTGACTGTTGTCAATAACAACCTATATGATTTTCCTCTCAGTGAAAGCCCTTTCACAGCAAAATGGAGACCGTTCAGGAGAGCAGCCCCGTGGAGGTTCCGGCTCCTGGGGGCCCCTCTGAGCCCCAGGTGGACCTGACAGAGGACTTCCGTCAGCAACTGGAGGACATCATCAGCACGTACCAGGCGGCTGAGGACAACGGCGAGCCAGAGGACACAGACGAGCTCTCTGCGGGGAAAGATTCAGGAGGACCCAAAGACCAGAAACTGGAGAAGAAGATGCTTAAGAGTCTAGGTGGGTTCTCTTCTGGGTGGGTCACTATCTGCAAGCTAGCATAGAATTACATGAAGAAATACACACAGACGCTCGTGATTAAGTGTACTGATCGTTGCTTGGAGGCATTGCGCATAATTCTACTTTTGATATTTCCATTCAGGGAAGGAGGCTATGCTTTTAATGCAAAGTCTGAACAAACTTGGGACTCCGGAGGCAAAACTGGAGGCTATCATCAAGAAGCATGCTGAGCTGGTGAGTGAGTCTGGACCTGTGGCACATTTGCTCTTGTACACAGCTGGGGGGGGGGAAATGGTACAGTAACATAGATATGTGTGTGTGTGGGTATATGTACGTGCGTGTGTCTGTGTGTGTCCGCTTCCACATGTATATGTATGTGCTTCTGTGTGTGTGTGTGTGTGTGTGTGCTTGTGTGCGGCAGCTGGAGGAGCACCGGAGCGATCAGAAGCAGCTGAAGATGCTGCAGAAGAAGCTACTGCAGGTGATGAAGGAGAAGGACCAGCTTCAGAGCGAACATAGCCGGGCGGTGCTGGCGCGCAGCAAGCTGGAGGGGCTCTGTCGAGAACTACAGCGACACAACAAGACACTGAAGGTAAGGCTCCAACTGTATGCTGCCTGGTACAGACGCTGTGCTGATGCAGCGACTGCGGAAACGAAGTTTCAGAGACTTTGCAGATTCCGTGCTTTAGTTTCTGATGCGGCTTGGATGTTGCCTTTGTTGACTTTGTTTAGGTGTAAGACAAGTGAAACGCAGTTGGTGTGTTGATGCAGACGCTGTCAAAACAAAGTGAAGGGGTGTGACGAATTGTGCTGTTGTTTGGATGCTGCTTGTTTGTGGTTATTGTGGATAACCACAGGCCTGGTCCAATCACAGGAGGAGACGCTCCAGAGGTGCCGGGAAGATGACCTGAAGAGGAAGGACATCACCACTCACTTCCAGAGCACGCTCAGCGACATCCAGGCCCAGATCGAGGAACACAGCAGTCGTAACACCCGGCTGTGTCAGGAGAACAGCGACCTGGCAGAGAAACTCAAAGGACTCATCTCGCAGTACGACCAGAGAGAGGCGGTACAGGCCCACGTTTTAGCATGATGGGAGGGCGAGGGGGTGGGTGGGGGTGGGGGTGGAAAGAGAGTTTATTATTAACTCAGTGTCTGCCCTTTCCTCTTGTTCTGCCTTACTGATAGTTCTGTGGTCTCTGTTAAATAAGACATTTTACTTAAACGTAAACTATAATCACCTGAATATTGAGGCCCACCTTACAATGATGGTCTTTGTTCCGTTCGTAGTAGCTCATAGCTGTGCTTGCGTCAAGCACATGGATAAGAGATTTTCAGTCAAAGCAACTCATTTTGAAATCATCGTCTTTTTCCTTGCAGAATCTTGAGAAGGTGTTCAAACACAGAGACCTGCAGCAGAAGTTGTTGGAAACCAAGCTTGCACAGGCAAACCTGATCCTGAAAGAAGCAGAGGAGAAGCATAAGATAGAGAAAGAGCTTGTAAGGGGCAGCTGCATTGACAGGGGAATGACTGCGCTCATAGGACGACATTCATGCACATAACAGAGACACATATTGACAGATCTCTGTGCTCCACAGTTACTGAAGCAGGCTGCAGAGTGGAAGCTACAAGTCAGGCATATGAGAGAGAATGAAAACAGCATGAAAGCCCAAGTAAGTCATATATCATTCCACAATCACACATTAACTAGAGGTAGCCTGATGTAAATAGTTGTGACTTAAATGGTTCCAAAGGTTTAAAATACCATGGATGATACCATTACTGGTGGCAAGTGGTTCCAAAAAGTTAAAAATACCATGAAAACATGTGGAGTGTTCTGAGCGCATGATTTCCTGTCCTTTCTGTCTTCTGGGATGGAATCTTCACTCTCAAGCTGTCCATGTACTCTGAGAAGTTTGATGAATTCCAAGGCACCGTGTCCAAGAGCAATGGTGTGTATGCAAGCTTCAAACAGGACATGGACAAGGTTAGTATCACACGTGGTAAATGTGGGTGCTATCATTTCATACCCAAGCACGAGTACCATGTTCTCTGTACATGGTTCATGTTGGAGTCCTGTCTCCTAGATGTCAAAGAAGATGAAGAAGCTGGAGAAAGAGTCTCTTTCCTGGAAAACCCGCTTTGACGGCTGCAACAAAGCGCTTGTGGATATGGTTACAGATGTAAGAAATGTCAATCTGTATGTCACCGCATCTTCTGGATTAAATGCAAACAAGAAGCCATCGTAACTGGTTTGCTCACTTTGATTCAAACCCATACAGAAAGCCTTGAAGGAGAAGGAGTTTGAGCTGTTTACTGTGAAAAACCAGAAGCTAGAGAAACTGTGCAGGGCCCTGCAGGAGGAGAGGAAGAGCCTGCATCAGAAGCTACAGGAAGCACAACAAGGAGGCACCAACGGCGGCCAGACGATGGAGGCAGTAACTGCTGAGGTTTCGGAGGCAACCAAGGAGAAGGCTAACCAGAGCCCTTCTGTTGCCACAACAGCCAACGCCTCCGAGGCTGCCTCAGAATCTGCCTCAGAATCTGCGTCCGAGGCACTTGTCGTCACCACCCCAGTTCAGACGCCGCTGACGAGGGAGCTGGCAAGCCTGAAGGCAGAACAGAGCCGCCTGCAGGAGATCGCCTCCACCTTCACCATATCCCATGTCTTGGAGCAGCTCTCCGAAGACACTGAGTCCAGTGATAGTGTGGAGTCACATGGACACACTGAGGTCAGCCAGGGCCCTGAGGAAAACCACATAGAGGAATGTCATGGATGTCATGCTAACCACACTGAGGAGACCCCTGCGTCACATGACCTTACCAACCAGGAAGAAACGCTGGGAGGAGAAGCTCAGGAGTTGAGAGATAAGGATATGGAGAATGTTGACTAAATAGGCAGAAAGACCTGATGATTTATGTTTCAAATAAATTTCTATTAATAAAGAATAACTGTACATCTGAGCATTGTGTTGTCATTCTTTTTAGAGAACAGTTTGTGGTATTATGATCACACATGCAGGCAGGATGGATATGGTCATATATGCTGCTAACAAACTGAAAAAGGTTTTTGATGTAAAGTGTTTTACTTTATTGGTCATTTGAAAGTTTGAGATTGAGTTAAGATCTGCATTTATTCACATGGTGGTCATCATTCGCTGGATTTAAACTGCAAATACAGCAAACAGAAGAAAAAGTATTTGTGCCGTTCATCTCCATAATGGAAAGGGGCCAGTATAAAAATGGATTTGTCTTGGAGAATCAGAAGAGGGCGCAGTGCTACCACTGCTATGAGGTAGATGGTCACTTGGGACATACTTAAGGCCAGCGATAATAGTCATCCCTTGTCAGGAACAGATAGATTAAAATGTTCTCAGATATAACTACAGTGTGGAACGAATTTATGGTATTATATGGATATTTTGACAGTTATTTTAAAATACTATTTTATTGTCTATTTTCATCTATCATATGTACATTCAACAGTATCAGGCCCAGTTCTCAGAATCAGTTAAATAGATGACGTCTAAGCTCCAAAGGTTTGTCATTGTGAGCTAAGTTACAAATTTGCGACTAAATTAACCAGGAACAGAGTTGAACTGTAATTCAGCTTCATGGTTTTCCATAATGCCCTCGGTCAATTATTTGTCATCAGTTCACACAGTCCAACGTGTACAATCTATTTATGAGAACAATTTCTAAGAATTTGGACTTCACACGGAGCCTGGGCCACTGAAGATACAGTTTGAGTTTTGAGCCCTTTCAGATTTTTTTGTAAATAGAGTTACGCCAATGGGCTATGTGTAAGAAAGGCTTGTTATTATTAAACATATCACATATAATCTTGTTAAGTAGTTATTTATGTGTCATACATAAATAGCATTACGATAGAACAGTTCTGAGAATAGATGACAGGTGTAGAGTAATGTAGTGACCCCATGTTTGTATGGTCAGCTCTGAGGTCTGGTGATTGAGTCCAGATGGTGGATAATAACATTGCTACATATGCTTACCATAAATCATCCCAAATTGTCGACTGAGTTTGTCATGGTCTGCTGAAGTAGACGCTCGTTGATTTAGTATGTTGCTCTCAGATGATTGGATTTGTAGCCAGACATGAAAACTACAAGATAAACCGTGCATAACTAGGTTGCCTCTTTCTTGGACCAACGACTTCTTATTTAAAGCTTAGACTTTGACCAACCCACTCGCCACACCTCTTTATTTTGACAGATGATGTAGCATATATAGGCTTTACCAGCTATCGAGGTATCACGATGAGTTGGTGGTGACACGTTAAAAGAAACAATGCTTAATGTAGATGAACTACTCGGCTGCATCGGAGACTTCGGACCCTATCAAAAGAGGATTACAGTACTCGGAGCCCTTCCAGTGATACTTTTTGCTTTCGTCCTGGTCGGCGTCGTGTTCCTCGGATACACTCCAGATCACTGGTGTCGGTCTCCGGGAATAGATGATATCCAGAAGGAATGTAAATTGACAGAGAGCCAGCTGAAGGAACTGACCGTACACCGCAATGAGGGGTCAGGCGACCTGAGAAGTTGTCAGAGGTTTGCTGTGGACTGGAAGAACTGCAGTGAGCTAAACCAATGGCACTTAGCGTCAGAATTCAACCAGAGTATTCCATGTGATAGTGGATGGGTCTTTAATGAGACCCGCAATACGATTGTTTCCGAGGTATAGGACTACGACAAACATATCCCTTGCCGTTGAATTTAAGTCAAAGACTTCTTAAATTACATAGAAATTTAATAGTGCTGGATGTTGAAATGTTAAACCAATTCAGTTTCACATTCACAAATTCAAATCAAAACAGGGACTGTTATTTTATGTTTTTCTCTTGACAGCATAGTGAATTTGTTGAAGGTTGAAGAAAGGAAGGTTGAAGGAAAAACTGAAATGTTTGTCCATTTTCCAGTTTTCTTTAGTCTGTGAGGATTCATGGCTTGCTGGTCTGGCCCAAGTATTCCTCGCAGCAGGTTTCTTCATTGGTTCTTTCGTCACAGGGTACTTTGCTGACAGGTATACACAGGCTGCAATGTGTCAGAATATATGACTGTCATTTGCTGTCTTCTATGGAAGACTAATCTTTTTAAAATAACACGTTTTTGAACTCTCATCCCTCAGGTTTGGCAGAAAGCCATGTTTTATTGCATCAATGTTTGGCCTTGGAGTATCAGGAATAGGTGTCATGCTTTCGCCTAATTACCCCCTAGTGCTGTTCTTCCGGTGTTTGCAAGGATTTTGTGGAAAGGGAGCATGGACCGCCACTTACGTTCTTGGTAGATTTTTTGGCTTCCTTATCAACTTAAAAATAACCAACTATCAATGTATAGACAAGTAAAACTGCAGGGTAAAGCTAACCATGTTCATTCACATTCAAACTAATAATGTTTCTTTGTTTTTGATTTAGTCATAGAATTCTTTGGATCGAACAACCGGAAGTTTGTGTCTGTTGTATTCCGTACCTTCTATTCCACTGGCATGGTTATTTTACCATGTGTGGCCTATATCATGCCTTCTTGGAGAATGCTGCAGTTGGCCATGACCCTACCTTGCTTCCTTTTCATCTCATACTACTGGTAATCAACACAACACAAACACATACTAATGAAAGGGTGTTCCATCCAGACTATTTTAATAACACCTAAATTACATTTGTAAGAATATCAGAAAATGGAGCAAACTTTAAGACTGGTGACATCTGAGATGTCTATGGGCTTTTTCTTTAAAGGTTCATTCCGGAATCTCCTCGTTGGTTGTTTTCCCAGCGAAAAAACAAGGAGGCCATGGCTGTTGCTGAACGCATAGCCAAGTGCAACAAGACGACCCTCCCGCTTAATCTCAAAGAGGTACGGCAAACTATGGAAAAACTGCCATCGTGATGGGAAAACTGTTTTTTTTTAACTTAAACAAGTGACTAGTGCATTGTACAAACTGTCCCTGTTATCTCTCTTTCAGTTGGACCTTGTACAGGAGACACAAGAGGTCATTCTTCCATCCTTCATGGACTTATTCAGGACAAGAAGGATGAGGAAAAACACCCTGATCCTCATCTATGCCTGGTCAGACCTCACCCAACTATATTTAGTATTCCTTATGGATCCTGTCCAGTTCTTGTCTTGGTTCATGTCAGGTTGTCGTGTTACAGAAATGCACGGTAATGTTCCATCTGACATACCATTCAGATAGAGTAGAGGACTGTAAAGTTGAGTAGAAAAACACAGGGGGATTGGAGGACGGATAGTAGAGAAATAGTTAATTACCAACAATTTAAAAAATATATTCCTCTCCCTTCTCTCTCTCCAACTCCCAACCTTCTCTCTTTCTTCTCCTATCCTTGTCCCTCTCCTCTTCCTCTCCCCCTCTCTTTCCTCCTCTCCCTCTCACAACTCTCTTCTTCCTTTACCCTTCTCTCTACTCCTCTTCTCTCCCTCTTCTCCCCTCTCTTCTCTCCCTCCACTCTTTCTCTACCTCTCCCTGTCTCCCTGTCTCACCCTTTTCTCCCCCTTCTCTCTCTCTCTCCTTCTCCCCTCCCTCTTTTTCTCACTCTTCTAGGTTCACAAGCACTGTTGTCTTCCAAGGCCTGGTCTTACGTCTTGGGATTACAGGAGACAACATCTTCCTAGACTTCTTAATTTCTGCTGTAGTGGAGCTACCCACTGGTCTGATATTCTACCTGTTGGTGGATCGGATGGGACGGCGCCCCCTAATGGCTATCTCCAACTTCATTGGAGGTGTCTCATGTCTCATAGTCCCTTTCGTGCCCATGGGTAGGTGGACCTCTGCTCAGGAAAGGCTAAAAATGAGAATGTGTCTATTGTTTCGTTCAGGTGTCAGTGTTTTGTTCATTTGCTGGAGCTTTGCAGCAGCTCATGTCATGTACCTGATACTTTCCTTCATCTAAAGACCTCCTGTGGCTGAAGAAAACTATAGCCATAATTGGGAGGCTGTCTGTAGCTATTGGGTTTGAGACAGTTAACTTTGCCAACACAGAGCTCTACCCTACACCTCTCAGGTAAGACATTTTCAAACTAACCGAAGCGTCCCAACTAGAATGCCAATATGGCGACCATGCCTGTGAATATTGAAAGTCATGCTTCTTGATAATTAATGTATATGGTTAATAATTGTCATACTTGATAATGATTGTAAACTGTATATTTGATCAAGATTTTATAGTTGATGTTCATACTTGACATAGTTGACATGTCTAAAGTTCTAGTCTGTGTTACACCTGCTCTGCTTTTCAGAATGTTAACCTTTCTCTAAAACAAAAGGCTAATAAGAACTTGTCTGACAGGAACCTGGGAGTGTCTGTGTGTTCCTCAGCCAGTGACATTGGGGCGATCGCTGCCCCATTCCTGCTCTACAGGCTGGCTAGCATATGGCAAGAGTTGCCTTTGTTTCTCTATGGTAAATATGCCCTTGATTTCTGCCTGGGATGATCATTCACACAGTATCCCTTCAGAAAACATCTGTCTAGAACATAGTAGATTGAAGGACAGATAATAGGGGCATGTCCCTTTCCCCAGTCAAGAGACCAGTGAAACATTCCCACCATTTATTAGCAATAGAGCTAGTGATAGTGTTAGAAGATAGGGCTAGATATTTATCCCCACCGATGTAGAAGCAGAACTCAATGCAGTTGCAACTATGTTCCCTTTGTGGATTGCAGGTGGCATGTCTGTGCTGTACAGTGGACTGGTGATGCTGCTGCCAGAGATGAGAGGAGTGGATCTGCCAGAGACCGTGGAGGAGGTGGAGATGTTGAAATGGTACAGTGCAGAACAGCAGTGCACCTACGTAGAACATACACACTGGTCTCTCAAATCAAGACAGAAAAACAAAACTTCCCAGTCACAAGATCAGACACAGTAGTCCACACGCTGTGTTTACTCTGGATCTAATCTTTTTTATTTGCTTATGTTTACCAGGAAAAAGTATAAAGGAAAGCGGTCAAATGAAAATGAGTCCGTTGTTGGACCTCTGACTTCATCTTGCTAGAAATGAAGAAGCTCTTTTGGAATCCACTGACAACTCTTGAACTCCCACAACATTACAAGACTGAGCTGCCGTGGAGACACAGAGACATTAAATATAATCAAGGATGAGTTTGCCATTCATGGGACCAGCCTTAATTCCTTTATTCTAGCTAAAGAACACCTTAATTCGCACAAAGCTAATGGTGGCTAACTGTCACTTCTCAAAACAAACTATAAATATGATAGACTGAAAAACTAAGTTGTCACACAAATCATCATAAAAATATAAAGTGTCAGTGTATAATATATATTTGAGCTAAATGTAATTACTCTTGCTATAAATCGTAATTGAATTATTTAGTCAAAAGCTGGCCCCATGCAATTGTCCATAAGCAGTTTACGTACGGGCAATGCTTAATACTTAGAGGCCAATGGTCAATATGTGGCATCCCATCCTTCCTATATTGATCCAAGCAGACAAAGTCCCTGCCACTGCTGGATCTGACAGCCAATGGTCACTCTCCTCTCAGCAGTGCCTCACGCTACACAAGTAGCTTGATGTTGAACAAGGTCGCAGTAGGGGTTGCCAGGTCACCAACTATTATTGAGTTGAGGAGTTGGAGGGGACAATAGACCAGTAAATTGGGTAGAGCAGAAGAGTGGTTTGGTCATTTTCATTCATGCTAGTAGTCCCAGGCCTCTTCTCCTATGTGCTCTTTAGTGGATCTGGAGAGTACAGGTGCCGGAGGAAATCTTGGTTTTCACACCTCAGACCTAGTATAGAAACCTGCATCTGAACGAACGATACCATATCTGACTTCATTAGGTACACAATACACCATAGGATTCGTTTTTTTGGAAATATTTAAAAGGTTCAGAGACATTACCTGTAAAGATGCCATTCTGCCTGTTTGTCCCTGTTTTTTCCCTGTCTGTACATTGTACAGTGAGTACTCGCTGAGCTATTACATTTATCTCTTTACGTTTATATGACCTATTCTGCAAACACTAATTAGGGGCCCTTCTCAGCTTGTCCAATCGGAGGATAGAACAAAGAGCCTGTTTTCCATCAAAGGAACATGTATGCCAGCCATGGCCCTCATTCTGTCCCAGTAATGATGCAGATATTGAACAGGACGTTAGGAGGAATAAAACAATAAGTGGATACATTTGCATTTTCAACATCCCAATAGCCATTTTTCACATCCAAAGGACAATAGCCTTTGTTTTCACATGAAGAAAATAGTGATATAATTGGTGTGTGTATGTTGAGGCCTTTGTTCCGTTGTGAATAATGCACACAGGCATCACTGCCATTGACAAAAGATGGCCTAAATAAATGGCCTTGATTAAATAGGAAAATGTGTAACATGCATTCTTGTGAAAATCCCTGACATGAATGAGAAGCAGTGTTCTCTCAAGCATGACTTGCCCTGATACTGCAGCAGGAGGAAGGACTGTACAGAGCAATAGGCAAGACCACAGATAGATCTTAAACCCAAAATATGCTGAAGCTCAGTGTTGGTAAAATGTACCAAAAAGTACTAAATAATGATTACATTATCATGTCCTGTTTTCTGAAATGCTGTGTTCTGCTGTTTGCATCTGTATTACATATTTAAACAAATAACAACTTCACACACAAGTCAAATAAAGATGTCAGAAATGTGTAACTGTGTCATGTCCATTCCTTTGGTGGGTCTGCTGTAATTGGTATTTGACAAAGACTGTCAACCTAACGGACATAACAGGGACACAGTGACCCGTGGTTAAAGAGGGGGTGGAGGCAGCTGGGGACGTGATATATGCAGAAGAATTCAGAACTAAGTCATAGAAAACCACTTACAAGTTTAATATTTGTTCAAAAGTTTAGGGCAATACATTTAGATGTTGCAGTCCACAATTAAAATTGTGCTTTGGAGCAGAACGCACTTGTAGTGTTTGTGGAAGACATCGGTCAAAGGAACACATTTTTTCTGACAGCCCGTGCCTGACAACCGACATATCTGTGCACCATGCCTGAAGAGGAGGACTGGCAGAAATTGGCGAATGTTATCCTGCACTGGAACAGTACCAGGCTTGACTTATTTGAAATAAGCCAGCCAAGTAAAGTATGTACACTTCCTGCAACTTCCTTCTATTTACATCTTTCTATGAGTCACAATTGTTATGTTGTTTTGTTTTCATAAATGTTTAATGCTGTATGATATTTTGATATCCTGACCTGTCTCATCCATGACGACAGGAACAGAGATGTCTAGACATGTGTGTCTCCTCTGTAAGGAAATGAGAATTCCATGGTGAAGATGGGCAGAAAAAACATTATTCTATTGATATGTTTAAACAAGCTTGTGTTGGAATGTACTGTATGTGTCAATAACTACATAAAAGAGACAGATCACCCCAAAATCTAAAAAGACACATTTTCATGCTATTTATCCATCTGGATTGTTTAGGTTTTAGTTTTGTAGTTTGTTTGCCATTAACCATGGAGATGTCTGCCTTCTCTGCTTATTCTATTGAATGGAGCTTTGATGGCACTTGGCTTGGACTGCTCAAACAGCCCCCAAAATACATCTGAAACTCAAGATCAACAAAAGCTGTGAGACTGTGAGGACTTTCACCAAGGACTTATTTTTCTTCACCAAACTTCCTACAGGAAACAGCTCACAAAATAGTCTGCGGATTATTTTGAGGAACCAAATATGCATTGTAGATTATTTGGAAAACTGTCCCTTCAAGTCTTGATATCAACGTACCAATAGTTTTACAGTTATGACATCGTATTGTTAGTAAACTAGGTCTGCCTTACTCCATTTGTTGCATAACCCTTGTCCAAGTCGTCCAAGTTTTAATCCTCATCTCATTGAAATACCAAAATAGAAGTATTGCTACTCTTTCACAACTTATCCCTAGAGTTTGGAATTCCAAGGCGTGATGCGTTTCTACTTGGAGGACTGCGCCACTGGGAACTTTGCCACCAAGTGTCTGCGTGTCTCCAGCAGTTCCACCACCCGTGAGGTCATAGAGACTCTTCTGGAAAAGTTCCGACCAGATCTGAAGATGCTGTCCACACCATACTGTCTGTATGAGGTCCACTCTGGGAAGGGTGAGTCTCCCAGCCCTGGAGAAAGAACTCACTGCTTGACACTTTAAACTGGAAAGATCTGTAAACATGCAATAAGCATTCTCAAAATGAACGTTACAGCACAATTAAACATATATTTGTTCACCTTACATGTCTATTCCAATAAGTGTGCTAAAGTTCATGAGATTAGTAGATCGTAAGCTCATAACACTCATTTTCTTTCCTTTTATGGAGGAAGAGCGTAAACTGGACCTGACAGAGAAGCCTTTAGTCGTGCAGTTACACTGGAACACTGACAATAGGGAAGGACGCTTTGTCCTGAGGAACAGTCTGGACATCCTCCTAGAGGTAACCAATCTTTTAAACCTTCATGTCCAACGTAGCTTTAATCCAGTGGATGTGTTCTCCTCATCACTTTAGCTCTTAAGGATTCTTCTATGTATAAAGTGGTCAGAGAGAAATGCATGTAGAAGAGAAGGAATACAAGTTGATCTGTGGGATTGTGTCAATAAATCAACGGGTATAGGCCAACTGTCATGAGCGGAAGGAGAAAGGAGGGATAATACAGAACTTCAAGAGGACACTGTCACGGAAGGAGAAGAAGAAGAGGGAGAGGAGCATAGATGCAGACCTCAAAACCAAGACTGAGGGCCTGGCTTCAGGAAAAGAGTATGGCAATATTTTATTTCATAACATACAATGTAGACTTCAGTGACGCTGTAAAGACGGTGTATGTTTACTACTAGGCTGTTCTACTAAGGCTTTCAGCAAAAAGGGAACTTTCATTAACCATGAACTCTCCCTCAGGCACGCTGAGGACAGGAAGATAGGTCACAATGCAGGTCGGTTAACCTGTTCTTAAACACGTTTTCACAACATCCATTATTGTAGTTAGCGTTCATCAATCTAAAACTATCATACTTTTTAAGGAGAAACCTATTCACAAAGTCTGAGGCCTAACAAGTCAACTCAAAATGGAGACCAGCTGGAAAACACTGGAAAACTACAACTACCTTTGGTGATCAAATTCAGAGACAACTGTGAGTAAAATTGTTATATATGTCCATTTTCATGGCAGACTGTCTCTGTGCAACCTCAGAGCCTGGTTTCTCCACTCTTCTGCCCCCTTCTGGTGTCTCTGTGTCACAGCTGAAGATTCCTTCCTATCAGCAGTCATCAACTACACCAACAGCTCCACCATTCACTTCAGGCTCTCCCCAGCCTACGTCCTCTACATGGCAGGACGCTGTATGCTCCAGCATCACGGCAGGCCAGACTCGCCCTGCTCCCTAGAGCAGGCGCACAAAGTCAGCATGCTCGTCAACAAGATCGTGAACTTGACAGAGATTGTGATTCAGGTCAGCATGACCCTGCAACCGCAAACTCCAAGGATTGATTTCTTTTCTTTGCTTTCACAGATTCATGAATAATTCACCACGGTTGCATGACTGTATAGTACATGTGCCATTGGAAACACCAAAATATATGTACAACTTCTATCTGATCTTGTATATCTCACATCTCACTGAATATAGAGAGCATTGTGAGTGTTATGTTGTTGTTGTTGTTGTGCTCACCAGAAGCAGCAGGCCATTGCTGGAGCTCTGGCATTTTGGATGGCCAACATCTCAGAGCTCCTGAACTTCATCAAGCTGGACAAGGACTTGAGCCTGGTGACACAGCAAGCCCAGGATTCCCTGGCTCATCTGGTGCACGAAGCTTTCAAGTAAGACACGGATATAGTTTTCTTTTTTTGTGTCCTAACTGTCTTACTGTACTCTGGTCAGGGTACATTTCATGGTTGAGACCACGATCAGATCAGACGGGGACATCTAATTATAAGACAATTTGCCATTCATTTGCACTGACCTAATCATACTTGATTGAGTCTATGCTCTCTGTGTAGGAGGCTGGTTCACTGTCTACAGATGGACTTGAAAAAACACATGACAGGCTTCCTGATTGACCCTGAGAGAGACAATCAACTCCCTGGAATAGGTAGGGTTGGGGGTGTGTCTGGAGAAGATGTCCTAGTTTCTCCATGTCTCTCCGTCTCCTAACTTATCTCTGTATCTCTTGACCTGTCTACTTATTTTCTAACCTGTCTCTCAGTCTCCTAACAGGTCTCTATATCTCTTAACCTGTCTCCTTATTGCCTGACCTGTCTCCCCATCTTTTAACCTGTCTCTCAATCTCCTAACCTCCATTCCCATCTTTCCAGAAGGAGTGGTGAACACGTTGACGGCCACCATGTCTCTGCTGCGTCGGAGCCGGGTCAACCCTGCCCTCACCATTCAGCTTTTCTCTCAGCTGTTCCACTTCATCAGCGCCTGGCTCTTCAACAGGCTGCTGGGTGCAGAGGCCAGCACCCTGGGCCTGCGGTCCCACTACTGGGGGGCGGCCCTCCGCTCGAGGCTGACCGCCATCGAGGACTGGGCTGAACGGCAGGGCCTGGAGCTGGCTGCAGACTGCCACATGGGACGTATCCTTCAGGTGTGTGGCTTTAGTTTTAGAGTCCTCTACCACCTGGGGGCTACTTTGAGATACTTTAAGAACTTTCTTGATTCTCAAGAGTAAATGCGCTTGTCACCAACGCTTTAAAATATCTATACCAACTGAACTTTGACCATGAAGATACGTCAGTTAGGTAAGTAAGTAATTACAATTATATACACTGTGATGTGTAATGTTTTCCAGGCAACAATGCTTTTGACCATGAACAAGTATTCCATGCAAGATGCGAAAGACATCCAGAAGGCCACTTTTAAACTGAACTCTCTTCAGCTTAAAAAGCTGATGAACAGCTACCTTTATGCTTCCAATGAGCCACTTATCCCTCCTGTAAGTACACATCACACTTACATGTAGACCGTTTAATAGTTGCACATTCTGGAATCTTCTCCATCCAGTAAATGCATCTGTTAGGAACGTAACAGGAACAAAAAAAAGCTTGTTTGTGCATTACTAGACTTAGGGTTGTGGCGGTAGTTTGACATTATTTTGAATTTGTGGAAGATTTGAATTTTGAATTTTGTGTGACTGTGCAAACCCCAGCTCTCCACATACAACATAAATGCTGGCTTAAAGTCGATGCCTGACACAGCAAGAAATAGCAGGCTATGTAGTTATGTCTACCTAACTGTCTTCCCTTTTTTCTGAATGTAACATGTCCGCGCCTGCTGCCATGACAAAAATGTCTCTTCCAGGGCTTGATTGACAGCGTGGTGGCCCAAGCAAAGGTGTCTGCAGATGAGCTTCTGCACCGTGAGGAGCGGGACCTGGAGCTGGAGGAGAGCTTGGACCTGCAGCTGCCCTTTCTGTTCCCTGATGGGGGGTACTCCTGTGACACCATCCAGGGCATCCCGCATGGCTTCAGGGAGTTCCTGGAACCCATTTGCCGCAAAGGTATGGGAAGTTCTCAACTTTGACCTCATTTCGTTCCTATCAATCAAATGACTAATTGTTGGTTCTTCGAATATGGAATGGCAAGGCAACTAGGCATGGCATAACAGGTATGGTGTAAGGCTCTCAAATAAACTTGGTCAGAAGCTACTCAAAAGTCCTTTCCACAAGCAATGTCAGAAAAACCCTAAACCCTCAGAGTAGTAGTCTTGCTTGGTTTGGAGAGAGGGGAAAAGATGAAGAGAGAGAGAGAGAGAGAGAGGGAGATTGAGAACGAGAGGAAATGAGTGTAAAAGAGAAAGTATTCCATGTGTTCTGCTCTCCCCCAGGCCTCTGCACCCTGATTTCTCTCCCCCACTCCAACGGTCTGTGGACTGTGTTCTTCGCTGGAGCCAGCACCCCCTCCTCAGGCAGTACAAGCCTGGTGAGGCCTCTTCCAAAATGCAGTAAATCAACATCACATAGCTCTGAAGATAATATGAATCGCATGCCCTTTGAAAGCTGGAAAGGTGACTACTTTCTCACTTGATGCCTCTTGAAAGCCAATAATACAAACCTCCTGTCTTTTATCAGCCGGTGGGAAGAGATCCGGAGGTCGTGATCATCATGCTGAAAAAACCCTTGAACAGTGGAATGGGGGTCAGCATTGTGGCTGCCAAGGTAACAGTGACAGATTGGGCAACAAATCCATAATGTTCTATTTCCAAACTGTTAAACCTCCATTAACTTGATAATGTACGTCTTCAATTTTGTGTTGCCACAGGGAGCAGGGCACGGCAACCTTGGAATTTATGTCAAAGCTATTGTCAAGGGAGGACCAGCAGAAATGGTGAACTACAATTCCACTTTAGATATATAGAATTAGCCCCCAATCAATTACACATGAGCGCAGAAACAGTATCACTGTATTCAAACTTGACATGACGGTTTGTTCCACATCTTCTTCAACAGGTCAGTCTTGTTTCACTAACTGTTTGTCATTTTTGTGTACACACCTAGGATGGGAGGCTGGCTCCTGGAGATCAGCTGTTGAGTGTAGATGGACAAACCCTGATGGGAATTTCCCAAGAAAGGTAGTCTAATACTCCTGGCATGTACTCTGCCAAAGTAACTTAGGCTTTTATCAAATATCCATCTGTATTTTGTCGTTTACAATGTTTGACGTATTTTAAACGTAAATTTTGAAAATCCCTTTTGTTGCAACTGATGTAATGTGAGGGTTTCTGTGGTGTCACAGGGCAGCAGGTATCATGATGAAGACAGGACCAGTTGTGACCCTCCAGGTCGCAAAGCTGGGAGCATGTTTCCATGGCCTGGATGCTTTGCTCCATCAACCACCCTCAAATAAAACTATGGGTATTGCAATAGTCAAAGTTATGAACAGTAGCACTGTTAATATCCTATGTCTTCTAGCCCTGAACTTCAAGTCAGACCTTTCTGTTTCTTAGATGGAAGTCATCAGAGCATCTCAACACCAAATGAGAAGCCCCCTGTTCTGAACACTGGTGTCAATCCAAGTGCTTCAGGACTTTGGGGGCCCCAGGATGGAGCCAACAGAAGAAGGAAGGAACAGCTGTTACTCAAGAACAGACAGCTTTATCGCTCCAACCCCAACATGATTGGTTAGGGTTTATCCACTTCTCATCGTAAACTGATAGAGGCGCTTGAGGGCGATGCTCATCTGTTTCTCTTCCCAAACAGCTCTGGTCTCAGGTGAGGGAGAACCTGGTGATCCTGTTGAGATACAACAACAAATTCCTTCCGTCTCCACTCATAATATTTGCTCTGAAGTAAGTGACTGATGTAGGCACTGGTGTGGCTCACTACACACACAAACACAATGACTCAATGCGGAAACACAATGGAGAGAGTGACTCAGACAGAGAGATTGTTGTGTGTGTCCCTCAGAATAGTCTAAGGGAATACCAGACGCTGCCAGCACTGAGATCTCAGGACAGGAAAGTCTCAGCTAAACATGAAAGGCAACTTCAGAGCCCCAGAGTTACTTTCAGTCCTCTTAAAGAACACATCCCTGACAGGAGGGCTTACATGGTTTGAGACTGCGCTTCTCTCAATTCTTCACCATTAAAATATTCATCAAACAAAACCTTATTCTCATAATTAAGGGTGCGGACGTATTGGGAATGCCCTCAAGTTTACATATGTTTATTTCCCCCCAAAGAGACACGCACACTCTCAGGACAACCTGCGTGTGGAGACTGCGGAAACCATAGTGGAAAAGCCACAGGGGCAGGTCACAGGAAGAATTAGTCACCAGGCCTCTGTCCCTGTCCGCTCCTGCATCTCCACCCATGACATCCACCTAAACCTCCCTCCGGCTGCCAGTCACCATAAGAGCAACCGTCAAAGTGGGTCAGGGTACTGGAGAACGCCAGCCCCACAGAACCCAGCAACCTCAATACAGCCAATACGTATAGACATCCCTGTAACCAGGCCGACTGACACCCATCCTCCCCTCACCACCTTCAGGCAAAATACTAATTTGCTGACGATGAGCCAAAGCTCAAACGGTGATGAAAAGACACATCTTATCAATCAGGGGATCCAGCATCATGCAGGTTCTTCTTCCTCGAACCAGAAGCTTCCTCAAGAGTCTGTGAAATCCCAGCCGGTGCAACAACAGCCAAACATCCACCAAGAACAGCACACAAGAGCTCCACCAATTCTCTTTTCTCCAAAAAAACCCTCCACTCAAAAGCCGTCTCCTCAGCAGCAGCCAGGAGCTATGTCCCCTAACCAGCACGACCTGTTCTCAGATCTCCACCGGGAGCTATCTGGCTGCAGCGGTTTGTCCCCGGATCCCTGGAAGCGGGCGGCCCGGGAAGCACTGGAGAAGCAGCAGCGGCTCCAAGCGGTGGCCCTGCTGGAGCGCGAGCTATGCGAGCTGCAGGCCAAGGCCCAGCACACTCCCCAGGGGAAGGACAGGCTCCGTAAAGTGGGCCTGGAGTGGCAGTTCCAGAAAAGACTGCAGGAGTTCCAGCAGAACGGAGATGATGATGAGGACAGGGACGTGAGGATGATCATGCAGCAACTGGAGGTCGAGGACAAGACACAGGTGACTGAACTCACCATGGTCACTCGCTCTCTGGTCAAAACATAATATAGGTAGTAGGTTATTCTGCGTAGGAATGGACAAAAAAGATTTAGGAGTAGAGCATATAAAGCTCAATTAATGTTTATTCATAAATACTGCACTGTTTGGGAGGTCACTATAATAAGCAATCGACTGACGTGTTCCAATTTTTCAGCTACAAGTGAAGTATCCTGGCAAACTCCAGCAGCACATTGAAGACACCAACCCTTCAAAAGAGGACAAGAAAATCCCTTCCTTAGGTACGAAGAACTTTTATTTTCTTCTGACACATTTTTTGTTTTCTACTGTGAAAAACATGGCTTGTAGAATTTGGGTTGATTCGACAAAATCTTATACAATGTTTTGTGTTACATTTGTAGGGATGGATCAAGGTTATAATGGATCTGACAAACTTAACTTTTATGCATGGAAACCAGAGGAGTAAGCCTGCACACACTTTCATACAACTAAGTATCAGGTCTTCCAAAAGAAAAGATATCTTCATGAAAAAAATCAACACAAACACACATATTCACAACAAGACAAATGACATCCAATATGTTAAATAACATCCATCATCCAGTTTAACATTAACATTTAACCTCCTGTCATTAAATCACAGAGACCGGGGAGAGACCTTGAAAAGACAGAAGGCCCCGGAGAGGCTCAGCTTTAAGGAGCGTCAGAATCTCTTCATGTTGGGCCCCCAAGCCACAGCCAACGTCAAAGTCTTGTAAGGTTCCTAAGGCAAGATCTATGTTCTCTAGAACAATAGCGTTTAGCATAGCAGTAGGGTTTTTATCCAGCTGTGAAGTTGATGCCATATTAATTTAGGTTTAATGAGTATTCTCACATCCTATGACATGTTAAAATCGATGTTTGTGCGTTTGTTTATGAAACTGAAGGGTGCAGAATTAATTTTGTCACATTGTATCCGTTCAGTCAGTCCTGTAAGGCGTCATTAGCCACTTGATTTTTTTCACAACATAGATTCTAGTTTATGATGTGTTTATGTAGCTACTAGATGCGCTGATAAAACTGCACTACAGCCTTCTCCTGCTCATGAGTTTCTATGGACCCATGACGCAGTCTGCGGATCTCATTGATGGCATCGATCCCTGTCATTTTCCTGGTCTTCACCAGGTAGCAGGCTAGCATTGTCCCAGTCCTTCCATGTCCATGCATGCAGTGCACAGCTACGCCCTGCAGATAAGAATAACAGGTTTAGCCTCAACTTGTTCTGTGGCTTCCCAGATACCTGTCCCTCCTACAGTAAATCAGACTTTCACAGAAAGCGTTAAGGCTGTTTCATAACTAAGGTAAACATTGACAAGCCATGAGAAGCTAGCAGGTTGGGCCTTACCTCGCCTTTACTGTTGGACTCCTCCACAATCGAAAGAAACCTCTGAATTTGGTCAGGACTAGGCGGACAGAAGTCTGTTATATTTATGTGGTGCAGTGTCACCCCTGGACAGGTGTCATAGTAAGGTGGTTTGCGTTCACATAAGCAGACCAGATGATTTATGCCGTTGTCGAGTAGATAGCGATAGTCTGACGGCGTTCTGGGGAAGGCCATTCCTGCCACCTTCTGCGGATCCACCCAGGAGAAGTTGGACGGAGGTGAAGACGCCATCGCAGAATATCTTCCTAATGTGAAAGTAATTCAGTTCAATTGGTTGTCATAGCAGCATGTGCAGGCACATATGAAAGCTGTGGCTTCACCAAAAACAGTTTGAGTGTGTGTGTGTGTGGGGGGGGGGGAGGTTACAGGCATAACATTAATTAAACACAGCATATGCGCATGGCAAGACACAGTATAGGTACATATAAATATAAAGATGAGACAAAGTTAAGAGTTGCCCCTCACAGTGAGGAGAGATCTGGGAAAGAGCATTATTAGGCAAGAGAACATTAAAGTGTGTGTATAGGGTAATGTAAGCTAGTGACATTTCCCCAAAACACAATAAAATATGAAACCATAGGAGTCTTGTTAAGCAGTGGTAGGATCCATAGGCACCACCATTTTTACTTGACATGCAGCTGGGTGAAATTGGACACTTCTTTATGAGAACTCCTTACCTAACAAGGCATAGGTCAGTACAGTCTGGGACTCCATACCAACCTTTAGGCAAGTTCAGAATGCTGTCTTATAGTAAAATCTCTCAACACATGGCATTTACTTCAATCCTAAGATTATAACTGCACTAAACTACACGTACTTGGACGTAGGGCGACTACATTGCATCTCCTTGTCCATAGGGTTTTGGTTTAATTTGGTTGACTGTGGATCAACGGGTAGTTAATCAATGGCAAGTTAGTGAAGCTAGTTTGGAATTAGTTAGCCAATTGTATACAGTATACTCTTGATTGTCTGTAAGCATGAGGGTGACGCATACAGACGAGACAGTGTCAGTTTAAATTGTAGGCTTTGTTGTAAAGGATACTGAATACATATCTGAAGTTAAAGCAGCTAGCTAGCAATCATCAATAAACACAAACGACACACTTACACTTGTTTGCCAGTTTTCTAGAAGATGGATGATTCGACAAAAGCGTTGTACAGGTCTGAGACAAACATGCACGACCAGTTGTAGTGTTCAACAGTACTACAATACGTATATTATTGTGCAAAATGCGGAAATAGTCTTCGGTACTTAAAGTGGGATTGTCTGTTCTCTGGACTGTCAAGTAGTTATAATTTCTAGTTTAACCAGCAGGTGGAGACTTCGACTAGGCGTAAAATATACTGTTTCCGGTTCGGGTGGAGCTCCCAAATAAACGCCCTCCATTACTAAGGAGACAACACACATGTATTTATTTAATGCATTTAGACTAAAAAATAATAGTAAATCTGTGTGAAAAGTAAACATCCAAATATTTATTAAAGACATATTCAGTCTTCATAAAACAGCAGCAACAGCAAAAAATAAATGCAGCCACTAGGCTGAAGGCCTATGGACACCTGACAATCGTTTCACATTTTAGAAACAATATTGCAACGTTATAGACTGTGGCAACGTCATCTGTTATATCTATAGTAATTTTGACAAAGATTGAAAGCTACCTTTTAAAAACTTATTAGACTACATCTCCAAATGTACTTGTCATACCAAGACATTCATTGTCATTAAATTAATATTTAAACTCTTCATCTAATGATTATGAATATAAGCTAGTTATTTCCTGTCCTTATTCTTATTTTTGTTTTCCTGGTATAACAGCTACAGCTGGAAACTGGTAAAACGGCTCAAACAGAAAAATGTACGTCAGTGTGTCGTGTGTCCAACGGATGTTGTAAAATAGCCTGCTTCTGAAATGTACGTGCATCATCTGGCTGTCTATCTGTCGGGATGACAGGGCCACGTCTGCGGAAGTGTGGATTCCATTCCCACTTCTGACCCCCCTAAAATAGCAATGTATTTCATAAAGCAGCCCTTTCTCCATCAGGCATCACACATCCATCACGCCCCACATTTCTATAAATAAACTTTATATTATTGATATTTTTGTTGTTGTTGAACCCTTTTGAAAATAAAAAGAATTCTTGTCATATGATTCTGCCATACCTTTTTTGAAGGTGAGTAAAAATGGTAGTGGATTAATTATTTGCTCATGTTGACATGCATGTTGACATGCATCTTCTCCACTCTATTTGGTCCCTGCAGAGAATTTGAGACTTCACATAGATGTATAAGTGGCTCTAACCTGGGTTATTGTTGATCAGCGTTGCTCATGGTTGCTTCAGTTTTGACAAGAGCTCAAAACGACTCCAAGCACTTTTGGAGTATCTGAGAGATGTCCTTGTTGAGTCCAGCTTAGTCATGATTATTTTAATATTTTTGGCACTTCCAGATAGTCTGCCTTATTCATACAACATCCACATTAAAAAGAAAGAAAGTTTGTCAATTTTCATGCAATTAGTAATAATACCAACACAAACACCTAGAACACACAACACAGCACAGTTTACTCGCTTGTAGTTTTATACAAATAGTAAAAAGAGAGCTTGGATCTCGAAGGAAACAAATACTGCCACATGGCCTGATAGATATTTATGTACTGAAACTGTTTTTTTCTCTCAGAAAAGTATCTGTAAAGAGTATCACGGAGTAAAACGTTCAAATTTGCCGTTAAAAAAGCTTTCACCATTCTATTAAAGTAAAAAAAGTGAATACAGCCTTTTCAGTTGTCACACACAGCAATAGAAAGCTATCTACATTCTACAGCTTAACACTAAGAGGAACATAAAACAAATAACTACCCTTCCAAAATAAAAACATTCCAACACACAGGTGTGGTGAGGCATTGAGCCCAGGCAACCATCAAACCATCAAAACTGAACATTTGGAAGTTCCGAAAGAACCACAAAACATTATTTATATATTTTTTCATATACTTATATATATATACTTTTGAACCCAACCTGAAGACTCGGTTGATTGGCTGTCCTTGATGTGTCCGGATTGAAACCTCGGCTCACCTGACTATACAGATCCGTACAACATACTGCACACCTTTCAACACCAATCAACCCCCTGGAAATGGTAACGTGTTACTATGTGGCTTTAAGTGCACTCTTAAGGTGCCTTTTGACAAAAGAGGCATTCCCTCATGGCCTCTTGCTAGAAGAAGGTGTTGAGCGTCCGTGGCCGCAGAGCAGGCAGCCTGTTGAAGCCAGGCCTCCTTTAAAGGATGGCGCAGAAGAACTTCTTCTCTCTGAAGGGGTTCTCAGAGGCTGGTACGGGAGACAGCAGTGGGTCTTCTTTGGCGTGAGCTTCGCAGTAAGACATGAGATCTGCAGCTGCTTTTGACACCTGTGCTCAACAGAACACCCAAGATGAACACAGGGAAAAAACACACCCGCAAATAAAGACAATTACCCACCAAATATCTGATGCCTCATTTTGTGATGCAATTTCATGTCATTTCTGATCACCTTTATCCTGTCGATGTTGGCCTCCATCTTCAGCTGCTCCACCAGTTTCCTGGCTTGTGCGATGCTGGCTGTGTTGTTACTCGCCATCGGGCTGGTTAGTAGGGCCTTGTGTAGCCTGTGAAGGGTTGACAAATACAGAGTTGAATTTCCAACAAACACACGTGCATTTATTCACCCCCCCCCCACACAGCCCACACACACCCACATGCACACACACAGCAGGTTTTGCTGCATGCACACAAAGATGCACGGCCAACCACGCACATGCACTGTCTGCACACACACCCATGCATGCACGCACACATAGAGACGCACACGCAGGCATATTATTTATGGTGGCAGTTGCTAGGCAGCCTGTGACAGTGAGGGGGAGGGGGAAAAGTGTGAAGAGAGACTCACAGGATCTGGCTCTGTCCATTGTTAGTGTTTGCAGCTGATCTAAACAGTGTTCTGTGTGTTCTGATAAGAGCTACCACTGTTTGCTGACCAAATAGGAACCACGCCAAGGTCAAGGGGTCATATTTCACATGGATGTGTACTCTGTAAGGTACATAGTATACAGGAACCTAATGTCAATATCTGCTAACTATGCAGGACAAGATTATGTTCAACTCAATTAAATTCAATAAACTTTATTGATCCCTAAGGAAATCTTGTATTTCATGCAGGTCATAGATTATAGAAGGTCAAAACGTAGTGAGTAAATGTAAAAACTGTCCATTTTTTCAGCAAGACTCATGTGTCTGGGTGGTTTTTAAGGTACTATGCCTCTTCACTGCCACTGGATTTTCAAGTGGTTTTCTGTTCATGGTTATTGGTGTCACACCATCCACCCAGCATGCATGTGTGTGTGTTAGTGTGTACGCAGACATAGAGGTCTACACAGATGCAGAATATATGTAATGTGAACTGGCCTGGAGTACAACCACCACCAACATCAATTCAGAGTGTATCAAATTCAGCAGACCCGTCTAGCTCATCACCACAGCGACACTGCATCCTCCTCATCTTAGAGAGCAATCCATCTCCTACACTGACACAGAAGGTTACACTTGCTAAGGTACGAAAACTACGTCTCACCCCTCAAACAGACAGGTTGCAAGTTAGATATAACATGCAGCCTGGATCATCCTCAGAAGATCTGTATCTCAAGTTTTTGGCCACCTCAGTTTGACTGCTGGTTAATCCGATCCACCTCCCTGCCTCTCCACCCCACTGATGCCCTCTGCCCCCCAACCTCCCTCCAGTACCCGTGCACTGTGGAGCGAGCCAGTGTGTCGGAGACTGATCTCAGTGTGGCGCCCGAGCTTGAATATTGATGTCCCACTGCAGCACAGCTGTCCATGCAGAGCCCTCAAAGAGGACACCTCCACAGGAAGCCCGGAGCTACTGCTGCTGGCGTTTGCAGAGTCACATCCTGCCCACCCTGGTCCACCTCAGTGGCGAGATCCGTCTTCGCTCCCCAAACCAATAACCACTCCTGGAATCATGAGGTCTGATGACATAGCTGGTCCCCAAGCGCCTGCAGAGCCACAATTATACCCCAGCATGTACTGCGTGAACACCAGCTACCACCGGTCTGTCACTTTGAACTAGGTTAACAGGCACGGAGATGGAAGAGTGGAAACCAAGATCTTTATCACCTCATTGGAACCTAAATTCTGAGGCAAATGTTAAATGCAAAACAGACCACGAAGCTGGAAGCCTCTTCTTGTGGTAAGGTAGTTAGGTAGCTTGAGTTCGTGGTAGTGTAGTGGATTTACTATTGTCCAAACAGCCCAAAATGAATTCCTCTATGTTTGAAGGAAGAGGGGAAACTGACCTGTGAATTACATTAACCAAGTAATTCCCATTGAAATAGTCTTTATTAGTTATTTGACTCTATGGATTACATCAGAACAAGAATGATCGAGGTAAGGCTAAATGAAATGTGACCACATGAATGTAATCAGATGCAAACTTACAAAATGTGGGTTTAAAATCTTTAAAATCGTATCTACTCAACCAGAGTAGATAAGTTATTGTAAACCAGAGATAGAAAGTCGGAGCTGAGGAGGTCTCAGGAGTTCAATAATACATAATACAATGCTTCCAAATTCCTTGCTTCAAGCTACACATCCAGGTGACACCCAGCCATACAGTAGCGATCTCCAGACTTCAACTGTGTAACCGACAGGGGGATGATTTGGTCAGCTATCATGGTTTATTTATCAATCAGTGCACTTCCTCTACCTGACTTGCTGCTGAGTGCTGCTTCCCGCTGACATGAACTGGCACATTCACAAACCAGCCCTCAAAAGGATTACTATATGCACTTTTTGTATACTGAATGTTACTTCTATCCAGGGATATTGAAAACGCATGTTTCTCTGAGAAGGCAGTTGCATTGACATGCAGTTTGAACTAGTCAGGTTCTCTCCCTGTCCTTCACCAGCCCTCCCACTGTGACTGGGTCCAATCCAAACACAAGCTGGTTGGAAGCCCACTTCAAAGTGATTTCAATGAAGATGACATGTCCGATGTATAACTGGCGTACTGTAAGCAGACTAAGTTGTATCAACACCACAGCATAACCAGTGAGTTTTACAGCCCCACGTTTAGGCCTAGAGCCTTGGAATTTGTCACACATAAACTTCACCTTATAGGGACATGATAAAAGCATCTGTCTTAATAAACACTCTTATTATTATATTATATTATAGGCTATGCAGAATATGCTGTTTAGAATATACTGTCGGAACTGAAGCTGTCGAGTGTGTGGTTGTAGAACTGTTCCCTTGTTGAAATAGGGCACAGAGCAAGAACAAGGGCATAATTGCCACAACTTCCCCCTCCTCCCTGAAATCACAGTCTGCCTTCAGAATGAGGCCACAATATAATATGGTCTCCCACTCTCTAGGGGATTTCAAAACAGGCCAATGTTTCAGAGACCTATTGATAAGCATGCCAATGTTCAAGGTTTCCTGGGTGCCTCTGGGAAAATATAGGTCTATATTCCTTGCAGATGACATTCAATTACATACACAAGGAGTAGCCTACTTAGCGTCACACAGCGTAAGCTCCAAGTGCGAGGGATGTGCTGAAACGATTGGCTGAATTGATGACGAAAGTAACAGTGAGAGTGATTAGACGTGGTGAGCCATGTGGTTGGTCCTTCTGAAGGCTCCTGAACTGTCTGCTCTCAAAATATCTTCTTCAAAGCTAGCGCATGGGTGTTAGCCCAGCAAATAACCATGGCATCGCTATTGAAACACTGATAGCTGTGCCTTTCTAACTGAGGCGTTCCTTATCTGCAACAGGAAATCACTTGGCGAGCAACTGCTACACCCTGACTGGACATTGTCCTGTTATGCTGCCAGCCTTGCATCTCTTGACAAATAAACAAAGCTTGAAGTCATCGTTGGTTTATGCTCTGACAAGCCACATGTAGACATTTCTGAATGGCGAAAACACAACTTAGCAGTTCCTTCCAGCGGGCTGTCCGACCACCTCTGGTTCATCCAGCCCACTCTTCTCTGTGTTCTCTTACCTTCTTTGCTCTCTCTCCTGCTCACAGCCCGGCTGTCTGTCTTATGCTCCCTCTGCAGTGTGGGTCTGACCAGGTCTGTGGAGACAAAGAGGGAGAGGGAAGGGTAGAGGGAAATCAAAAGAGAGTGAGCAAGAGATAGATAAAAAAGAGAATGGAGGAGAAGGCAAATGAATAGACAGAAAGTAAAGAGAGAGAGAGAGAGAGAGAGAGAGAGAGAGAGAGAGAGAGAGAGAGGGAGACAAAGAGAGGGCGGACCATTCAGAAGACAGGCACAAGTAGTGCAGTGTGACTCTAGTGCTTGCATTCCAGTTAAATTACATGGAGGCTTCTCACTCTCAGTCTCTCTCCTGATCTGATCACTAGATGTCAGAATGTCACAGCTCTCCTTCCACACTTGCTATAAGGATTTCGAAAGGATTGGGTACTGTCTCAAGGTACTGTAACCACACACATGCTGAATAGATTGCAGAACAAACCGCCTTTGTTGCAGACATCAAGAATACTGAATAGGCCCATGGTTGTTAACTATAGATTACAGTTAGCGATAGCAGCTCTCTTGTTCAAACAGATTGGGCCCAAAATTCGACCCCTCAGACCTCTCCTCTTCACTCCCCCCCCCTCTCTCTCTCTGTTTGGTATACTCTCATTCACTCTCTCTCTCACTCTCTACCCCCCATTGTTTCTATCTGACGCCCTCTTTCTCTCTTCCACTGTCTCTATCCCTCTTTCTCCAGCAGATTCATTCTTCATGCGTCCGTGACTGCGTTTTCTGCTGCTTCTGACAAATGGGCCAATTACTCTGCAAGAGCAGATCTGCAGTGAAAGGGAATTCTGCATCCGTAAATCAACCCGGCATGGAAATGCAGGGGCAACTTCCCAAGTCTCAGCCACGAGAACATTCTAGAAGCGCTTATCCCCCTGGAAACAACAATGGATATCAGAGTGTGCAGTGTTACATCATCATTACAGAGCCCTTTGATGTTTCAGAGGCTATGAGCCTATTACTGTGTGTAAGCTGTTTGTTCTCCTCGGTAACCCTAGAATGTGTTATGTTTGGAGTGTCATACTACACAACAGAATAGTGAGATATGGGATATCTGTTGACTTGTGCATTCTGTAGCGCAGTCTGAGTCTGAGGTCAAGAGGACCCATGTTTCCATTAACTCCAGACCCCAGAGACAGGAAGAACATCGGCACTTCCTTTGGGACTAATAAAGCAAGATGAATGACTGACAAAATACTTTGAATCGGATCCATTAGAGTTAATGAAGCAGTTGAACATGGTCAGGCCTGGTGTGATGCAGGAAGGTAACTGGGGGACTCCAGACGATAGCAGAATAACCTCATGAACAATCTCTTGTGGACTATATTAAGTGTGACAGACAGAGAAGACACAAGCTGCATCTTAAGGGAGATAATACATATAATTTACATGTATTTCTTTATATATACAGGGAGAGAGAGAGGGAGAGAGATTGATAGATGGATGGATAGATAGATAGATAGATAGATAGAAAGATAGGCAGATTGATAGATAGATACAGAAAGGCAGAACTTGGAGTTGTTAAAGTCGATAGCTGTCTGATCTCATTGTGACGGGCACTGTTGTTGTTGTTGATGACTCTGTTGCAGGCGTCATCACTGCCAAGTCACGCGTCTGAGTGGAGCAGCAGGTCTAGGGTCGAGGACATGATCTATGAGGAACATGACCAGTGATCCAGATCTCCCCCGCGTTCCTGCCTTCTGCTTGCTGCCCTCCCCCAGTCCACTTTTCCTCCTCCCCTCCTGCTCTTCCCCCTTTCTCTTATTCTCAATTCCTCATCTCCTCCCCATCTCCTCTTCTCTCATTCCCCCCTCTCATCCTCCTTTCCTCCTTGTCTTCCTGTTCCTCCTTTCGTTCCCCCTTCCTGCTCTCCAACCCCTCCTCTTTCCTCTTAAAACAACGGCAGGTGTTTAGTGGTGACAAAAAGGATCCCAGCATGCTTCGTCCTGTCACAGGCCTAACAAATAAATGATTCACTCATTTGGCTCAGCCCAATGTGCCTGACCCCCCTCTCCCACCCCCCACCCCCACCCCATCCCCTGTCACCAGGGGCTCTGAGTGTAGTTTGTTCCCCTCAGGTTTTAGTGACTCTCTACACAAGTAATCACGGCCACCACCTGACTCTGGGTTACAGACTCTAGATGGCTGACTCCAGGTGACTTTGACTCTGAGTGACTATGTTGACTCAGGGTCTTAATAATTAAATTCTTAATTTCTATGTTGATATGAGTGTCTCTGCCTGAGGGTGATTACTAAAAGCACCACGGGAGAGATCCAGTGGAGAAAATATAATTCCTATCCTGTCGAGAATAATGCTCTCACACTCCCACACAAACTTGCAAAGCAATCTCTCTTTATCTATTTATCTGTCTCTCTTTTGTTCTCCCTCTTTTCCTCTGACATACAGAGCTACACACGCACACACCCACACTGACTATGACAGTGTTACTACACCACCACCGTGGTCCTGGTTTCGATGGCGTCTGCTATCCGGGGCAGGCATCCTTGGAGGGAACGGGGACAGGAGGCGGCTGTTGCCCTCCGCCATGCCCAAGGTGTCAAATCAGAGCGTGGTAATTAAAACCCTGTCCCTGGCTGAGCCATCTGGCCCCGAGAGAAGGAATGATTAAGCCAGCAGGGTCTACGGGGAAGGGGGGCTGGGACCCCCACTCAGAGCTAATAGAAGCCAAACCTATAGACACACTTAAATACACGCACACACTACTCAATCACACACCCAATGCAATTGCACCCACACCACTTCAACCCCCCCCCCCCCACACACACACACACCCACACATATGCCAACGCATGTACAGAATACAGTGTCTGACTGAGAGACTGTGACAGACGAGGCACAGGAAGCGAAAGTAGCAACACAACAGGAAGCAGGAAACAAACGATTACGCTTATGGCGTGCTTTCATGTTTGTATATTGTACGCAAAGAGATTTTGATCACTCTCTGGCACTGCAAAAGTTAAAATATAACATGTAGCAGGCATTCTCTGTTCCCTTCTCTCTCTATTTTACTGACTCCCGCTTCTCCTCCCAGTCTTCATGTCCAGCTGATGGTTGAAGGATGAGATCCACTCCCGGCGGCTCCCTCACAGCCAGGCCACCACCCCCGTCATCATTAGATTATCCCAGACATCTGTGCCATCTCCGGCCCACACAGCCTGCTCCCCTTGGCCTCCCTGCTGGAGCCCGTACACCCCGGACCCAAAGGGCAGGGTTCAGGAGGAAGAGGATTGGAGGCAGAAGGTAATAGCCCAGAACATGATTCATCCCATTGGAGATGGCATGCAGGTGCCCCTTCTTGGGCTGCATAATATTATATTTATATTCTCTCAATTCAGATATCTATGCTGTTAGCCTGGGGTCCAATGGAGAGTATATCAATTCTACACACTTTATTAATCCAAAACAACAGATCTATTTGAAATCTAACATGAACGGTTCAGATGTTAGGCTGAACAACTAAAAGGGGTTGCCTATGTCTACGGTAGCCAATTTAGACAAGTAATGTCATAAAGGGGGTTACTTCATAACCTTTACCCTCAGAGAAGACCAGACATAACTCTCATAAGGAGGAGAAGATATTAAAATAATCTCTTCCAGTGAAAGACAAACTCAGGTTAAAAGAAAAGGCTCATGGGTAATCATGAGCCTTGCCGAAACCATAATGTATTGAAGTAAGAGTTACACTAGACCACGTACAGTCTGTAAATGGGACCAGATCAAACTACTAATAAAGTGCAGT
This sequence comes from Plecoglossus altivelis, assembly GCA_036571765.1. Lineage (NCBI taxonomy): Eukaryota > Metazoa > Chordata > Actinopteri > Osmeriformes > Plecoglossidae > Plecoglossus > Plecoglossus altivelis. Next base: position 8,127,945 of record BROE01000009.1, read on the forward strand.
TAGTATGTTGGGAGTAGGTTTAAGGCATGATGATGGACAGTGGATACGTGACCGGATGGCCTGGCCTTGTAATAGCTAGGTTGACAAGGTACAGGTCACAGGAAGTAGACTACATACCTCACTAACTCTTCTAGCTTTGACATTACCGGGCATTTAAAACGTTTCTTATATACAAAAAAGATTAAGAGATGGTCAACTGCTGTCTAAATGAATTATGTGACTTTAGCTGTTGCATGCCCGGTGTACATTGGTGTACATTTGTGAAGTCTGTGTTGAAACATGGAGGTTGTGGTGGTTGTGATTGTACGAATCTTCCTGTCAGGTTTCTGCCTGGCCTCTGCTCTGTCATTAAATAGCAGTTAGCATAGCCTATGATCTGAGTGAAGCCAGTGTGTTAGCGTAGCCTCTGCTCAGAGGAACTTGGAGGAAGTTAATACAGAGCTGCCAACTCTCACGCATTGGCCCTGAGATACACGCATGGTTACAGCTTGGAACCAATCAAATACGTGAAAGTCGGCAGCTATGTTAATATGAGTTAGCATAGACATGATCGAGGAAAGCTATTATGAATTAGCATATAGCCTCTGCTCTGAGAGGAAGCCTGTGCCTTAGCGTTGCCTTGAATGAGTATGAATAAGCCTAGCTTCCTCTGGAGTCCATCACTTAGCCAAGAATAACAGAAGCAGACTGGTACAAATATCACAAACACCAGGGCTTGTTTAGATTCTTCTGAGGCAGGCTTTGACTCACTTTGTTGAAGATACTCGCCAAAGGAATCCTCAAACGAATGCACCAAGTATACTCAGTCTCATCAATTTCCCTCAGAAAAAAATTGACTTGTCACTGACCAGCTAGAGCTGTTGTTGATGCTATTTCCCAATTTTATTTTTTCAACTATGTTTTATGAAGTTTCACACTCACTCTCGTGCACTCATGCATGCCCACCCCTCAACTCTTCTGCGTTGTGTCTCCGATTGTGCTATATATGTTCGTTGTCTATGGTCTGTGGTAACATTCAGTGTGCCATTGTGCCAGTTTAAACAGCAATGTGTGTTCGTCTAGATGTGGCCTTCCAGCCAACTCAGCAGAACATGCCAACCCTGACTGTCTGTTTTTCTGCTTATGTGTTGCTGCTTGTCTGCCTGCCTGTCTCCCACCTTGCATGTCTGTCTGTCTCCCAGCCTGTCTGCCTGCCTGTCTCCCAGCCTGCCTGTCTGTCTACCTGCCCATCTGTCTCTAATCAGCAACAGGCCCATATTGCTGGTCTGTCTCACGAGAGCTAAACAAACTGGGGCTCAGCTCTTGCGTAATGTACATTTTTAATGTGAGACAAAAAAAAAAACACTTGTTCATTGATGTTCACCGAAAGACCCACAGGATCGTGCCAGTGAGCGAGTGGAGACAATGTTATCCATTAGAACTGCCACAGAATGTATTTTAACATGGATGACTGGTGTGTGTGAGTGCACACTTATCTCCGTGGAAAGGTGTGTCTCCATCTATATCTGAATAGGTTTCACTCTATAAGCACTTATAAAACACAGCTCCACAAACCATCATGTCCAACATGACCAGCACGCCCTGCCTGAAGAGCTTCTGAAATTGGCATGAACCGGAGGATGACAAGATGGCAATGAAAGATGAAAACCTTAAAGAATCTGGAGGGATTCCTCTCTCATTCTCTCTGCTTTGTTCTCTCCCTTCTTCAGCATCATTCCTCTCTCCTCTGTTCATTTCTCTTTTCTTTTTACTCCCTTCCCCCCAGCTTCTCTCCATCTCTCATCCCCCACTCATGCAAATTTTTCCCCTAAACAGATGCTCTTAATTCCTCTGGCTCCACATTACAGACCCTGCTCTGAAAGAGAAGAGGAGAGGAGAGGAGGAGGAGGGGGAGAAGATTCCATTCGCTCATTCCCTCGTATATACACACACAGAAGAAACGGGGAGAAAAGGAACGAAACAGAGATTTGATGGTACCAGACCTCAGAATCAGAAGGTTGAGACCCATGTTCTAGAAGGTTCTAGGATGTCGATCAGCTTCCTTCCTGCACCGTTGACAAAATGACAGCTCAAAGCCATCCTCAGACTGGAGCTCACCCTGCTCGGCCCTCCGCACACACAAGACTGACCATAACATGCAACAGAGGAAAATGGAGGCTGTGGTTAAGGCTTACCTCTGTCTGTGTGTGCTCCACTGGCGACGCCAAAGACATCCAGTCTGGTGAAGTAGGGTCCACACGTTCTCTCTCTCTCCTACACCTTCATGCACACACATACACACACAGTCAGTCAGGCAGGCAGGCGCGCGCATATACACCCTCTCTCTCTCTCTCTCTCTCTCTCTCTCTCTCTCTCTCTCTCTCTCTCTTACTGCCTTCCTACGGTTCTCTCTGCTCGTTGCTCTAGCTGACAGACTCCCTCCCTGCTGCTCTCAGTCTCCTCCCTTCAGCCAGCACAAGCGTTCAGGCTACGAGAAGCTACCAGGCACCCTCCTCCCTCCCTCCCTCCCTCCCTCTCTCCTTGTCTTCCTGCTCCTCTCTCTCCCCTCTCTCATCAGAGCACGCGCCCTGCCTCTCTGGTTCGACAAAAAAGGCTTGACTGTGTCTCTGAACACCCATTGTTAACACCTCTGAGTTTGGACCCAACCCCAATCCCAGCGCTTGTTTTCTGAGCATGAGACGGAACCTCAGAGAGGCTTCTGCACCTTTCACCTACCTACAGTTTCCTATTCCTCTCTCTGGGCTTCGGACCAGACTTCTGGGTGTGCATCAGAGCCCAGTATGCTTGCTCACAGTGCCATGAGCAGAGACTTCCTCTGTCTCACCCCCCCCACCCCCACCCCTCTTCTCTACCCCCAGAGACGTGTGCAGTGTCACTCGTGCCCCCTGTGCAAGCTGAGCTCCTGTAATCAAAGGCTTTAATCTTTCGACCACTCACGTATTAAAGCCGAAGATTAAAGAACAAGAAACGGGGCATCCCAAAGCTGAATCACACACAGCTACGCCGCACACGTGCCCGTCTCTCTCTCGCCTTCCTTCTCTTTCTTCCTTAGTGTAGTTCATTTTCACCCAACATTTCTCCTTCTCTGTCTGTATTCTACATTTCTGTGAATCACCTTTTCCTTGCTCTGCTCCATTCATGCAGATGTTACACTTGCCAGTGCACATGCAGGGAAAGAAGGAGAGAGGGAGGGAGAAAGAAATATACAGGGAAAGAGAGGAGCTGACAGAAAGAATGAAAGAGCAACAGAGAGAGAGAGGGGGAGTAAGTGAGTCATAATTCCGCCAGCAGAAAACAGAAACGTGTGCATGGTGGAGACAGCGATGAAGAGAGGCTGAGAGAATGGAGAAATGACTTGGAGAGAGAAGGGGAGAGAGGGATAGAAAGGAAGGATCCAGGGAGACAGAGAACCCAGGGCAGGTTAAAGGTACAGAGGGGGAGAGAGGGGGACAGGGAAGGTGAAAGGATCAAGAGGGAGAGAGTTACAGTCAGATGGAGGGAGAGGGACAGAAAGAAGACAGAGAGAGACAAAGAGAAGCAGAGCTGGAAAGTGCATCCATCCTGCTGCTGCTTCTGGACCAGAGATACATCAGGATTATTTGTTTACGTGTAATCAGATTATCAGATTTATCAAAGGATCACCGGCTCATCTCTGAACCTTGTTTTGGTGTCACTAAGGGTATTTTAGTTAATGAGCTTGTTTAATGAGCACTGTGGCTTATCCCTCTGGAGGGGAGCAACATCTCCAGCACAGTGCCTGGTCAGATGCTATGCTATCATGTCGCTACAGTAGCTAGTCTCACATGTACGGATCGGTGTTTTACAGAGAGGAACTCAGAGGAAGATGGAAGGGGAGTTCTACATTCAGAGGGGTGAAGAGAAGTCTGTAAAATTATTGAATGACCTGCTGTCTGGGACGTGTTGTACAGTGGGAGGGGGGTGAACAGAGAGAGGCTTGGGGAGGCAAGGAGAGAAGAGGGGGAGGCATGAGGTAGGGGGGAGGCAGGGAACGTCAGGAGGAGGTGCGGGCGGCAGAAGGGGAGGTCAGGACGAGGCAGGGTGAGAGGAAGGGGGAGGCAGGGAAAGGCAGGGTGAGAGAAAGGGGGAGGCAGGGAGAGGCAGGGTGAGAGGAAGGGGGAGGCAGAGAGAGGATTTCAATTCTGATTTGCAACCATCTGGCTCCTCCTGCAGCTGCCCATCCTGCCCCGATGCCCCCTGGGATTAGAGAGAGGTCACACTGCTGGAGACATGTCACCTAATACTGGATCTCACTGGAGATAAACGACAAGACACGCACACACAAGCACCCGGCCCTCTCACCCACTCCCACTCCCCACACACACCCGTCTTGCTCTGCCCACTCCTGCTCTGTTCTGGTCAGGAAGTCCAGGAGTTTTGCCGAGACATGGGTCACACTTTGCACTGCTGGTTCCTTCTGCGTCATGACGCTCCCTCAGTTTCATCCTCTGTGATGATGGGGTAAACTACTTAATTAAAAAAATACTTCACTCAAACATCATTTTACATAGGCTGTGATACATGCAGGCATCCATTCAATATTTCACAGACCAGATGTGTGGTCTTGGTTGAATTTTGATATGAGTAACATGATTAAGTTTGCATTTTCAATTGTCTTTAACAAAAGACGGATACAACACATTGTAGCCTGTGTATGTACGTGGTTTGTGCGTGTGTGTGCGTGAAAGAGAGGAGAGAAAGAATGGATTTCCCCTCTGTGTTGCCATGGTGACGGTAGTGGATGGTGGATGAGTGATTTCCTGTACAGCTGTGTAGCTCGGAGGGAGAGAGGGGCGTACGAGAAAGGCGAGCGAGGCACCGCATTTATGTCAGAGGATAGTGGGGAGGAGCTCAGAGTAGAAAAAACATGTTTTAAAAGAGGCTCTTATTCGGTTCTCAAGATTTTCTTTCTCACTTCTGTAATGCGTTTTCGCATTAGCGACATTTCAGGTCCAGGTAAATGCGGAGCAATAACAATGCAATTAGCTTACAGATCCGAATGTGCTCTTGCACTTAGCATGGATCCCATTTTTGCGGTATTAACTCACATTATTGATACGGTAATATAACTGACACCAGTTAACCGAGCCGGTAGGCCCCGTCTAGCTCGGAGAGGCACACGCAATTATCAAGAATCTGAAACTCTCCAGTCCTCAGCTCAAGAACAATGTCAGCGTTAAGACGAGGGTGAGTGGCGCCATCTGGTGGACAATGTGATCAGTGTATTTTAATATAGAATTACTATAAACGTATTACATGTAGCCTACACCAGAGGGAGGTATTGGATCGCATTGCGCTGGCTTAACGATCATATAACTTCACTCCTTAGAAAAATAACACAGGACGGTTTCACTTTGGCAAACAAATGTACCGTTTTATTGAGTATTGAGGGCATAAGTACCAGGAAGGCACAACCAGACTACTTCATGATAACAATTTTCACTAGAGTGTTTGGGAAAAAAAAAGAAAAAATCATTCATGTAATCGTTTATCTACTGAAGGGAAATCCTTTCACAGAAAGGGTTAGAGTTATGGACACTTAGACAAACAGATGCTACATAAGCTATGTGCTATGTAATATTAAGTCAACACAGTAAAGAATTGGACACAATGCAAAAGACTCAAGTTGCGGTTCTGGTTTTATGGCTATGTACCTTGAAACATCACACTTATCATAGAGAGGAGAGGTCAGCTACCAGTCAGAAATTTCAACATATCCATATGTTTACAAAGCTATTTCAGTTTGCTGCAATTTTCCTTCACAACATAACTCATAAATACATGAAAGCAGGGAAGCAAGACCCTCTCCTTTGAAATATAAATCATTATCGTTTGCTTTTTAAATCACACAAAAGATAAATTCATAAGTGTATTAATCATTCCACATGCCAACTTTTTTTTGTTTATTCCATTCAGGTTTTATTGCTGCCAGGCCCTATGGCTGAGAGCCAACATGGCCCTGATGTGTCTTGTTGGAGGATCCGACTGAGCAGAAAAGTGGAACCTGCCAGGTCTTGTCACTCAGGACATGACGCCATAGCAACGCTGGTTCTACAACTATCCTTCTCTGGAGCAGACAAGCTCAGCTGGACTGGATTTGTGGATGTGGGAGCATGCACGCACATTCTCTCTCTCTCTCTCTCACACACACACACACACGCACACACGCAAGCACACACAGGGACACATACACATGCTCACACAAACACACACATTTTAATGAACAAAGTGTTCTCTTATTCAAAATAATCCAGGAAGCCTAATTTGGTAGTTCATATTCTCTAGGTGAGATTAGACACAGGTGAGAAATTATATTAAAATAGCTGCTTTGAATGCCCTCTTACTATTTGACTGTCCAACTAAACCCTCAGTTTAAGCTCCATTGACTGGGGTAACTCTTTGGGAATGACTGGTATCCATCACATGAACATTCACAACAGAGAAATGTATATTATTCAGAATGGTAGTTTGTGACAGGAAGCAGTCGCACAATGATCTAATTCACCAGTTCAACTAGCTCCTGATGTCAACTGCAAAACACTTAGCAGTTTCCGAAAAATGAATCGACTTGATCTCTAGGTAAAAATGGCCCACAATATCAGACAATATAGATGCGTGAATCGGATGTCACACATTTGTAACACTGTCACATACATTGCTTATAATACTGTAATACTTTAACCACACGCACAGAATACCTTTTCAACATAGAACACATTTCTAAGATGCAGCATACAAAAATACTACACATAGACTTGAGATCTAATAAAATGACACAATGTAAGAAGTTCCAGTTTTAGAAAAACAATAGTGTACTGTTGGCATTCAAGACAATAGACAAAAACCACTGAAAATCCCCTTCTCTGCTCACAAAAAAACTAAGAATGAAAGTCAGCCTCATTTCCTGTTCATGTATGTGGTTCCATCTTGTGTCAGAACCTGTGTGTCAGGTCTCCTCACTGTGCTGGGGGACCAGGTGTGTGAGGGGACCAGGTGTGTGGGGGACCAGATGTGTGGGGGGACCAGGGAGTGTGGGGGACCAGGTGTGTGGGGGACCAGGGAGTGTGAGGAATAGGAGAGAGGTGTGGGGGACCAGGGAGTGTGGGGGACCAGGTGTGTGGGGGGACCAGGGAGTGTGAGGAATAGGAGAGAGGTGTGGGGGACCAGGGAGTGTGAGGACTAGGAGACAGGTGTGAGGGACCAGGTGTGTGGGGGACCAGATGTGTGGGGGGACCAGGGAGTGTGGGGGACCAGGTGTGTGGGGGACCAGGGAGTGTGGGGGCCAGGTGTGTGAGGGACCAGGTGTATGGGGGGACCAGGGAGTGTGGGGGACCAGGTGTGTGGGGGGACCAGGGAGTGTGAGGACTAGGAGAGAGGTGTGGGGAAAAGTAACCTCCAAAACCACTCACTAATACAGATCACCCCAGGAAACTCACCTGATAATGAACTAGATGTAAAAAACTAAATCACGATTACGACCGAAGGGAAGAAAACTATCATCAAACTTTACTTACAACCTAATCTATAAAACCTAAAAAAACCCTATACCACCGGATATGAACTAACGAATAGCTTGACATAACACCTATGATTGCCCTCACACATTACGTACCTGAATGACTCTATCCTATTATCGCCGACTGAGTCTACTATTTTAAGTAACCTGTATGTGCACTGAGGTAATACATACCGGACCCTCCTGAAACCCCCCCTTCAAGTCACCGCTCGTACCTGTGCAAACCAAAAAACTTAACGATCAGGGAACAAGGAAACTAAGAATATATCCCCCAACTCAAAAAAACAAAAAAAACACCTACAAACTTAGGAGTGTGAAGACTAGGAGACAGGTGTGGGGGGCCAGGGAGTGTGAGGACTAGGAGACAGGTGTGGGGCCCAGGGCATGGAGAGGCCTGTCATGCCTAAAGCAGCCTGGCGAATTGAAGACACCACACTGACCCAGGTCACGCCAGGATTCTCTGAAAACTGATCTTGAGGGGATGACATCGTCAGGGCTAGACATAACCCACCCATTACTAGATGGTCTGTTTATGGTCTTTCATGAAGCTATGACTCCTGGCCAACAGGGTTAAAGAGCACCGACCTTCAAAGCCAGCTCTGACTCAGGTGAGGTTTACTACTGTGTGTGTGTAAGAGAGAAAGATTGTCAAGGCAAAGTTGTGGTTCCAAGACCTGCATAGTGTATTGAAGGCACAGTGGGCAGGTTCATATTTGTCTGTTCATAGGACACAATGGAGGAGGAGGGAGGGGTGGCACATTGCACTTCCTGTCAAAGGGGGGGGGCAGAGGTGAAGTGGCACACTGCTAACAAACAGGGAGATGACATCCTCGTTCCTTCCTCTAAAGAACAAAAGGGGATCCTGTTGGTGCGGTTCTGCTCCATCCTGATGTCACGGCAGCGCTTCCTTGTATCTCTTTAACGACTGCAACCACAACATGAAGGACCTGCAGTAGTCTCAAGGTCTCTACATATTAGCATTAGCTTGTCTTTGGTTCAAAGCTCCAAAACTCCCATTCTGCTCCATGTGGTATTCAGATAAGAGGGTCCAATCTCTATGACAGACTGTTGGTGGGCGTGCACTGCCTTTGTTGATCATTACCAGACAGGGTAGATCCAAGATTTCACTCAAACCGACTGAGAAATAAAGTTCTTTGCAAAAGTGAAACGGGCCAACAAAAGCATCAAGGAACAACCTGAGAAATGCTTGGAAACAATCAGGTGTCTGTAAATACGGATCGTTAATATCCTCAATATTCCCTTAGTTTTCCTGTAATCCAATTCCCAACATGTGTCACAGTGGAGAAGCATGGTTTCAATTCAATGCAGCCTGAATGGTATGGTTTTCCGTTCAAGAAAATCTGACGTTGGCAGCTTCCTTTGTGGACCTATGAGGCTTTTATTCATCTTAGTCTGTTGCCTCCAGAGGTTAGCTAACTCTGGTTAGCGAAGAGCCAGCAGGTTTCCTCATAAGGAGTTTACATTATCAGGTATGGAGTCAGACATGCCCCATTTACCTCTCCCTCCTCTTCCACTCTCCTGAGGTGTCTCTGGGTCTCCCCGGAGGGCGGGGAGGGCTCTGTTCCCTCTTCTCCCTCCCTTCACACCACAAACTCGGGCACCTCGTCGCTGGTGAGGTCCAGGGAGAAGTACTTGCTGGTTCTCTTGATGGGAAAGGGGTGCTGGTCGCCACGGATGCCACTGCACTGATCGGCGAGGCCCTGGTAACCACCGCCGTCGCTATGCTCCTGGGCACAGCCGAAGGTGTAGCTGTGCGCCGTGTCCTGGCACAGCTCCGCCCACTGCAGGCAGTCCTTCTGGTACAGGCGCACGTCATCCAGGGATTGGCTGTGCCGGTCGGTCGACGTCTGGGGCTTCCTGCACACAGATGTCTGCGGGGCGAAAAATCCACCAAAACAATTAACGACTGAAAAAGTGATGTTAAGAGCAGCTTTATAATGGTACTCTTTTATTCGGACGCAAGGACTTTACATCTTATTTATCAATCAGACACTTTTATCCATAACAGTAGCAATAGTACACAAAGTAAGTAAGTCTGCAGTGAGAAATAGTAAGCATTCAAGGAACCAGACAGCGCAGTGCCAACATCGGCATTTGACAGCAAATCAACAGAGCACAGGTTTAAATATCCCTGTGGATTAGCATTGGGAGACAGCAGACGTGTTGTCTGCCGATGAGACTGCCACTGACCACAGGTGTCGGGCGTTACCTGTGGGAGAGACTCGATACTCTGGCCCCTCATCTTCACCACGGTTTCAGATGAGCTGGAGGTGGACGAGCTGACGTCTTTCACCACGAGACCTGAGGGGCGCCGAGAGGGACATGTCACACAAGAGCATGCGGCCTTCTTCAGGGCACAATGGCCACGACGGAAGGTAGGAAGGGCGTGAGAGGATTGCTCTGGTGGATGCAAAATGAAGGCTGTATGCGTCTCATTACGAGCATGTATGTGTTGCGTACTGAAGTAGCATAATTAGCTAGACTATGCGTCTGCATGTGTGTAGTAGTCGTTTAGGCAGTATGTGTATGCCTCGTACATGACGTTGCTTAAACTGTATGTGACCAAAGAAGAAGTTACACAAATGTGGCAACTACTAAGGTAGATGTTGTTCTGTGCTAAAGTAATCCAGACAGTGTGTGTCTGTGTGCACTGTACCAGAGTATCCATTGGTCTGGTCAGGAGACATGGTCAGCATTTCCTCAGTGATGTGTATGCACAGGTCCTGGCTCAGCTCCAAGGCCAGCTCGTGCAGCTCTTCATAGTCCTTGGGGTCATCCACCAGCATCTCGATCTCTGCGGTTAGGGAGAGGAGCACACACAAGATGCAGCCTCACACACTGTTCTGTCACTGACACGTTACGTGGTTCTAAACCCCCCCACCCACCCCCCACCTCTCCACCCCAGCGGTGAACCACGGCACCACAGACATACCGTCATCGTCCAGCATGCGCTCCTTCCCGCTGCTCTCGATGCCTGAGGTGTGGGAGGAGCCGTGGCTGGTGGTGGAGGAGCTGCAGGTGCGCAGAGCCCGGTGGGGGGCCTGGCCGGGGGCCTGGAAGCTGTCCGTCTCCACGCCCGACGTGTGCGAGCTGCCGTGGCTGGCCGTGGAGCGGCGGGAGGACAGGCGCTTGTGGTGTGACGCGCTGCCTGCGCTGCTGCCGCTGGCTCGGGAGCGCTTGTCCAGCTGGTCCATGTCCAGGTCCAGGGCGTCACTGATGTACGACTCGCGGTACTGTTTCTTCTCTGAGAGACCAAGAGGGAGGGAGTGAAGTCAACAGAAAAACAGAGCAAGAAAAAGAAAGAAAGAGCCAGAAAAACAGAGCGAGAGACAGGGAGAGATAGAAAGAGAGAGACAGACAAGACAACAAACACGAGGTCACACATCCATCGCCTGATAACCAACGCGTGTTGATGCGGTGAGGGGATAACTTTGCATGGCGGTGGTTACCTTCGCTCTCCTCCAGCCTGCGGACCTGCTTGAGGAGAGGCTGCAGGTTCATGTAGAGCCGGTGGCTGCTGCTGAGCAGCTGTAGGAGGTGGCGGGAGCGGAGGGGGCAGCCCGTGTAGTACATGAGCTTCCTGGCCGACGGCAGCCCATCTGGGAGGATCTCAAACCTCTTCCCCTAAGAGAGATTGAGCGAGAGACCGAGAGAGCGAGATGGGGCAGATGGTTAGGAGAACCAGGTTTGAGGAGCCAGATTTTGGGGGAACCACTGAGATATCCAAGTTACGAGAACCAGGTTGGAGGACAATCATGAAGGAAACAAGGCAGGAGAGGTTATCTGAACCACAGCATTTATGAAAGAGAGCCAAACCAGAAGAACCAGCGAATGTACACACACACACACACATCTGAAGTTACGAAAGCGCCAGGAGAATATTGCTGTTTGTAATACAGCAGCAATGAGGCCCTGAGGCCATTACTAAAACCAGTGAGGATATCAACCTCAACAATATGATCAGCAAAACAGGTACAGCTGCAGACTCAGACCTGAACAGACTTGTGCTGGATATCTGGAATAGAAAAAGGCCTTATGGAAGCACTTCTGGTTTATCATCCAGTCGAGGTCAAAATGTCTGAATCCAATGAAAAATCGAGGTATTAACTCCCCTGGCAACAACAGCTGCAAACTGCTTGATGTCAGCAGGCTTTTCTCCATGAAGCCCTGTAAATATTTCTGCTGGTGTTTCCACTTTGAAATTTAAGGGGAGGTTTTAAAGACCTAGAAAGAATGCCATGGGTTGCAGATTTGTTTTCTGGGCATTGAATCGAATGTTCTGTTTATCCTTTCAGACCAAAACGCTGTCAGAAAGCTCAGGATGTGCCTGAGTTTCAGTAGAGCAGAGCACAAGGCTATTAAACACAGTCAACGCCCGTCCTGTGACCCTCCCAACTGCCCTCTTTACAGCTGCACCTCGAAAGCCAATCACAACACAACGTGGACTTATCCTACTGGGCAAGCCCCAGCGCGTGCCCAAACACACCCTGCCAGGGCGAGCAGAGAGGTGTCAGATAGCTGCTTATTAAAAGGCTGGCCACTCCTCTAAGTAGGGTCTGGTTTCATCTGCATGGTCCAGCTGACCTGGCACAGGGTGACAGCTGTCACACGTGACCTGCTCCCTACTCAACTGGACCTCCGTGACAGAGCCCAGCATAGGCACACAAGCACACACACACACACACAACCCTGTCTGTCTGCCGTGAGGAGGTGTCTGTCCACCCTGGGACCCCAGCTGAGCTGGGTGCTCCTTCCCAGCTTGGCTACAGATGCTGCACTGTTGGATGCCAGGGAGGAAGAGGAGCCAAAATGAGACCATCCAGTCAAACGCTCCCAAATCTGCACAACATCTGGTGTTTATTGACTCGGTCCCTTCACCCTGCACTGCCTCCCTCTCCCCAACTTCCCTCCTTTGCCTCTCCTTTCTCCCTCTGTCTCTCCCCTTCTCACCCTCTTTACTCACTCCCTCCTTCCTCCCCTCTTCTATTCCTCTCTTCATCTCTCTCTCTCTCTCCTTACTGCTTTCCTTCATTGTCTTCACTCCCTCACACTTTTTCAACCCAATTTCCCGCATGGAAATAGACCCAGAAAATACGTCAAGAGTCCTCACAAGATGTCCAATCACACAGCAGGCCTGTCCATCCCTCCTCCAGCAGGCTCAGGCTCCACATCTACAGTTTAGCAGAATGAAGCTACCAGACTAATGAGAGACAGGCGGACCACTCCTCTTGGTTTCCAACATTCGACCGTGCCCAGCTTAAAGTCAGGCCCATTCAGTAGGGAGATAACCCATGGACTTACTGTAATGACTGTCAATACTACAGGACTATAAAGCCTCTGTGTTTCCAACCAAACTGCAGGGAGGGGAGGGAGACGTGGAGGAAAGTTGCTGTGCCTCACTGTTCCCTGCTCCCTGTGCTGGAAGAGCCGGGGTGGTTTTCACATAGTGCAGCACGCCAGGGCCTTAACGCAGCACATCACGACTGGAATGTGCGGTGGAGGAGGGAACAGTGCAGGGAAAAAAAACAAGGGACGTTCTCCGAGAGGAAATAGGGACATTCTTGAACAGAAAGTAAGGACATTCTCCAGCAGGATTGTCCAAGTTCAACCAAGTGTCTAAAGACATCCGTCACTCTACTCACCACAAACACCAGTTTGCCCACGTTGGTCCATGGGAAGTCATAGAGGAGCTGTCTGACAGTGCCCACATTCTAAAACACAGAAAAGGACATCAAAACACAATGCCTACTGTACACAGGCCGCTTCCCGGTCGCTTTACATCAAACACGAGGAACCTTCTGAGGCAGTACCTGAAATATCTGGATCCCGCGCAAAGTCAGTCCCAACGTCATGGACGCCTCCACTTCCTTTTTGTCCTGTGAAATGTGTGTTGATCAATAGAGACCTTCAGCAAGCTGACTATCGCTTCTACTGAGTTGGAGGGGACCTTGTTATCCTCTTGAGTCGACACAGAGCCCATTAGGATAATCTCAAGTACCCACCGCTTAAGAATACATACTCCCTGAACTGTAATTCTAGATGGACTCTTTATATAAAATCTTATTTGTTGACCTGTACATGGATCGATACCTTTTTAATTAGAATCACTTCATCATAAACCTATATTGGAAATCCACAGAGAAGCAGTTTACACTTAGATGTCCACTAAACAATACCAGGAATTGAAGGGCAACCGATACTGGAACATCCCAGGCATGCTTATGCTAGTCAGATAAAGACCCTTCTATATATGTAGTGTGAGGTTATGTTCAACTGCACACTCTTCATGAGCTTATCATCATTCATCTACTCTTCCTTGAGGTTTCAGCTTGGTTATTGGTGCGGATCCACAGGCGTCGGTCATCACCGCCATCTACTCGCAGCGGACTATGGAGTGGAGCCCCACCCGTCTCACCTTGTACAGGCGGTAGTAGTGCACCGTTACGTCGTCCAGCTGGGCGCACTCCTTGATGTACTTGAGGTGAGCCTCGGAGGCGGTGAGGGCGAACTGGTCCTTGTGCATATTGGGGATGTGCCTCAGGATGTAGTCCCGGCCGCGCTTGGAGACCACCTGGACGATACAGAGGGGGGGGGGGGTTAGCAGCTCGCTATTTGCTGGACGACACACCTTGAGATTCAGGAACTCAAACTGGCCAGGCAGACGTGAGGCTTTCACGGTGGTCGTGAGCCCGGCCAGGGGAGTGGTAGAGGCTGCCCGAGTCTGCCTCTGGTCAATGGAGTCTGGCAGCGATACCAAGGAGAGGCTACCAGTGTGGTTAACGAAGAGCCCTGCTCCAGATGTCTACTCTGAACCACACTGAGCTCATCTGTGGAGTAGGAGTTGGGAGGGCCTCCAAACACAGCAGCAGGCCACAGTGACCTCCACGAGGGAGGCATGGCAACGCTGTCATGGTGCACTTAGCTGCTCAGAGGGACCAGGAGTTGCTTCGGGGCGTCGACCCGCTCGTGATCAGACTCTTCCCGTCTCCGGGGCTCCAAAGCGATGATAGTGAAGCACTTGGCTAATCACAGGAAGCAGAGGGCAATCGCAGAGGTGGGGTTACCATGACCATGAACACAGCAGGAGGGGAGCTCAAGCCACTCGCTCGCAGACCAAATTATTTAAGTGTGCCACTTTAAGGGACCGAAATAAAACACGGCGTCCCAGTTCCTGGTCTGCACACGTATGGATGACGGAGAGTCTCAGAGGCTTCGGTGATTAACGACAGACTAAAGCTCAGACCTACATACGCGCATTCCTGCGTAGAGACCGCATAAAGCCCAACGCAGCACCGTCCAGTCCAGATCTACTCACCCAGGGAGGAAAGTAAGCTTCGGGTTCAAAGTATTTCCCAAAGTGCTTGTTGCGCTTGAAGTTGCCCAGGTCGGCCTGGAGGGCAAAGGCAGCAAGCAGGAAGTAGGCCTCCTCTCTCTGGATGCACTGGGACAGAAGTACCTGCTTCCTCAGGTGCCAGTAGTAGTAGTATCTGGCTGACCTGTCACTGTGTGTGAGAGAGAGACAGAGACAGAGACAGCGAGAGAGAGAGAGAGAGAGAGAGAGAGAGAGAGAGAGAGAGAGAGAGAGAGAGAGAGAGAGAGAGAGAGAAGAGAAAAGATAGAGGGACAAAGAGAGACAGAGAGAAAAGAGACAGTCAGTAAAAATCATTAAATGCTGACTCTGAGTTCTTTTTGTGCTTTAACTTGTGATAGAAATGGGTTTGAAGGTCTCATCTTCCCTGTGGGAAATCAGAATGCACTACAAAAAAGTCTCATCATCATCACCATGTTATCATAAATACAGTGGTGTCAATCCAGGGTTGTTTAACAAAGGTTCGGTGATTCTACTTACCTTATTAATCTCCCATTTTCGACGTAGTACTGGGCCCTGAAGTGAATAATCATGGGTGGCCCAAACTGGTCTATTCCCTGGAACACAAACACACACACATGAACATGACTTCTTTAGCAAAATCCTTGGTAGTTTTAGGTTTATATTATGAATGAACTATCATTATTCCAGGTGCTTGCAATAAGCTTTACTTCTAGGTAATAAGGCCCTGTAAGATGGACATTAACGTTAATATGTGTAAAGAATCACTATCTTAAGGACCTATTAACTAACACTTATTACATTCGCATCATTCTGAAAAGTTAACACCACTTCTTTACAAATGCTTATTAATAATGCAACAGAAATATGTTATATGCAGTTTTCATACAGTGTTACATGAATGAGCACATCTCCTGTTCTGCATTATATATTACCAATACATACCTTGCTAGCCTCTCTCTTCCACTCTTTGGGGCAGTACTTAGAGAGCTTCTGTCCCAGCTCCATGTATATATGCTCATTATCTGGACAGAACCAAGCAGAGAAAGGGTTAACGATGGTAGAAACAGCACCTCTGCTCTGTTGTCACCTCAGAAGAGCGTGTGTGCGTGTGCGGGTGTGTGTGTGTGTGCATGGGTGTGTGTGTATCCGGACTAGTCCCAGAAGTAAGAGACAACTTCAAAGAGAGTGCTTCAGAGAAGAAAAAAAAATCCAAACACACACACTGGTGGCATTCTTTTTTGTACAGAGCCTCTGGTGTGTGTATGTGTGTGTATGTTTTCTGCTTCTCCCTTTGTCATGTCCCCTGTAGCCCTCGGAGACTCAAAATAACGGATTAACCAATGAGATGAGGCCTGATCTGCAAGTATGTGAACCTTACAGCCTTGCGAAACCAGATAAGACACTGACTTTCAGTTTCCTAGCATGAAGAAACTGTTTAGCCACACCAACTTGGGTCCAACTTGGGCTGTGATTGGAGGGAGAACAGGAGGAGACTTAGGGGCAGAGGGGGCAGGAGGCTGGGGAAGAAGGGGCAGGAGGTGGGTGCCAGAGGGGGCAGGGGCAGAGGGGATAGGAGGCTGGGACAGAGGAGGCAGGAGGCTGGGACAGAGGGGACAGGAGGCTGAGGCAGAGGGAGCAGAAGGCGGGTGCCAGAGGGGGCAGGAGGCAGGCTCATGTGGGCTAAAACTGGGGGTTGGTGGCCGCTGTTTGGCTGGGGATTTCACGCTGTTTAGACAAGCAGTCAAGGAATGTCCCTCAGCCAGGACCTCTGGTTCTACTGGCCTGCCCATGTCTGATTGGCCCGCCTGGGAGGCAGCTGTCTGACAACACTGCCCAAGCGAATTGCTGTCCTCTGCAGTTGCTCGACATTGTCACCGCCAGCCTGCTTCTACGTGATGGGGCACATACACACAGCCCCCCCCCCCCCCCCCCCACACCAAACGCAACCTACTCTGTTTTCATAAAAGAACAGTGACATGCCAGAACAATAGACGCTATAGCGGCCGGGACGCTGGCGAGTCAGCCATCGTAGAGAGGTGAGAGAGACGCCATGACAATGAGAGCCGCGCTTCTTACTCTGAATAACGCTGAGGCCGAACAGGTGGCAGTCCTTCAGTCTGAGCAGGTCACACACCTGGACCAGCAGCTCCTGGCATAGGGTCTTCACCTGGACAGAGGAGGGGGTCAGAGGTCAGAGATGAAGGAGAAGGCTTATAGAGTAGGACGAAAGGGTCAGAGGTCACGCTGGCAGGTTAGGGGAGCTATTCTAAAGGAGAGGGGTGCAGTTTAACAGCCGGTGCTCACGTTGACGATGACGTTGAGGGTGTCGTCGTTGGGGAGAAACACGCAGACACAGCGGCGGTCCTGCATGGCTCTGTTGTTGTGAAAACTCAGTTTGTTCATCTTCCTGTGGCTGGAACAGGACTGGCCCACGCGTCTGGGCTCCTGGGCCCCTGGCTGGCCCCTGGGTGGTCCCTCTGGTGGCAAGCTCCTAGGTGACCCTACTTCAGCTGCTCCTCCAGCCCCACGCACAGCCAGACACACAGGCTCCCTGCGGCTCAGAGGGGCAGGCAGCACACACCGGACCGGGCATGGAGGTCAGCAGGGCGCACGCCACCCTCAGACACTGTAGAGGTAAGACAGGGACGTGTCACCACAGCATTTCTACATCCCAGCAGGGGGCCCGCTTTGGGAGTAATATCCAACATCAACAACTTCCTGAGAGGAACGCTCAGAAACTGGACAGACAGGGGGACATAAGTACATACACATTTGTGTTACATACATACAAAGAGTGCCAACAGCTGTCTGAGTGGAATACAAGGAAATAGCGAAAATAGAGGCTTGGTTTAAATCCTAAATTATTCATCCAAGGGGCATTCAACTCCTCCAGATGTCTTGCTGCTACAGACAGCATTCTAAACTCAGCCTCACAGAAAGAGAGAGAGAGACAGAGAGACAGAGAGAGAGAGAGAGAGAGAGACAGAAAGAGAGGGAGAGAGCGAAGGGGAAGTTTGGTGGCAGTGACAAACGTGGGAGGAGGAGAATAGGGGCCCAGGAAGTGAGGACAAGAAGGAGGGAAGGGAGCATTCCTGTTCATTCATCCTGGTGCGTCTGATCTAATGGCAGGAGCCTGTCGCTCACTCCTGGAGAAAATGCGAACATGTGTCTGAAGAGCATCTCTACAGAATGCTTCAGTGGTGTGACAGAGAGAGGGGGGGAGCGTGGGTGTCGCTCACGTCCCCAATAACGATTGATCAGACGCGGCAACAACAACAACAAAAAACTAACACCACGACGCTAGAAGCTCCAACTCCAGCTCAAAATATTCACCGGGGAAGATCTACGATAGAATCTATCTATAGTCACACGCAGATCTGGCATGTGGAAAGGGGAATCGGTGGGACGAAGGTCCTCGTCTGGCTCTCTTCCCGGACACACACACACACACACGCACGCACACACGCACATCTTCCTGACTGGATAATGCTCAAGGGTAAAACCCAAGGACGTTAAAAACCAATCCATGCATAACGATCTCTTCCTGTTGGAATCAGCCAAGTGAGCCAACAATAAAGACCATCTCTAGGACAGAGAGATGTAACAGGTTCCACATGAAGTCTGCTTCATGACTTGTTTATCCAAGGTGTTGGCACTTTTGGGGCAAATGGCATCTGTAGTAAGCCTGTAAATGCTCACTATGAGAGCATGTCCTTGGGTGCTTTATTGACTAATGCCCATACCATGAGCAGTTGTTGAATTACATAAGAGGAGCAGTTAAAGTTTCAGGTTAGGTAGGTCACCTGCCAATACAAATGGATCATTATCAGAAAAACAAATGCTCTTCGTATACACGACAGCATTCCATTTGTTTGCAGGTGAATAACTAATCAGTAAGTACTCCCGGCAGAGACTTGTTGATGCAGAACAGCAGCCTCTATCTGGGTTCAGTTCCCTGAACATGGGGACGGGGTTGAAAGGTCATAGCCAGGGTAACAGAGTAACTGCTGTTGACTGCTTGTCATTCAGTTGTCATAGCGGCCATTATAGGTAGGTCCTCTGAACTTCTACTGCTGTGAGGTTTCTATTGTCCTCGCCTCTATTCTATATTGTTGTTGTGGGATCCAGGAATGGTCCACACCACATTCGTCACTGCTTCATGCAAGGAATGTGTGTGTGTGTGTGTAAGAGACAGAGAGTTCGTGTGTATGTATGACTGTGTACTTGTGTTGTATGCATGTATGTGTGTGTGAGATGTGTGCATATGTGTGTGGGGGGGGTGAATATATGCATATATTAGAAACTGTGTGTCTCTGTGTTAGAGCGGATGTATGTGTGTGTGTGTGGGGGGGAGTGAATGTTTGCATGTATGTGGGACTGTATGTCTTGTGTTAAAGTGAGTGTAGGTGTGTGTGTG
>BROE01000009.1:8148108-8286871 GCA_036571765.1 Plecoglossus altivelis
CGCAGGGGTGAATTACAGAGACAAACACCTAATTGGATCACTTGCTCCCCTTCTCTCCACTCCTCTACTCTATTAGAAACACCAGATCTATCCCTTCATCTCTCTGATTACACCAGATCTATCCCTTCATCTCTCTGGTTACACCAGATTTATCCCTTCATCTCTCTGGTTATACCAGATCTATCCCTTCATCTCTGTGGTAACACCAGATTTATCCCTTCATCTCTCTGGTTATACCAGATCTATCCCTTCATCTCTCTGATCACATCAGATCTATCCCTTCATCTCTCTGGTTATACCAGATCTATCCCTTCATCTCTCTGGTTACACCAGATCTATCCCTTCATCTCTCTGGTTATACCAGATCTATCCCTTCATCTCTCTAGTTACACCAGATCTATCCCTTCATCTCTCTGGTTATACCAGATCTATCCCTTCATCTCTGTGGTAACACCAGATCTATCCCTTCATGTCTCTGGTAACACCAGATCTATCCCTTCATCTCTCTGGTTACACCAGATCTATCCCTTCATCTCTGTGGTAACACCAGATCTATCCCTTCATCTCTCTGGTTACACCAGATCTATCCCTTCATCTCTGTGGTTACACCAGATCTATCCCTTCATCTCTCCTTTTATGTATTCAAGTGCTGATGAAGCAATTCAAGTGAATCAAAATCAATACGGCAATACGCCAGGCCTACCCCTTCATCTCTCTTCCCAACTGTGTATGATATTTTGTTTTCACTTAATAAAGTGCTAATAAAGTTAGGGTTTAAGGGGAGAGAAGTAACAAAGTCTATAAAAGATAATTGAACTCAACGTACAACAGCAAAGATGAATTCGACCAGCTCTCGCTGTAATAAATGGGTTTATTGAACTGACGCTGTAATCCGATGTGACGTACATGGAATAAGGTTATGAGGAGTTTTGCCCTGCAACCTCTGAATCACCTTTCAAAATGCTCTAACCACCGAGCCATTCCCCTCACCGCTACTGTTCCATCCAGCAGCATTCAACACTCCGTCGCATAACAGCACTTTTGTTCCGTCACCTAAACCCAGCCTTAAGTAGCTGTCTGGGCTGGGTAGATAACCGTCGGGTTTGATTGTTGGTGTTGACAGAGGGGTGGGTGTGATGAAGAAGTCACGTGACCTTCGTCCATCCCAGTCTCCCTCTCTCCTGAAGAGGGCTGGTGCCTGAAGGGACCTCTGCCGAAGTCGTATGGTATTCCGTGTTCAGGTGGAAATGGGATTACTTAGCCTTGCGTGAGCTGTGGGAGAGGACCACGGTCGCCACCGTCATTATCACCACTGTCATGGGTTGTATGGGATGGGCATGGGCTCAATGGAAGATCATTTCCCTGATGATCAAGAGTTCTACGGTTCAAATCCCCCCTGCATCGCTTTCAATAAAAGCATATTCTACATCACCATCCTTTCTGTGTTTTGGTCTCAGATTGAAGGCTGACCCACAAGGCTGCTACACCCCAGATGGGGTGTACCCACGACAGGGGTGGGGTAGAGGCAGAGAGTAGGGACATGCCTCGACCCATGCCAGGACACCGTTGAAACATCCCCACTGACACTTAGCAACAAAGCTGGGGTGGTGTTAAGTATATGGGGTGATAACAATCAATGTCTGCCCTTAAGAAACCAAACCTAGGTCATTGCCACCCACTGTCCACACGCGTGTCCTAGGCAGGGGAACTCAATGACTCGTCCTTTGCCCGCGAAGCTATGAGAGAGGCCTGAATCGCAACATTACTGCTGCCTTTTAGAACCTATTCATATCCAGCGAGCAGTGATGCAACCGTGTTGTCCTAGGCCAGGGAGCCAGGGATCACTTCCTGCTCATCATCCAGGGAGAGGGACCGTCCCATGTCCTGTCAACGTGGCAGGCCTCAGAGGGGATCATGAGAGAGAGAGAGAGAGAGAGAGAGAGAGAGAGAGAGAGAGAGAGAGAGAGAGAGAGAGAGAGAGAGAGAGACAGACAGACAGACAGACAGACAGACAGACAGACAGAGAGACAGAGAGAGACAGACAGACAGAGACAGAGACAGACAGAGAGACAGAGAGAGAGACAGAGAGAGAGAGAGAGAAGAGAGATGAGAGAGAGAGAGAGAGAGAGAGAGAGAGAGAGAGAGAGAGAGAGAGAGAGGCCGAGGCCGAGGCTGTGGTGAAGTCAGAACAACCGACCTGGCTACAAGCATACATACACGAACAGGGAGGGGGGAGGGGGGGAGACATTATACAAAATGAATACAAGACTTGGGTGTAACTGACGGGCTTGGCAATAACGACAGACGTTTCTGTTAAGAATCAGGGAATGACAAAGATGGAGACAGGAGGAAGAGAGATCAAGACAGGAGGAAGAGATAAGAAGGAGGGAGGAAGCAAGAGAGAGACAGACAGACAAACAGACAGAGAGAGAGAGAGAGAGAGAGAGAGAGAGAGAGAGAGAGAGAGAATGAGTGAACGATGGAGCGGTCGAAGCTCAGCTATGAAAAAAAAAAATGCTGCAGTCAGGAAAATTCCAAACTAACATCTGCTTCCCATTCCAACAATGGAGGCTTTGATTCCCGACTCGCACAACTAGGCGCTGCTGGTCGTCTCATCGTCTCCTGGTCCCCTGACTCAACCACCACCATCTCCTGCTGCCCTGGTCCAGATGTACCTCCAGAGCACCACACTCCCCTGACTCAACAAGCTTGACTGTTGTAGGTGCTTTTACCCAACAGCTTCTGACAGTCCCCCTGAAACACAGAGACCTATGAGGCCCACCGGGAGCCTTCGGGGGTCTGCACACATGCATGGGGGGGGGGACTACAGCAATACGTGTGTGTCCTCCAAGCATGGAGGTGGAGGGACAGACGCATGCAACCTGCACTGCAATGTGTAAAGGGGTTTTCCATTGAACGAGAGAGGGTGTTTATGTAAATAGCGCTTCCAGCTGGTCTTGGTCTCAATGCAGTCATCCGTTTTCACAGCTGGGAGTACATTTTTGGCCAAACTGGAATGATCATCAATAGTGTGCTGGTTGCTGGAGAGATCGCTGATCAGTTTTGCATACTGTTTGATCATTAAGAAAAAAAGAAATGGGTGGGACATAAGGTATATTTCTTAATTTGTGTGGATTTATCAGGCATCAACTATCAAGAAATGAATACCATATTTGTTTTACTACATTTATACTGTTGGTATTGTACTTGTGCTTATACTTATTTTCACTACTTGTATTCAGTAGTTTTTGACAGCAGATCTACTGTAGGGACTATTTAAAGAATATCCGTTTCCACCATATAGACTGAGAGAGTAAATCCATTGGAGTATTATTTGATCAGATTTCATGGTCTTTAGCAGTCAAGGCCAAAGCCACACAAGGCAACACTTTGAGAACCTCTCTACAGAGAAAAGCTCTGTAGCTAACTCCAGACTATAATCTACAATAAAATCCATGAAATCTCGTAATGCAATTTGGAGCTATGGTAAGGAGTTGTCACTGTTGATGGAAGACGTTCGGGGCTTGGTTTGTTAAACCCTGCAAGCTCATTCCTAGGTGGCGGTTCCCAGATCAAACACAGAGGCTTTATGACCTTTAAGAAGGTTTTGAAATGACCTTTATGGGAAACGCTAAATGGCGAATCCAGCATTCTTACCAACTGGTTTTCTTTGGAGTTGTGAGGTAGGGAGTGTAAAATATACAGAACAACACACACACGCGTGTGCGCGCACGCACACACACCTCAAACTGCCAGTGCAACCCGACAAGTTTAAACAGAGTAAGCAGTCATTCTTGCTGCTCCTAAACCCCCACCCCCTTACCCACTCTCTCTCTCTCTCTCTCTCTCTCTCTCTCTCTCTCTCTCTCACACACACACACACCAACACACACACACCTCAGCTGTGTTTAAGCTCACGATACACAAGTTACCAAGCTACCATTACGAGTCCCATACACAGAACAGCAACCACCCCAGCCATTATATACACTCAAAATAGAACAAGTGGCCCAAAAGGAGAGGGTTCGAAAAACAGCCTGCAATCAGCCCAACCCAACCCTAACCCACACCCGGTGGTTTTGTTTGTGACAAATCCTTCTGTCATGGCTGAAAAAGTCATAACAAGCTATACATATTGTGAAGGATGTTATACAGCCTTTGCATAGGCAAGAAGCAATACTTTTGGGGTGTTTGGACCCACAGCTATAGTGGCACGGTCTTCCGAGGTCACTGGCAACACTCAACAAACCTGGAAATGAGCAGAGAAGCTCTCTGGGAGTCAGCTAGCATGGAACAGAGAGCCGTGTAGACAGAGGTCAAACCCGGCAAGAAAAATGGAGGGAGGAAGATGGAGGGATAACTGGGATGGCAATCGAGAAGGTAGAAGGGAGCGGCAAAAAGAGAGAAAGACCAGGGATTAGGTGGAGAGAAAGACAGAGATCTGTTGTCTAAATGAGCTCTCTGGTATATTTCAGACAGGGATACGAGGAGTGTGCTGCAGAGTGCAGAAGGGACTGGTTTTGATCTGGGAGCCCCAGGCAGCTGGAGGACTTGCACACCAGCAGGATATTCTGCATGAACTCCCATCCGCGGTGCAACCGTGGAGATAAGGCCAGCAAACGGGCGGAGAGATTGGGTTTCTCCTTGTCAATGGCAATGACGGTAATCTCATCCTTTCTCACGGCGTGGTTGCAGTCTTGTGACGCTGTGTCATTTTTCTTTTCAACGAGATTTCGAGTCTTCTGACATTTCATCCATCGGGAACACGTCTCAGGTCGAGTTGCGAGGACAACAATGCTTCGGAGGACGATGGAGATCCACAGACCCCAACAGCCAGTGACTCAGTCCGAGCAAGCATTTTAGCAGGATATTCCTGTAGAGCCTGGTAGTACAGTACGAGATAGAATCAGTCTATCAATAAAAGGGTTAGGCTCTAATGCAAATCCTGGGAGTGCTTTCCAGTCTCCCTCTTTCTGTGTGCGTATCTCCCTTCCTCTCTCTCCTGAACCCTCTTGCTCCACCCCTCTCCCCCCTACTCTCTGTAAATCTCTCCACACAGGTCCACGCAGTCCAGGCCCTGTCACAGCATCCATAATGTCATAGTGGGTTGTCCAGTGATGTCTAGAGGAGCTGTCCAAAGAGAAGCTGTCCAATGAGGAACAGTCTAAATACAAGCTGTCCAATGAGGAACTGTCTAGAGAGAAGCTGTCCAACGAGGAGTTGTCTATAGAGAAGCTGTCCAATGAGGAGTTGTCTAGAGAGCAGCTGTGCAATGAGAAGTTGCCTTGGGCCATGGAGTATGATGCACTGGTTGGGTTGGAGTGGGAAGGAGGGTGTCAAGGGCATAGGATTGACTTTGACATTTGGGGAGAACATGTTTTCTGGCAAAACACGATATCTTCTTCTCTATCTTCAATTGAATTGTGAACGGCCTGAAAGTTGTTTTTTTTAAGTGGACTTTGATTGTCTTTGTGCTCGTCTCTACTTTGTTTCCTGTTCAAGGAGAAGTGAGTTCCTGTCCAGACAGCACTAGGCAGCGTTTCATGCAAGGATCTGGGCCTCACATCCCTGTATTTTAGTAGCCTGCTGCTTAGGGTGACCTGAAGCATGATCCTGAAAAGGAGCACACTTGATTCCAAAAAGGAGGACAAATGGTCAAAAAGGAGGACAATCTCAAAAAGTTGTAGAACTAGCAGTTATACTAGCATTATCCTTATGGTTATGGTAGCTATAGCTACCATCTATACGCATACGCATCTATACGCATACGCATCTATAGGAAGACAAAGGACTGGAAAATCATCCATACCGACTAGACATCCGGTCACCCTACTACTGCTCCCTCCGTCAGCGAGAGAAATAATCATAAAGCATAATTTGTTTTCCCTCCATTTCCATCAACAATGGCAATAGAAAACCTGGGATGTGCCTGGTTCATGATGGTAGCTTATGCATCCGTATGAAGGAAACAATGTAGTATGTAGTATTACAATTATTGTAATATCACATTACCCAAGACTGGCAAAACTTACTCCAAGGGAGAGGGAGAGAGAGACAGAGGCACACACACAGAGAGGGAGAGAGAGGGAGAGACAGACAGACAGACAGACAGACAGACAGACAGACAGACAGACAGACAGACAGACAGAAGACAGACAGACAGACAGACAGAAGACAGCACAGGACAGACACATCACAAGAAGAGAGTAGAAGGAGAGCGATGAGGAGAGAGATTTGGAGAGAGAGAGGAGAATTTGAGTGAGAGGAGAGGAGAGAGAGACGACAGAGGAGGACAGAGGAGAAGAGGGACTATCCGGGTTCTGTAATGAATTAATTGTAGCTGAAAACCGTGACATTGTTGATGTATGTAGGGATATATTCCAACCAACAAACGCTCCGGATCACGGTAGCGTGATTAATACCGGTCTAATATAAAAAATATTAAAACGAGAGGAACAGAGAGGAAATCGTTAGCATTCCTGAGTACTGGAACAATTTAAGTTTTCTGAACAGATGACAAGTAGGTGGGGAAGTCCCCGGGATGCAAACACAAGAAACCGCTGTTACGGGGTCGGCCTGTTTTACCTCAAAAGATGGTATTTGGAGCAAATCTTGTAATATGTTTACTGATCATGTAGTCCCCTACCGACACGATCAAATATACTCGCTTTCTGACCACTGGAAGACGTGCTTCAAACGCCTACCCAGACGTACATCCTTGAATATCACTGAAATCCTAAGTACCGATCTTACTTGAGGAAACATTACTTAAACCGGGTAGGGTAAGAAAATCTAAGCTTTAAAAACAATGTTACCCCATAAAAGCCTCAGTGATGTTATGGGACAATTTTGTGGAGACAAGAAATTGCTGAAAAACTCATATGCGCAAGAGCAAACACTCCGTTCTGGTGGCGAACAGTGGTGACTTAACCTACGGAGGGTATTAAAAGATGTTGTCAGACAGAATCCATCTAAAGAATACGAATACGGTGGTTATAGATAGAAGAGTGTAGTGGCAAACTTGTGTCTGTTTATAAGAATGTTGAACTGTCTTGTTGTATTTAATGATAATCATATGTTTGAAAATAAAATTCCGCTTTGAAGCGGTCGGAATACCTAATCTACGCATAGTGGATGGAATAGTCCACAGCGAAGGAATTAGTGAGGTAAATTACTAAGAAAATCTTTGAAAATCAGTTGGCTCAAGCAAAACTCACCGTTCATGAAAAACAAGCGTGTATAATCCTTTCCATAAATACGCATGAAAGTGTCCGAACGTTAGCGTACATCCAAATTGTCAGAAGCAAAAGTAAGTTTTGAATTTGAACAGAGAAAGAGTTGCGTGCGTCTCGACCCACATTCTATTCCGTTGGAACACTACTGTAACAAGTAGGAATAGCCTACATGTGCAAATGCTGGAAGTTCCAAATGACGGATGGGGGTTGAACTGAATATATGTCGATATAAAGGATGCTTTAAAGGGTTTAAAAATCGAGTTTTTACTTTTATTGGTGCCTTTTAGATTTTTGATGAGTATTTATCCATAAAATCTGTTATTATTTTTGCATTTATTTATATAATAATGGCGTCACTGAAGTGCTGCCATCCCCCAAGGCAGGCATTTGGTAGCACCCACGGCTGCCTCTCATTCCATTCTTCCAGTCTGTAGCAGTGCAGTATAATTTTGGGAGACTGGTCTGTCCGAACAGTAACAGAGTCTCACGTAGACCCGTAGCATGCTCGTAAAGAAGTAAAGTTATAGCACACTTTGTGCAAGTGTATTCTACAGAGCCGCGATTAAAGTTAGGATATAAGGAAAACAGTGGAGAAAGTATTCCGGAGAGACATCTGTGTTGTCCTATATAACGTTGTCCTGCATGCCCAGAATAGCTGGTTGTTGTTTATTGTTGTTTGAGTTTAATACAGAAACACGTTCCCCATATTTATTTAGACGCTATAATTTCAGTTCATACTCAACATTTAAATACATCTAAAATGAAAATGCCACTGAGTACGACAGAGGATGTTTTCATTAGTCGTTCACTAATGGGATTGGCTAGTGTGGACCCCAACACAAGGCTTAGGGAGATTCCTCTGTTCTTGGTGATGTCACAGGATGACAGATTGTTGCCATGTCCACAGAGGGTCTGGTGTCCTTCTCCCTGTGGACATGGTGGGGCTAGAGGGCTAGAGGGGCACATGCAGATCCAGTGTGGACTGCCTGCCGGGGAGGGAGAAACAATAGTAGCAGCAAACAGTCAGGAAGTGTGCCTGGTCAGCCTGGAGGGAGAGGGAGGGGGGGCGAGGGGTCGAGCGGGGGGAGGGGGGGGGGGGGGGGGGGGCCCTCTCCACCAGCTCCCAGCTTCCAAGCCTCCAAGCCCTGCATCTGCAGCTTTGATGTATGGCATGAGAACAAAAACATGAGAAACCATGAACTACAGACAGGAACTGCCTCTCTTTTTTTCCTGCCCCCAGCATCTTGCTAAGCATATTCAGTGTGACGTGCAGACATGATACCTGTAAAGGAAATGACCGTGAACTGTAACAAAAGAGGATGTTAGACTAACGCAACTTGGATATGTCTTTTACAAAGTATTTCAAATCACATTCATGAATCCCCTCTCTCCAGGTTCAGGGGTAGTGAAGAGTCAGTCTTGCCCACCCTGTTTTTCCTCAGTCCATTTATGTGTTTCTTCCAGACCTTTTATGTTAGTGATGAGACCTCCCCTAATACACCAGATATTAGAGCATCCAGGCATCAATCTAGCCAGCCAGCCATCCAGCCATCCACCTACCCATCCAGCCATCCATCTAGCCATCCAGCCAGGCATCCAGCCATCTAGCCTACCAGCCAGCCAGTAAGCCATCCACATGCCTTTGTCTTTGTCTGAAGCCTCAGTTTGGATTAGATTAGCTGTCTCAGGATAGAGAGTGGTGGCCAGCTTTTTTGTTGCTGTGGTGAAATCAACCTAATTGAAATGACCTCTCACTAGCTTGCTCCCAAGGGAGAACAGGAAGAAGAGAAAGTGGATGAGGGTTCAATCATGATGAAGAGCCCTCACAGAGAGCTGAGCCTTTTGCCTGATGATCCCCACGCAGTCTGCTTACTCCCCCTTAAACCTGCCCACGTCGTCTGCTACGTCACTGTCACTTTCATGTTTTAATTCGCCATTTTACTTTGTGTTCATTACGCTTTAATCCGAAGCGACATCATGTTGTTTGGTGTACACTGACTGTTTTCCCGAAGCTTAGCGGAGGTCCTCTCTAAAAGTCAGGCATCTGCACTACATTTGTGTTTAACATTCATAAGGATCTTTTTTTTGTCTCCTGCTTTTTTTTTCCAACGAAGCTTCAAAGCGGCCGTTTGAAGGACGGCTATTTACGCCATTGTACTGAAGCAGTAATAATCCTTGTAGAATGTCTTCTCCGACTTGAACGTTGGGCCTCCGGTTCCCTCTGCATTAACTCGGTAACCTGAGAAGAGCAGTGTATGAGTGAGGCCTGGCAGATGGGTCTGTAATCACCAGCCTTTGAACGATCTCTCTTTGTAGGAAAGATACAGTTCTTGTTTCTTGACCCAGCATCGACTCCGGGTCAAGAGACGAATCAATGGCCGTGCGTATCTGGATGACAGGTTTAACTACACCGTCAGATGTGCTGTATGGGACCAAACCTGCATGCTGGCTCAGTTTCACATCTGCACGAAGGCAAGCAGATCACCTTATGGTTGAAGTGGATTTTCCTGTACGTGTTTCCCATGCTTTCCTTACTTCAAAGTTATTATGAGGTTCCCATGTGCTTAAAAAGCAATATTACACCAAATTGTGTCCTCTCAATAAATGTTGTACCTAGGTCAAACCTAAGACAGTACATATAATGGCTATGCTCAGTAAGTAAGAAACCATGCACAGTGTGTGGGGCAGATGGCTGGTCATCTGGTTGGGTTACCCTACCCTCATATAGGCTCCCCATATCCCTGCACCTCAGGGACTGGCTTCAGGGGAAGGCAGGAGTGAGATGAGGGGATGATATTCGTAGAAAACAAAAATGTGCCATCTCATTAAACATTGCTCTGCTGGTCTCAGATTCTGCTGTGGTTCTCTGGTTTAAGGGGTGGGCATGAGTATGGACAGCGTGTTGTTACAATGAGACCGAGATGAATAAATGATGAACAAGTTTGTTGTCAAGAGCATCATAAAAGTTTATTTCCAAAATCCAAAAGGCAGACGGTTCCCTGCGGAGCTGAGAGAGAGAGAGAGAGAGAGAGAGAGAGAGAGAGAGAGAGAGAGGAAATAAATTGATTTGAGTCATTCTGCCAAAGATTCTTTCTGCTGCTGTCTCAACAATCCATACTGCTGCCATTAGCTCTGTTCCAGCAGTAATGGCATTTTAGTGCAAATAAGTAATTAAGCCCAAATGATGAAACAAATGCAGAGAGGGAACAGGCTGTGTGAAAAGGACATTACCACATTTCATTTCCTGCCACATTATCATTATGAATCAGTTTACATGCACTTGAAAAAGAAAGTTTCAAGTTTAACTGAGGCGTGTTTCTTTTCAGCTCGCATAAAGAGACGCTGAGAAGAGGCGAGATGACAAACACCTCAACACGTCCAACACTGAGGTGAAGACAATTCCATCTGTGTAACCCAACACAAAGGGTCAGGCGCTGACAGCAAGGCCTTCCCCAGCCACGCGTGCTTCAGCCCGGTCATCCGTTCCTTCCACCAGGGCCTTGGGCTGGAGGCTGGCACAGCCCTGAGCCCAGCGCCAGATGGCACACAAAGGAGAACACACAATGACAACTCCAAACCCCTTCCCCAGACTACCTCACTGCACATTCAAGACAGTACCAGAACAGTCTTAGGCTTCAGTACAGTAACCTTAGGTCATCATGACCCCCCCTCCTCGTACACACACACACAAAGATATCTATTATCTATAAGGAGAGAAATCAGTCAAACGTCTGTTTGGTTAACAGACAGAGGAAGATGATTTGTTGAGACAAGGTGTCAGGGGTGGCTGGAGTACTGGCACAAGGTTGTTATTGTGACTGCATGTTGGACGAGGAGCCTGACCTAAGCACCAGCTGTCGTACCTGGCCTTGTCCCCATTTCCCTGGTCCCATTCCTGCCAGGCACCTCATCAGCGCTCCTACATGTTACTCTCAGTGGAATGAAGAAGTAGGCTGGTCTCTCTACTTTCTCCACAGTCTGCAAGGCTGGTCTCTCTTTCATTTCCCCACTGTCTGTAGAGCTGGCCTCTCTAGTCTCTCCTCAGTCTGCAAGGCTGGTCTCTCTTTTGTTTCCCCACTGTCTGTAGAGCTGGTCTCTCTAGTCTCTCCTCTGTATATAAGGTTGGTTTCTCTTTTGTTTCCCCACCATCGGCAGAGCTTGCCTTTCTCATTTGTCCTCAGTCTAGACAGTCACAACCTCATCCTCACCAGCCTTTTAAACACAGCTTTCCAACCATGTTCCACTCTGTGGAACTGTTGGGTAACTGATGGGCCCTGGTGAGCTGGGCACATGGCCTCGCTTTTTGACTGTAGCTCAAGGGGGAAGCATGGGTGCAGGGATGGAGGGCTGGAGTGGGGGGGGGGGGGGGAGTTTCTAGGGGTGCGGGGGGGATATTGATCACAGTCATGTAGTTAATGGACCGTTCTTAAAACAAGGGGTAAACGATTAGTGACAGTTTATCTAGTGGAGCCCACACAGGAACGCTTACATGCCTACACCATCTACGAGCGTCCTGCGTGCCAGCATAGGGCACAGTCAGGGGTCGCAGGGCCACGTTGAGGTAAGACAGGCTCTAGCAGCTGGAGTGTCCTGGGGCAAGGTTACTCTGCTGGATGTCTGGCCCTGTACAGTTCCCTGCCCCCTTCTCCACTTTCAATTTGCTTTATGAGCTATTTACTGAAGTGACAAAAAAGATGGATGAGGTGCCTAACCATGACAGATTTACCTTGGCGTCGTACTATCTGTTACATGAGCTTGTGTATGTGTATTTAACCAATGACGATTTGGCAACTTAGTTGCTTTTCTTGGTAACTTGAAGAATATGGGCCGGTTTTATCTCCTGAGGATCGGCATGTTATGGGTGATTAAGAGCAAGTTAACTGAGGTGACAGAAGGACGATGTTAATGGTTTTAGTTCAATATTGAGAAGGCCCTCCACAGTCCATTAGCAGTCTCAAAGGGTCAGGTTTGTGGGTGTACTCTGTGTGAGACTCCTAGAGCAGGCTTTGGTCAGTAGCCCTTTGTGCGGTCAGCCACAGGTCACTGCTAGTTCCTGGGTTTTAAATCAACATTGTCTGAATGGACACTGAATGGACACCGAATGGACACTGGACACTGAATGGACACTGAATGCACCGGATTGCTGCTAGGTGTAGTCTCGTTTGGGCACAACACAGTGTAAATTAGTTTTCATGTTTGTGTGACTGTTTGTGTGTGTGTGTTGCAAGGAGGTAATATCCTGTTTGTGTTTGAGTGTATTGTGTTGATTCTGCGTGTTTGCATTAAGGAAGTAATCTGATTACTGATTAGATCTGATCTGATTGTGTAAGTGTGTGTGCATGCGTGTTGGAGCATGTGTATCGGAGACTAAGCCAGTGCTGCTTGTAATTCTAATCCTTCCCTGACACACAGGTCAACAAGTCACACAGACACAAAACACACACGCAAATACCAACAAAAGAGTATACAAAAACATACACAAACACCCAGTTCCTCCCAGCCCCTGTGGAATGTGAGTGTTTGTTTGCACTTCCTTGCTCCAAAGCCACCCGAAGCCACAGGCGCTGCAGTGCCCAAATCTGGCTCTACCCCTTCACCTCAGGCATGAAGGTTTCCTTCTAGAGTTAATGTACGCGGAGGCAGTAAATCCTTGACTACACGCTTCAGGAGAACAGGAAGGTGACTGCTTGATTATTTGGTGAGGAAAGCTAACTAGACTGCCCTGTGGACCAGTGAGGTAGACCCTGTCTCTGACCCCCCACACCCCACCCTGTTCCACCACTCCCAACCCCCATCCCCTTCACAACAGTTAAAACATTCTTAGGCAGTAAGGAGAGTGGGGGGGGGGGTGCTGAGGAGGAAGGAGAGGAAATTCTGATGGACAGAAGCAGATTTCAAATGAATTCTCGTTTAAATGGTAGCTGGTAAAATGTTGTTTTTCAGGGATGTGAAAAGTAAGGTTGGTAGGATCCCACAGTCTGCATTTGAATCTGCAGAACTGAATCTGCAGAACACCAGCTGGAAACATCATCCCCCTTAACATCTGTGTGCAGTACCAAAGACACTGTGCTTTGTCCAGCTACCCCACAATCTGTCAGTCGCGCGGGTGACATTGCAAGAGTGCGTCGAATATACGTGGCAAGGTTGTGGCAGGGTGACAACTATCCCAGGGGCAGAGTAAATGTGAGGCCACAACATCTCTCCATAACCTTGAGGTTATCTGTGCAGTGTTTTGTTTTTAGAGGCTTAAAGTCCTTGGGTTTATACTGTAAAACAAAATCCCAAGCCATGACAAACACAACGTTCACCTGATGACTAAAACAGACAGAGAGAGCAAGGAAGGATTTCACAAAAATGAATAAATAAATAAATAAAATGAATGTATGCCATGCAAACTATTGTTATTTGTGGAGAAAGGAAAGGGGTAAAAAAAAAGGTTAAGTAAATATTTGTCTTGGCTGTGCAAGTGGGTTTGGGTTTGGGTGTTCAGTCCAAAGTCTGAAGCCTCAATACGAGAAAGAGTGGGTCTTGTGAGTTGTCCCTCTGCTCCATGCTAAGCTCTTTAAGACTGGAGAAACACTAGCGCTAACAGACAAACTGGATTATTGTCTCAGTAATCAGAACAGTTATTCCATGACAGCGACCCACATCCAGGTGTTGTTTGACCTGGATTCCTGCATGTGTGTGTCATTCTAGCTGACAAGAAGACGTCTGTCTGAGGAGCTTAGTTTCTCTCTCCCTCTATCAAGCCTTGCACTCTCTCTCTCTTTCTCTTTCGCTCTCACTTTCTCCCCTTCTCCTTTTTTCCGCTGCCCACCTCTCTCTGTCTCTTTATCGTTCTCCCTTGCTTTCGCAGCCTCTCTGCCACTCTTGATCTCTCCATCTCTCCCCCCTTTTTCTGCTCTGAGGATTAAGTTCTGTTGGACACAAGTGACAGAGGCTGGGAAAGCTCTGCAGTCTCAGTGCCATCCGAGACAAGATGACCCCCCCCTCTCCTCTCTCCCCCTCCTCCCTTCTCCCTCCCCTCCCCCACGCCCCAGCCTTCTAGAGCGATCTCCCCACTCGCCTTGAAAGAGCCGGCGATGGCTGGGAGGAAGCGAGATGAGAATCAAGAGACCACACGGTGCTAATAGGAACGTTTGCCGTGATAAAGATTCAAGGTAAACACAGGGACTGTCCTTCGGTGTCTGTAACTTCTCAGGTCCGGGGGTTGGGAAAGCTGAAGTCAGGGAGGCCAGACAGCCTGCCTGGATGCACCACAGGGGACCCTGGGTAAAGGTGGTGCACCACACCATTCAACCAGTTCTCTGGAGCGCGTCCTGGCTCCAACTTCATGTGTTCCTTAAATGCACCCCACACATACTCCTCCTGAAAGAGGCATGCAGCCTTCGTGTGACCCCTGCTACGCTACGGCAAGGTTCACAACAACCACAAGGTTGTCAAGGAACAGACATTACTTGCAGGTGGGTCAACAGTTCTGAATCACGAATCCACTAGTGGTGATAGTCAACTGAATAGAGACCTGCTTTAGTGGGTTTTACTTTATTGGGAACACACTGTAATGAGTTCCACCTTTTGTGACCGCCAAGTGAGTTTTACTTGAACTGTTATCAGCTCAAGTAAAACTATATCATTGTGACCTGGAGATTTAGTGAGACGCTGAACAGAGCAAGAGACTGAACTGACCTTGATGTTTCACTGTCCAGAGTGTTGGGGCTCATCTCTACACGCATGCCAGAGTTCCTTGTACTGCCTTTAGCAATGGGGTTTAACAGCAAAAATGTTCAACGGCAACAACTAAAAAGGCGAGTTTAGGTTTCTTTGTTTGAAAAAAAGTTTAATGCTCTACCAGTATGAAAGTATGGATTGTCTCATTTACTTCTAAAGAAAAGCCTTCCTATTACAACAATCTCTTACATGTCTCATACTTCCATCGTATGTCTCCATAAAAGGTTCCACACTCCGGAGGTGGGGCAGCATCTTGGGGGGGAAATCCCATTTCGCAAACACAGGATGCCAGAAAGGTGCATAATCAGACTGTATCCACTAGCTACCGTGATGCGCAAGGAAGTTTGTGTTCTGGATGTCATATCCGGGGTGCTACTGTCAGTCATGCATTAGTCAGCTGGATTTCAGGGCTCCCATTGGTTGTTGTTAATGTACGTGCCAGAGACATGCCCCACCTGCATGTCCGTCTGTCTGACCTTGCTGAACATGACAGGGCATGACAGAATGGAACGTATTTTGATCCCCTCCCCTACCCTCATCACCACCACCACCCCTTTTCCATGATGTCGAATGTGATTTACTTTGGCCTCTTTGCGAATGTTGTTTCGCAACAACTGTGTAATTGAGTTCCATTCTTAGTGTCTTGAATGTAACGTCTGATCGCCTCATTCATTCATAGTCGCAGTTTGTCTTTCTTCCAGACCTTCTTTCCTCGCCCCTCTCAAGGTGTCTGTACCGTTTTTTCATTCATGACATTCTACAAGGTCCCCAGATGAATCATCTACCGTTCGTGTTGGATCAAACTCCATTTGCATGTGACTCTGATTAGGGCTGTTTATTTGTTGTTTCTAGAGGCATATTTTCCCTGTAATGACCTCGACCATAAAAAGGTTTAACGACCTTGAAGGGATTGCCATTGGAGGAACATAGAGATCTACAAAGGGGAATTGTGCAAGCTATTAAAAGTTTGGACTGCTACTCTGCCATCCCATAATAGGCAATTAGGGAGAACAGTAGCCTGCAGCAATGCCACCCAACTTGCTACCCACACTGTAAACTACACCCTGCGAGAGGAGCTTCACTTCAGCTTTGGCTCCTGGCTTCAGAAAACAATGAGTAAGAATGTGTTGCAACGCCAAAGTTGTCCCTGGTTCATCATTTAACCTTGTTTCATTCAAATGCGAAGGAGACTGTTTAGGGTTTGGTTAAGATGATCCAGCAGTCAGGGATTTCAATCATGTTTCTTTATATGAAAAATATACAAAAAACTGAAATAGTTGGTGTTAGTTTTCTGATATTGTTTGCCCTTCTATCATTGTGTACATTTCTATATAAATCACCTAAAGTGGTCCTGAATCGTGCATGTAGAAACACTTCCTGTCTTAAATGATGACAAACTGCTGCTCCCAAACCCACAGGACTACAACAAGGGCGTCCAATCATATCACACGGGGAGCCAAGGACTTTTACTCTGCAGTAATCCTCTAGAATTCACTGGGGAACAAACAACACTGAGACATGAGAAGGGCTCCCGCTTTGACAGATCACCGCTCCATTCAGTGGTACTGGGCTGAGGGACTCCAATAGAACTTTAATTGTACAGCCCTTCTGTTTTTTTATGAGTAATTACGCCAAGGGTTTCACAGATGCCAAAGGATCAACATTAATTATTAACAATTAATCTGTAGAAGTCTTGGGGGGGTTTTTGGAGGATGACTGTTTTCCTCTGTTTTCTTTTCTTGAGTACAGATCATTCCAAGCTCCAACCAAAGCAAAACCCTTAAGTGTGTCTGGAGCACAGGGAGGAATGATTGACCGGTCCTACAGGCCTGACAGAAGTCTCTCCTTGGGAAACAACTTTCAGGTCTCACTGTCTGGTCTGCCACTGAGCTAAGCCCAACCCCCCCTTCCAGCCCCCCTTCCAGCCCTCACTCCTGCCTAATGAAGGAGCCTGCTTCAAAGCACCTGTGGTTTGGCCCAACACTCCCTCTCCTCCTCTGTCTCTCTAGCCGAGTGCTCTTCCCTCTTGTCTGTAGGCAAAATCCATGTGTGGTTGCCAATGTATTATTTTCTCTGCTGCATTCAATGGTGTTCATGTGTTAATGTTAGCCTTTGAAGTTTGGTAGAAACAACAATGGCTCGTGCTACCAGGGGCTTTGATTTTAGTGGCCCGAACAGCCAATACAAACACTCCTGCCCTCCTCCAGGAATTGATCCCATCCCCTCTGTTCTCCTCTTATTGACTGTCAAGTAGGGGCTTAACAGGGCTGATTATGAAGGTGGTTGAAAAATGTTCAGCTCCTTCCTTCTAACCTCAGTTTAATGACAGGTTTCAAAGAGTCTGCTCTAGAAAACCGTTTCAGCCCTTCAGTTCGGATTTTGTCAGAATGAGGGTTTCGTTCAAGTAGAATACAAAATGTACAGTTGATACAGTATGTGGTTGGTACAGTATATTTGCCAATACTCATAATCCTTCAGAATAAGTAGCCTTCATTTTTCCTAGGCATTTTTCATGTAAGTTGAGTTTTTAACATATGAACTTTTAGGATGAGGGGTTTTCACATAGAAATTAATATGTGACGTCATTTGAATTGTTTGTCATCGTCCAGACTACACATTTCATATAACCTTTAGTGTGACGTCCTACTGTGATTTGCGTATCGCACAGTCCCGTTGTGCATGTGGAGGCAAGAACTGGTGTGGTCTTTATTCTCAGCTTGGGCCTCTATACTAGTCTGCCTTCACTACAGCAGGATCAACACAAAGTCTGGAGCACAACAGATTCTGCAGGCAACAGTCCTTGTCGTCTGCCCAGCAGTAGATATATTTACTTGTTTTCCATGAAAACAAGTGTTCTTATGTTCCTGCTGCTGCTGCTGCTGCTTCTGTCAGGTGGTAAACAATATGGGGTCTGACCTCAACTAAGAGGCTGTCTGAGGTCATTTCCCATTGATTGTCTGGAAGAATGTTTTGGGAGCCGTGATAAGAATGTTCAGGAAGTGCCGCACTGGGCCTGAGGCTGAGGCTGGGGATTATATTGGAGCTAGGGCTGGGACCGGGGCTGGGGCTGGGGCTGGGACCGGGGCTGGGACCGGGGCTGGGGCTGGGGCTTGGGCAGGGGCTGGGGCTTGGGCAGGGGCTGGGGCAGGGGCTGGGGCTTGGGCTGGGGCTGGGGCTGGGGCTTGGGCAGGGGCTTGGGCAGGGGCTGTGGCTTGGGCAGGGGCTTGGGCTGAGACCTTGCCCGGTTCTCTTCACAACAACCTGGTTCTCATATGGAACCACCTGTGCTGTCTGGTTCACTGTGGGATGAGTACAACAGCTGAAAAGCAGATTTACACAGCTCCAAAGTCATAGTAACTGCAAGTAGTCCGTCAGTAAAGAAGCAATGCAACACTAAAACAACACACCAGCCAGACGACACCCCAATGTACAGTGTTTCTGACAAATAACCTTTTTTCATCGCATGTACAATCGGAACTATCCACCCATGAATCACTTGGTTAACGATTTTACTTCTCCCCTTCTCTTCACGACGTACAACACATTTCACAACAACTCTCGAGCAACAGAGAGCACTGGCGCTGTACTGTTTCTTCCTTCCCACTTTATTTCTGGAGCCAGCCTGTGTAATTTTCACCACATAAAACAAAAAAGCTGCCTTCAGATGTGGCGTGTGAGGCCCGCCGGCTCCCTGGAGCAGACCTGCGGCATGAGCGCAGTCTGAACATAGCTCCGAGCAGAGCACGAGGTGGAGTAGGCCCACAGGCCCTTAAGGGGGCGTCCAGAGAGGAAGGGCTGAGGAAAATAATGCTGTTTATCGGCCAAGGATAAGAGAGATTAGGTTCATGTGGATGGAGCACTGCTCTGAGGACAGGCATTAACTTCACTATCCCATGGCTGAACCCCCTGTCTCAGAAACCGCTTGTCTCCTGTTTCGACAGAGACAGGAACATATTACAAACAGTCCCTGGAACTAAGCATGGAATAAACACTGCTCCTAAACAGAACCAGATGGCTTTGTAGCCATGACCTGCGGCCTGCTGTGATCCTGCTGTGGGCGGAGCTCAGCACCACTGTCGCTGAGGCAGACTTAAAGGGTTATTCCACCCAAAACACACACACACACCAATATTGTTTCAGCCTCATTCTGTTTATTGTTTGATCCTTTCATTACAGTTGTTTTGCACATTGTGTTTGACAGCATATTTTGGGACTTTGTAGAAGGAGCTAAGGCGTTCAGTGCTGTTGATTTTGCGAACTTGGGCTTAATAGTCCAAGCATCCAGCTTGGTCTTTGCAACATATCTCTGTTCTGTTCCAGTGTCTTGTGCCGGAGGCCTATATTAAAGTGTATGCATTTCATTCAGAGGGAACCTCCACTTCTGACAAGTGCCAACAAGGCATTTCACGCTGTGCAGTGTTCCTTTGAAGTTGTGAGGAGACCAGGAGGCCTGTTCTCCCTACGTGAGGGTTCACACTGGCAGCGATTCAGCACATTTAGCTCCTCCGGAAACTTCCTGGTCTGGGGTCGAACTTCTCCACGAGGGGATTTGGGCTCTGCTGAGGGTCTGCTGGCTGGGACACAAGCACACATTCCAACCTGGGTCCAGTATGATGGACGTGAAGGGTAACCGTGGAAACGCAGAAAAAACACAACAGGAGTGTCTGGAGGGGACGGATGGATACTGTACATTAGTGGGGAAAGGAGTCTGTGGAAAAATCCAACATATAAATGGAAAGTAGAAGTCGAAATTTCTGAGAACCACATTGTGCAGATCCTAATGTATAATTACAACATCTTCCCTGACGGAAATGATTTTTAGATCCTCTTCATAAGTGAGATATGGTGAGAGGCAACGAGGCGCGAGGTTGTTTTTACATTTCAACGGTTCCAGGAGGACTTTGACCGTATGTCTGTCATTACCATTCGGATTCGAGACGATGTTGCCTGTCTTTTTTGGAGGGGAAGGGATGGATAATGCTTATGTTGGAAGTGGAGACCAGACAGATGAGGGGCGATGGTGCTGGAGAGAAGGGTTGTCTGAAGGAGAACAACAACTCAAGGCTTAATCTCCACGGTGTCCATGTTTTCTGTGAAAACAACAGATTTGCACATTCCTCAAAGTCCTCTAGTCATCTGGTATTATGGTGAGCGCTTGCGTTTGTCGATGATGCAAACAGACCGTGGGGATGGGGTGTTGTACGCCTCTAGGATTTATCTCAACAAATTGAACGCTGAGTTCAGGGAGGGCTTGACTGAGCCAGCCTTCTTCTCCCTAAGGGCAGCCACATCCATTCCAGCTAAGGGCCGCGTGCGTTACGCAACTTGTGGCTTGGCGAATGTTCTCCTCCTCCCCTCCTCCTCCAACGCAGATGATGTTTATGCCATACGCATCTCTCAGCCCCCTGGCTGCCCGGCTGTAAGCAGTCCATTACAGTCACACAGTTTCATGGCCAGGCCCCTTCGTGTTTACATCTCAGGAGCTGGTTCTCTGCTCGAACAGGCTCAGGCCTCTCCACCTCATCATCACTGTAGCCACAGCACCTAGGTTTCTTTCCTCCCATGACGAAGTCTCACCATACAATAAATCTACCATTGAAAATCACATTGTGGGTGATATTATGTGGGAGTTCTAATGATAACAAAAGACCATGAACAAAAAAACATTGCGAAACTGCCAGGGGTTTATGAGTTCTCAGAAAGTACCGGAATAAGGAAATGCAACTGGAAAAACCTAAATAAAATTACAAGATAGAACGGGGTCGCCGAGAGAAACTTTGAAGGTGTAAACAGAAAATGGAACCGGGTGCCATTGGAGGTAAAACAAAACGTTCCTACACTCACGCCAGACCAGAAGAGGCTCTCCTGTGAGTGGTGCCAAGTCGTTTCTACTCTTCTGCTCATCGCTGATCACTGCTGATTCCATGAGTCATGGATAGCCCATGAAACCGGCTCAAAGGCTGCCGTTAAATGACCAGACCCTAAAGGTTGACTGAGGAATCCAGCACATTCCAAAAAGCATGACCTTTTTGTCAAGCCAAAGCTGTGACTATTGAATGCCACGGTGTTTCCACAGGGCTTGCATATATCACAAACCAACAAGAATAACACACAACAAAACAGTGAGATAGGAGCTGAATTCTCTCATGCGTCTGTCAAACACACGCTGGGACTTTAATAGTATCTGGGGCTCTGGCAGAGAAACTCAGAATCCATTTCTCTAAATAGCTGGCTGTAAAACTCTATGATCTGTTTAGAACTCCTAGTTCATTCCCTGTCTCTCTCGCTGTCCTCCTCTCTCTGTCTCCCTCTCTCGGTCTGTCTGTCTGCCTGTCTCTCTGTCTCTCTGTCTCCAATGGATTGAAAACTTGTGAATTCTTCTCTTGCCAAGTAATGATAAAAGTGAATCGAACATTCGAACTGTTCAGCAGTTGAGCTCGCTTGTACACCGTGGCAATCATCTTCGCAACGTCTTCTCGGTGTCTGACGGCATCTTTCAAATGCTCGACTCAGGCTGCGGAAGCATGCTTGTGATTGGCCAGGCCCTGCTGAACCTGTGTGTCAAGCGTGCATGTTGATACCTGTCCAGGTGCCTCTCCAGAAGAGTCAACAACACCCTCTCCACACACAAAAACACCCAGGAGCGTTCTTAAAGAAGGAAGAGAAAGAGGGAGGGAGAGAGAAACAGAAAGAGAAGGAAATATCTCTTAACGCTTGGAACAGATTGAAGTGCTGGGAGAGAAATACCGTACTGTAGGTCTCAATTGAAAACAGGATTTCCCAGTATACACAATCTGCATTTAATAGTTACTGACTGTGTGGAACAAAGCATGGTTCAGTGTGCCTACACACAAGAATGAGAACCTTATTGAATTACATTGTTTGGGGGAAGGGTTGGGGAGAACTGTGGAGAAAGGTAGAAGTTGGTAACTGTACAGGTTAAGACCTGTCCTGTGTTTTATCTGATATGTCGGAATGTGTTCATTTGTGGAGCATGGAATCTGTGTCGTGTACTCCGTGCCTGCGATCTACTTCGATTTCATGCAGTCATATAAGAGTTGGCATCTGATTTGAGGCAGTCTTAATGTTTTCCTCATGTCTGGTCAAGCTGAAGCTAAACATTGACATTGTACAACTGCTAACACCAAACAATGTCTCGTTAAACAAACAATTAATATCTCCATTGGTATACAGACTGGTGGATGTTCATTAGTGACTTACACTGTAAATAGACTGTGAGTTTAGCTTCCTAGCAACACTGACTGCAAATGTCACACGTGGAAAAACAGACATACATGGAGATAGTGAAGGTATAAATGATTTCATACGCTATAGTGTTATGGCGCTACCAAGGCCAACTCAATACTCTGCCTGAAGGAGGAAGTGAAGAATTTGGAGTCTTTTGAGTGGCCTCTGTTGACCCCGTAGTGAATGAGGTCTTGACCTCTGACCCTCAAGTACCCCAGTCTGCTGTTGGACATCACAGGGTAGGGAGGTGAGACCTGTTAGTCAGGGGACATGAATCTTCCACATGCAGCTCAGGAATCTCTGCTCCAGACTCTCCGGAGTTTTCCCCTGGGAGGTTCTAGAATTCCCGCACCTGTGATGTTCCTCTTCCCTTCAGAGGGAGCCCCCCCCCCCCTTCAAACTAGGAAAGAGTATGGAGGGAAAAACTAGAATATTCTGGTTAAACTCTGGTGTTAAAGTCTTCTGTGTTCCACATTCCTTATACAACACCACTCACCTGCTGTGAGGAGTCTGAAAGATGTTGTTCAGATGGCCGCTGCTTTTATCTTCTCCTTTCTGAGCGTCAATAAATTTGAGTCCCTAGAGGTCGGTTCAAATCGAATAATACGTGTGTACCACAAAACCACTACTGTTTTATATTACATTCTGCATGGACAATATATGACGTATTTACAACACGTTTTGGGAATTGTAGCCTACCCTTAAATAAGTCCAAATGTCGTACTGGGACTGACGCAAAGAAACTGGGGGTGAACTGATTTGATCAAGGAAACAGGTGAGTTCCAGAATGAGGGTTCTGCAAAGGGCACCTCGTTGGATGGGATCAAAGACTCAAAGAGTCCAGTGAGCCTGCATGAGGAGCAAGCTCATGATAGACTCGCTTCAACCTGTCTGGATATCTATCATGCCAGGGAACAACAACAGGGGGATATCACCCTCTGAACACACAGACTTTAACAATAGCAGGAGTCTAGACCCACAGAGGGGGGGTGTCCAAAACTTCAGAGAGCAAAGGGGGAAGGGGGGGTGAGGGAGGTGCTGCATAGATA
Organism: Plecoglossus altivelis; assembly: GCA_036571765.1. Classification (NCBI taxonomy): domain Eukaryota; kingdom Metazoa; phylum Chordata; class Actinopteri; order Osmeriformes; family Plecoglossidae; genus Plecoglossus; species Plecoglossus altivelis. Next base: position 8,171,369 of record BROE01000009.1, read on the forward strand.
AATCAATGTTTCAACATTTCATATTCTGTCTGAAGGTTGAAGCTTTGAAGGAGTGTTGATAATGAAACTAAGGGGAGGAGAAGGTCCCTGTGAGAACAGACTGGGACACTTTGGCAGTGCCACAGCTGCGTGGAGACGAAGGCTTTAAAGACAGTTCTGGACTCCGTGATCACCTTGTCTCAGACTGTACAGTGGACCAAGCAGGAGAACAACGTCAGCCTGCTTTCTAGTCGAGACATTTTGCTCCATTCCCACAGCTGAGGATGATGTTGGCCTAATTAGGGATGTACTTTCCCCCTATCTTCTGGGGACACGGAAATACACGACACAAAATCAATCTTGAGAGGACGAGAGCGAGTTCACTCAAAGAAGAAGACAAAAACAGAAGTGTATCTCGAAAAGTTCCGAAAAAAGTGACTCACGTTCACACAATATCGAGCTCCAATTTTAATGGCAGAACGTAACAACTTTGTTTTCAAGATGAAACAAGAGGATTGCTTGCGTGTTCATCCCCCCCCCCCCTATCTGGTGTTGAGGTGGTGAAGGGGGGAGAGGATGCTGTGAGAGGTACGCCTTTGTGATTCATCAGCAAAGCATAGAATGAGTCAATGACTGAGGTGAATTAGGACATGTCCCTCCCTTATATCCTAATCAACCAGCTCGAAAAACTCTCCCCGCCCCTCTCTCTCTCTCTCTCTCTCTCTCTCTCTCCCTCACTTTCTCTCTCTCTCTCCTTTTCTCCTGCCTCCCCCAGAGCCAGCAGCGAATGGAGTGATCCTTCCTTCATTAAAGCCCCACACCCCCATGCCTACACAGCAAAGTCAAAGACAAGCCATAACAGCCAGGAGCAAGTGGTTATCTACCAGACCTACTAGACAGCTGCCACGCGTCAAGCCTCTCTAGTTTTAATCACCCTGTGTGATCACACATGCAGAAAAGCTATTCACTCCTTCCCATCAGTGTCGGTACAGTGAGCATTATTGAGCTGAGATGAGGTAGTGCTGAACACGGACTTCTGAAACTGAAGTGTGTTTGTCACCAGAGAGCCACCAGAGAGACAGCATGCAATAGAGGACACACACAGTCTCCCTGTACACGAGTACACGAGCTCTTACAGACTCCCATTGTCCTGAACAGACACCAAGAGTTCCCACATCTCTCCCCACCCCCATATTATTATATTTGACGCTGACCCCAAAATATATGTTGACAAACGCCTGAGCCTTGCAATTAAAAGGAACAATCCATAGGACATGGAGACTGCTGACAAAAGTGCAGTAATTGTCCCTCCTGTCGTATAAACCTTGTAATTACCGCCTGGTAATCATGGCATCTTCTCATGGAAAGTGCGTCAGGTCTGTACAGAAATAGGACATCTTCCCCTCCCTCCTTCTCCCTGGCAGCACTGGCCTAGACAAAGACTGGAGCCCAGTGCTGCCTACACACCACCGTATCTTCTTTCTTGATCATGTGCATAGGGAGATAAACAGGAAGCGTAGACTACAAAGCAGGAAATGTCAAGACAGGGATAGGAAGTCAGCAGGAGAAGGACAGAGGAATGACTTGAGTACGCTGGTTGCAATCCCAACATCTCCAGAAGTGTGGTTCCGCATGCTGCAGTTTTACAGTTAATAACAGACAACAACTAAAATTAGCAGAACAAACAATAAAAAACAAACATTAAAAAACATGCCTTTCTCTAAATCAAGACCTGACAAGCAAACACACCTAGACGTCCACACACAGACTATAATTTGAAGGTGGTATCAGATTGGTGCTGCTTGTCATCTAACGTGATCTATGCTTTCATGCGCTGCTCAGTAACAGGCTGCCTTCACGTAGCCATAGTGAAAGCAGCTGAACAAGACAGACCAAAGGGCAAAATAACCTGTCACTGCTGCTTAAAGGAAACCTTTTGATGGTGCATCTCTCTGCGTAACGACAATAACGCCAATGACAATTACTCACAAGGCTAAGGGGCAGATAGTATCACCACTGGCATGGCCTGGTTATATAACAGTAGCAGCAGTACATGCCGCTACTGAAAATTACGATACTCTTACTGACGAACAAAAAGACCCAGTTTCATCCTTCGCCAGTCCCTTCAACGATTTCTTATGACTATGAATGCTTCCTCAAACATTCAAAGAGCTCAAATGAATAAGGTTAATTATCCTGCACAACCTCTTCATGAGATGTGTCAGAAATATCAAAAGAACTCCCTTCCCCACCCAAGTTGTTAATCATTTGATCAAATGATCTCAAAGAACTATTTTGCAAAAATGTCTTGGAATCTCACTAGATCCTCCTGGCCTCTCCCTGGTCCTCTAGACCAGGACCCTGGCCTCTCTCTGGTCCCTCTAGACCAGGACCCTGGCCTCTCTCTGGTCCTCTAGACCAGGGCCCTGGCCTCTCTCTGGTCCTCTAGACCAGGGCCCTGGCCTCTCTGGTCCTCTAGACCAGGACCCTAACCTCTCTCTGGTCCTCTAGACCAGGACCCTGGCCTCTTCCTGGTCCTCTAGACCAGGGCCCTGGCCTCTCTCTGGTCCTCTAGTCCAGGGCCCTGGCCTCTCTGGTCCTCTAGACCAGGACCCTAACCTCTCTCTGGTTTTCTAGACCAGGACCCTGGCCTCTTTCTGGTCCTCTAGACCAGGGTCCTGGCCTCTCTCTTGTCCTCTAGACCAGAACCCTGGCCTCTCTCTGGTCCACTAGATAAAGACCCTGGCCTCTCTTGTCTCTGTCTGATGAAACCTTCCTCTGCAGAGGACTGGTCACGGACACTAGATTAGTCCACCATGATTTAAAAAACATCTCTATTCATTACCGGACACCAGAACAAAACAACCATAATCTTTTGTTTCTTCTGTGGCTCAGTATCCTCCTCCTTGTCCATCTGGAACGGATGAAAGCCCTTAATAAAAGCAAGATTTAGTTCAAGTATTCTGAGAATAAATGAAATCTGTTGCAAAGTTCCTCACCCAATATCAATGTCAAAATTGATTGTGAACATAGATGAATGGCCGAGTATCAAGGTTGTCTAACCATTATTCAATAACAGTTTAAAAAAAAGGCAAAGACCAAATAAACATTCTATAAAGTCATTTTGTTATCCATCCACAATCAATATGAATTGTACCCAGTCATGATGACAGGCGCTTCTGTTAAATTCCAGTCCCTTAATGAGTCAAAGAGATCTGAGTGATGATGCACAACCTACTCTGGGGTTACAGTTCTCTATGAAGTATTACACTAACCCAGCCTGAAGCCCTTTCCTGTGTTTATTGTAGTAAGAATGTATGGTGCTATTTCTGTCCAGTGTGTACAGAGAGACCTGGGCATGCTTACACAACTGAGGTCTGGGCATGGTCTCTCACAAGTCAACAAGACCGGACAATCCCAATTACCAAGCTTTACCGAATCTGTTTAGTCATTCCAGCGTTGAAATCATGTCTTCCAGATCCGAACTCGGTTTTTCAATTGAACGGCACGTGAAGGGTAATGAATGCACAGCACGTCCATGTCGCACACCAGCTCAACACATCCAGAAGCGGCTCTCCGCCTCTCCCCTCTTCATGAGTTAATGGGCCGACGAACCGCTTGGAGGCCACTGAAAGCGCACACCAGCTCCCCCGAACAAGTGCTGCCTTGTTGTGCATCCACCTCTCACACCTCACTGGCGTCCAGAAACCCTTCGCAGTCATCAGGATCATGTAACCCCAGCTTGCTTTTCACACGCATTTTTGAGGTTTGAGAAAACCCCTTCTGGCCCCGAGCCCAGAGGCCAGATATTCAACTGGGACCACTTTTTTGAAAACTCTCTTGATCCCAAAATGTGTCTCGTGTTTCAGATACACGCACGGTGACGTGAGTGACAACAATGTGAAAAAAAAGAAAACTCTTTCCTTCTCTTCGCTTGACATGGAGAGAACCACGAAGGGTGTGTTACTGCAGTTTTAAATGCTGTCGATTAGACGGACACAAAAAGTGTGCATTACTGATTTAGACACGTTCCAAGAACTTGGACCGCCAAAATTACTGTAAGTTCTATGCGCTTCTGATTCTTGATCTGCGGTCATTTTTACACCCACTCTCTGTAACTTTGCAAATTCACTTTGAAATGCAGGGTCTGCTCAACGGATCCAAACTAAAACATGTCAAATTAAATAGAGCACGTCCGTTGCCAGCGATGTATGGGAAATTCAGGAGTTCAACGATCTGTTTCCTTTAGTGGTGTGGCTCACCACAGGAAAATCTGACTCAGGTTTGGCTCCTTCCTGGCCAGGATTTCAGGGAAGTGTGTCTTACTCCTTGATGCCACTGATGTTCTGCCACAAGAGTGACAGCTAATCCACAAACAAGATTTTCACCCTGTAACTAAGCTCTCACAGAAAACTGGGAAACTATTCAAAATCCACCCTAGAATTGGCCAACGTCTCTGCGATGTCGCGGACGACAAGGATGCTTTGTACTCACATCACTGGTCTACTGCTGACGAACAACGTGTGTACAGTCAGAGAGAATCCATTCCAATTTGAATAAATGTATATTTTTACATGAATTGTGATTAAAGCGTGGTTCGACTGCATTTCTTCTCTACTGTATGTCCACGGTAAACCTCTCTATGCAGCCTCAACTTCACTACTAGCTAGGTACAGTGAGCTGTAATCAACCCTGGCTCTGTGGTGCCATGAAACTCAGAGATACTAAACCAGCAGGGAGATTAGGGCTGATCAGGCATCACCACAGAAGAGTTGTTGGAAACACTCGTGTCATTTAAGGGTGTCTCATTGCCCATGATAGTACACATCCAACACAATAAATGAGCCTGGACACTGGAGAACATGCGAGTGGAATCTGTCCTGCAGCTTATCCCCAAGCGCCCAGGTTGACACATGCACCTGGTACCATTACTGCAACACACTTCAGTCACTCGCACTGTAACACAGCCATTCAGTCGATCACACTCATTTGCACACGCACGCAAACGCTCAGTCAGTTGCACGCTCACTAACTTAAATCAGTACACTCGGCCATTTGAACACACTCTCATTCACTCACTCTAGCACACTCACTCCTTCACTCATGGAAGAGGAGTGATTAAAGTGGATGGATAAGTGCAAGTGCAGCACTGTGCCCAGAGGGATGTCATTGTATACATCACTTACCTCACAGCAGAGCCATAAAGTAAATATAGGGGAACTTAAGAAATCCCCTTGTGTACAGTATGTGGCTTTTGTAAACAACTAAAACTCCCAATAGTAACCCAAATTAGTGCTGTAATGTTCTTGAGCAACGTTGTTTGCAGGGTTTTATGTAACCTTGAATTTCCCTTAGGATGAATAAAGTGAATTGAATGAGATCAAACTAGAGGTAAGAACAGGGATCTGGACCCAGAAGAACCATGAAGGACATGGATCCAGAAGATATTCCTGAGAGCCAGAGAAGAGCCAGAAAAGCTGCAGTGTCTTCTGTGTCCACCTACAACAGCACACACACCAGAGGACAGCCCTGCCGACACCCCCAGGAGTAGACCCCACCCCCCCCCCCACACACACACACACACCATGGGGGACTAGGCTCCAGCTAAACAGAGCGTGTGCAGAAGGTCACTGAAGCTGCAATGACAGCACTGATTAGAGATCCACAACCCTGGCCCACTATCCTACTGACTTTCAGGGTGAGGGATGGTGGCTAAGACTGTGGATGATGGTGGTGAGGGAGTGTATGATTCTGCTGGAGGAGGGTATGATGCCAGAGGATGGTGGTAAAAGGAGTGGGGGAGGGAGTTCTCCATTCAGTACGTACACACACTCTACAATAGTCTAACTAGGTCTAACTTAGGTCTAACTGTATTTGTCTACAATTTCATAATATGCGTGAAACAAGGACAACCAGGACAAGATGCAAATGAATTGGACTCCATATTACCAGCAAGCATTAACAAACTCACATATTCGACTTTCGTGACTCTGTCAATCTTCTCATGATTAACAAGAGGCACAACACTGCCATCTACTGGTTGGAAACCTTCAGATCCCATCATCCACCACAACATTCAATGAACTTTTTCAGACATGCGTTTTTTCCCCCAAACATATCAATTCTTTATTTAGAAAGGTCTGATTCACACTAAGCACTGCAGGCTGAAAATCTTGTCTGTTGAGTTGTTGGCCCCAGCAGAGGCGAGGAAACGTGGGTCAGCTGGAATCGCCAGAATTGATGGTTGTAAGACTACCATGAACTGTGATAAACCTGCTGAAAAGCACAACTTAAGAGTAAAAACCATGGGCTATTATATATAACTGCATCATCAAAACTTACAAGTGAGATTTATGCCCAAAAGCATTGCAGGTTCTAACATATTAGTCATCTTAGTTCCTATGGATCTGAAAGATTTCATTTTTGATGTGTTATCAGCATCTTTGGGAATTCGAGATTCGGTTGATTCTAGATCCTTGTGCTGTCGATCATTTTCAATGAGGACATAAGATGAGATTTGAGTTCCATGTTACCTTCAAAAGAATAAATCCTGTTTATCACCATGAACTACTGGACCAAGTCAGAAAACCCTCACACACGCACACATCAGCACTGAACAGCAAGTGAAACATTTGATAGAAAGGGGGGAAGGGAGAAGCAAAACAGGTCCAGCCACTTCACTTATCAACATCGTTTACAGGACAAGCCATCAAACATCCTTCATCCACACGTTGAACTGTACAAGTAGTCCAACATCAGACGCCAGAGTTTGCATCCCTGAAAAACTCTGCACCAGCATGCACTGTGCCAGAGCGACCGTACGCTCCCGATCGCGCATGGAATCTCAGCAAGAAGAAGTCCAATTAGAATTACAGTATTATAAACAATGTCTACCAAACGACCCACCCTGAGGTTCCCTTCAGACTGGCGTCTAAAAAAAGCCTACTGGTTCACTCTCTGCAAGTCTGCTTAGATCCACAGAACGTCAAGCAGGATGCAGTTTTAGAACCTGGCAGTCTGAACCAGGCCTCATGTTTGCAGTATTTTGTAGGTCTTCTAGCAGTCAACAATACGTCATATTTACACAAATCCTGCTATTTAATCATCCAGATGTTCTCATAGTCACGCAGGTAGCGTCACAATCCTGACTCTGGAGAAAGCTCAGGCAGCAAAACTCTTCGTTGTTGTGGGTCAGTCTTAGAGAGGAACGAGGACCAACGCACACTAAAACTCTACATTTTGGTGTCTTTGCTCATAAATGGAAACTTGTGTAGGGTGCCAGTACCAAACCCGTACACACATTTAAAAGAGATGGAGTTCCCAGATTTGTTTTTTTCCTGCGTTTCCTCATTGATGTGTATCTCTTTCCTGGAGATACTGCAAAACGTTGCTATTATTGTTTTTCTCATGAGTAAAGACACATAGATGACCTGTGTTGGCAAACTAACTGCATTAATAACATGAAATGCTGGGGAAGATTTGAAGAGGATGAAAAGATGAACGGGGATTTTCTGATGTACAGGCAGCGGAAAACAAGATATATTAGATATAAAACATCTTACATTTAAGGGCAAAACACGAGCAATATATATATGCTGAGAGGGACGAACGTAAAAATAGCACAATAAAAAGATGCATAGCCTCAACAAAATGGCGGCAGAAAAAATAGATCTACTGCACTTCACACCTAAGCTTCACTCCTTGGACTGGATTCAGACAGGTGGAGCAGGTGTTGGGAGAGTTGCTCCTCCACTGGGAGGTAGCTGCTGGTGAGAGCAGGCGTGAGAGAGTCTAGACATCCCCCAGGGCAGCCAAGGGATGGGGGGGAGGAAGCAGGAAGTGGTTTCTAGACCCTGGACTCCTTGAGGCCTAGTGGGCTCCCTTCTGTAAACACTACTGCAACTCAGGACGGCTCTCCTCCACCAACCCCCCTCGCTGCTGTTCCCTTGGGAGTAGGTTGGGGGAGGCGTCTGCAGCTCCTGCTTCGGCCTCTAGGCGTCCTCATCCTCCTGCTCCTCCCGGTTGGCCACCACTCTCTTCCTCAGAGCTTGGTCAGGGAGGGCCTGACCCCGTGGCTCGGGGCGGCCCTCGGGCGATCCTCTCCTCCTCCTCCTCCAGACCTCCTCCTGCTCGCCGTCCTCCTCCTCCTCCTCCTCTTCATCATCTTCCTCCCCGTCGGCCTCTTGTTCGTCCTCTAGCTGCTGGATAAGCCGGGCTTGTTCCATTGACTGTTTCTCTGCGGCACAGTAGCATCAAAGACAAAAATTACTTTTTCAGAGTTCAACGGTACACTTATCTACACGCCATGTCTTATATGTACAGGTTATAGCTGCATGTGATGCTGTGATGATTCAAATCAGATTATGATATAGCAACGTGGTTGTATGGGTTTAGGATATAGCAACATGTGATTGTATGGGTCAGGATATAGCTACATGTGATTGTATGGGTCAGGTTATAGCTACATGTGATTATATGGGTCAGGTTATAGCTACATGTGATTATATGGGTCAGGTTATAGCTACATGTGATTGTATGTGTCAGGATATATACATGTGATTTTATGGGTTAGGTTACATTTCCTGCCATCGCACACTTACTCTGGTAATAGTCCGAGGAGGAAAACCTACGCGATGGAAAGACGAAGTCAGCGATGAAGACCAGTATCTGAGGAAGACAACAATGAGGATCTGCTGAAACTTGACTCTTTATTGATATGGATTCCCTATCTGCTCTTGAAGAACTGCGAGGGGATGAGGAGAAATAATAAGGGCGTCCATGTAAATTCTCCTTGTATAATCAAATGACTTCACTCACCAGTCCCAAGACCAGACCAGAGAAAAGAGTGGCCAGGCCAAAAATAACATACGAGCCCCAAACTGGAATCCCCAACTGCTCTGTCAAGTAGTTATGGCAACGCTGCAGTACAGAGAAAAAGAAAAACAAGTTTCACATTTAGGTAGCTATGCAGAAGCTGGTTAGTAAGGACATGAGTTTCCAGCCTGTTTTTTTTTTTTTTTTTTTTACAGGATTTTCACATCCTTCTCACCCGGATAAACATGGACAACTTGAAGAGAGCAGACATTGTGTTCATTCTGTAAAAGGACAAGAGAATCAAGAGGTGGGATCAAACTTGAACTTTCCTATCCTCTTTCATAAATACACATCAAATATGAGGACCAATATTGGACATCAATAACACAAGCAAAAGCAGAACTGTGACATGTATTGAGCAATCCGGCCAAACAACAGTCAAGACAAGAAACGTACAGAAAGGAAGATGGACCAAACCAGGAAGAGACAGGCTCAATCGCCTTCCACCTCTTCTCATCTATGAAGCTCAGGAAGTCATCTTTGGTGCGTGCTCCCTGGTACCTCCGGAAAACCCCATCCTTGCAGCTGAAACCACACAGTTGAATCAGAAACATAAAGAATAAAAGCAGAAATGCCAAGATCTACTCCATAGTCTAACCCCATTGTACAAATAAAATGCATTATGAAAAATATATATATATATATTATTATACACTATATTTAATCAAGCACATCCTCATTTTTCTGTACAAGCAAAAAGTATTCCAGTAACATTTTCGGCTGTGGTTGTATCTTCATTCAGCTTATGATCAGGAAGTCATGTGGTTTTTAGTTGCTGTTGTTTTTTTTACTCACTGGTAAATGGTCGGAAGTGAAGTTATGATGAATCTCCCGCTCAAGCCTAAGGACACAGGATATAGTTTCTTAGAATGAGGTAGCATGTCAAGACATGACTTCGTTAAGACTAACTATCTCCTTTCAAAAGTAAACGGATCATTTGCAACATGTTCATTTGTAACATGATGAAGTATCTCAACATGTACATTGTTTGTCGTGTTTATTATATGTACTTTAACATATTAGCCTGACTTGCTAGGCCAATGGGCAATAATATGCCCTCTACTGTAGTTCAAATGACAAGTCCTTCAGCAGTCACTTACCCGGTTGTTCTGTGACGTCAACCTTGGCTATGTTGACCCCCATGTCTTCCCCCCAGTCAGCAAACTCATTCCATACCGGCTGAAGCTGTTGGCATGCCGGACACCATGGTGCAAAGCTGTCGAAGGGGCGGGTGGGTCCAATCATTAGAGTCAGCGGAATTCGTAGTGTCAGTGAAATGTCTAATAACGTTTTGGCTAGAACTCAAACGTTTGCTCACAGATAGCTAGTGCTAACTAGCTGGCTAACTCCCACAATAATAAAGCATTTTGACAAGCATACTGTAGCTAGATAGCTTTACAGCGCGATATTCTATTTGGAATGTCAAGAACAAGCCTTGCTAATTCGTTTAGCTACACTTTTGCCTGCAACGCAAACGTGGCTAAATACCTAGCTAAATAGCACGCCCGCTGTCCTAATCCATTACCAGTAAACTAGCAAGCTGTTAGCTTCCTCACACTTACAATTCTATCATCCACTCTCCTTCCAATATGTCCTGCCAATTTCCATCAGTGACTTCTTTTAGGCTGCCGCTTTTTGCAGAAACTGGTCGCAGAGTAAGATGCAATGCCAAAATTAAATAACATATCAAGATTTTATGACTAGATCGCCAGGATAAAGATAACATCGTATCGCCACTTCTGCTACCCAGCGGGTACGCCATGTTTAGGTCACTTGTCTCTTTCCCTCACTTCCGCTTACCGACCAGTTCAACGTCATCACAGAGGCACGTGCGCAACTAAAGGGCAACATGCAGCGCTCTCTTGAAATTGTACTCATAAGTGAGAGTCAGCACATCAGAAGAGCTCCGAAGCACATCGCATTCCTTTGGTAAGAACAGAAGCAAATGATGGATCCAGGCCATTTAAAGGCATGATAAGGTTGAGTTATGTCTTTGGCTTGGAGTGTGACCTAATGCTTTTGCGGAAGAATGGGCACAAATGTCTACACTCTACAGACTCACAGTGCAATCTTGTATACAGACTTCCCAGAAGAGTGGAATCTGTTGTAGCTGCAAATGGCATGGATCCATCATGTGCTTCTGTGGGACCAACTCTGTTTCTTTCCATCTGCTACTGTCCTCTTCATCAAGGCAAGACTACCACTGACATTTAACACTTCACCCCACTAGTCCATTCAAACCAACTTGCACTCTGCACAAGCCAACTTGTCCTCATTTACACTATTGCGTAAATAATTCTCACTTCATGCTTATATTTTCACATTTTTATATTCTTATTTTTTATATATAGATTATATTTTACACTTCAGATGATTACATTGTTTAAATGATTAGTAATTGTACATCTCTACTTTTTATTTAAGATCCGTATGTTTATGATTGCACCATCCTGCCACACAAAATTACATGTTTGTGCAAACTCACATGGCAAATAAACCAATGCCAATATTAATGCCTATTGATTTAGAAAAATATGTAATGACTACAATCTTCTGACCAAATATCACAACTGTTTTGGCCTGTTTTGGCAAAGCTGTATTTTAATTTCATCACCAGATAGCAGAAAGATATGGAAAACACTGATTACAGACCAGCCATGTCACAAAATAATTGTTGTAAAGATTTAGAACTGTCTAACCAAATGAATGAATTGGATATCATATTGGTTCATATTATTTATGGCAATGCTGAGCCTAGTAGTTATTGAACAATCCTTGACTGCCAGTTTGTATTACATATTGGCATGATTTTATTTTCACATTAATTTAAATCATACATACAAAATTATATTAGCAAAGATGTTGGGGGAGTTACAAAGAAAAACCAAATACCAAATACCTTAGTTGTTTTGTCCACTGACCAGGGGCATGGGCCCCTGTACTATTTGTACACAAGAAACCCTCCCATATGCGCTGGACCTCGAAGGCTTTGGACAACGTCTGTCTTCGTTTAAGCACAAGATGGAAGTAATGTACAACATTCATGACAAATCCATTTACTGATACAAAATACAGCAGTTATACTATAGTTATAAAGAAAAACTAAACAGCTTGTCATTTTATAGGACCATTTAAAACATTGTTTATTGGCAGATTCAACCGGCAGCTTCATACACTCTTTTGAGTTTGATGATGTCACAATTGAATTCCATAATTACATCATCAGTATGGATGGCTGTGGTTACAGTTGCAATTTTGTGCAGTGATATTAACAGATGTGAACTTGTCTGTACGCACACTTTTTTTCAAGGTAAAAGCTATTCTGAATCGGTGAGTATTTATTACATCAAACACTTTTGATGAAAGAAACGTAAAGAAAATAAATGTAGCAACTGGCATGTCAAATCAATTAATTTGATATGTTGTAGTATTAGTTTATATGATATTAATGTTGAGCCTGATCAGTAGTTAGTGAACAAGTCCTTGAGTAGTCCTTTTCAGACAAATAGTCCCAAATAGTTTCAGGGACTTTTGGGGTCTTCGGGGAGTATCTTAGGGACAAAACAATTCACAATGTCACCTGCACTGTGTGTAATCATATAAGCCTATCATTTTTTTTAAATGAGGGAGATTTTAACGTTCAGCAGACTGATTAGAATTATGTCACAATGCAGCTACGATTCACAAAGAATATGCCATTTTCTAATGTGTCATATCTACTGGCCATTATTTTTTCCATCACTTTTTCCTAGGCAGAACAGCGAACATGAGCCGTCAACTTGGAAGTAAAAGGTCTTCTGAGCCTATGTTTTTTAGAAAACATATCTATCCAACATATGTAGAAACGATCATCTAATCTTTCTGAATTTTGTGGGGGTTTTACTAGGATGGAAACGAGGTAACTCCCCAAATCAGCCAACCATCGATGTCTCGTCCTGAAGTGAGAGCAAACTTCTATTCTACGAACAAATGTTTATTACACCGAACGCGAATGAGGCGTCTGGGGCATGTTTACATGTTAAGTCAATGTAAACGCGCGTCTAAGTGTCCTGCGGTGCAAATCAAGCGTCTAACGCAGCGGACGTTGACGAGTGAATGGCGCGACCCGGAATTGAGCGTTCACTCGTCTGACGCTCGAGATGAAAAATCTGAACTTTGGCAAATTTGACGTGCATCTGAAGCATCTGACTTCAAAATGTACAAGCGTCCAACTTGACGCGAATAATGCTAATTTGCTTTTTGCAAGAGTAAGTTATTTATTTTGAGAGCAATATACACTAATATATTCACATAGGACTAACTACAGTATCTAAGGTGCAGTCATGCTGTCTTGACTTACTAACAGCCTTAGTTCATATTCTACGGTAGAACTAGGGAACTACCTGTTGGGTTAATTCCAACAGCTTGTCTGCAACATGATAGTTCCAAAGTAAGACAATTCCTAAGAAAATATGAATCACCTCCTTATAGGAGAGGATCCAGAAAGAGAAGGAGGTAGGTGAGAAATTGGCAGAAAAGCAGGTATGTAAGACAGGTAAGCCACAAAAGAAAAAGGCAGATAAAAGCTGGGTACAGAAACAGGCAGAACTCAGGCAGGCCCAGAAGGAGCAGGCAGCACAGAGGAAGGTAGAACAGAGGCAGGCCCAGCAGATGCATGCAGAACAGAGGCAGGCAGAACGGAGCTACTTTCATAGCAGGTGGGTGGCACTGAAACAGACATTACACAAGCAGCCTGAAGAGAGGGTGGCACAGAGAAGGGAGGCAGAACAGAGGCAGGACGAGCAGAGGCAGGAATTGTGGAGGCAATGGATGCAGACGCAGAGAGAGGAGTGGAAGGCACAGCAGATATGGAAGGAGGAGCAGGCACAGGTCAGTCCCTCTGAAGAAATCTTAGATGTGCAGGAGACCAGGACCACCCACACACAGGAGCTGAAGTCTCCTGCCATCTTGGAGGAGCTTGAGATACTGGATGACCTGCTGAAGGAGGTAAGGCTGCACATGCAAACGTTTAATTTTTTAGACTCCATCAGTTAACTGGTTCAGAATGGAGTTTTGGGGAATAGGAAGGTTAAGCACTCTAATACAGTACTAAAAGTCTCTTTATCTCCAACATAGCTAGCAGATGTTGAAGATCCATCCACGTCGCCCATCCAGCAGCCAGTCCCCCCCCTCCCCTCTCACTGATTGAAGAGTCCCACATGAACCTCACTTCCACCACCAACCCCCTGGAAGCCCAAGCCAGGCGTTCACACAGGGTCCAGCACCCCCTCTGCACACCTCTTCCTCAGGGCGCTCACAGCTGCTCCTCACCCGTAGCCAACCAGAAGGGGGACTCAAATGATGAAGCATCCAGTGAGGAGCGTTCACTCCCCTGCACTTTAGAGTTTGTGGGGATGCTTCCTCTGGAAAGTGAAGCAAGCAGTGAACAGATGCAGAAAAGCCTCTGGTCTGCTGAGCAAGCTGTGGTGAGTCTTCAGGCTGCTAGCATGTTTACAGTCCACAATGAAAATCTTTGTATCGATACATTTGATATACATGCAGTCATGTCCAAATGAATCATGAACATGATTTATCAAATAGGTTAACACATAAAACAGGAGTTGTATTGACTTACATCAAACTTACATCGGTAACCAATGTCCCCTGCCCTGATAGGTTGAGAGAACAGCCTGTGGGAGGATCGTTCTCAGGGATGATGAGAAGGAAGGATCAGTGAGCAGACCCCTGAGCATGGAGGTACTGGATGCATCTACTGAGGAAAGTTTAAACCGTGAGATGCTAAAGACACCAGGAACGAAAGAAAGGGATCTACAAAAGCTGAAGAAAAGAGAGACGGTCCAGAAGATGGAGAAGGAAGAGCGGAAACAGCTCGAGCAGGCAGAGAAAAAAGTAATGGAAATTTAAATAATGCTGGAGAATGAGAAACGCAAAACCAAAGATCAGAGAAGGAAAAAGATTGACAGGCAACATAATAAGGAAGAGAAGGAAATTAAGAAAGAAATGGAGGAAAACAAAGCAGAAAAGGGAAAATTGGAATTGGATTCTAGGTCTAAAATTCGTGGCTTCTTTAGAAAAATAAGGATGGTTTTTAACTTGCGCCAGTAACAAAGACCTGCATAGTAACACCAATAGCTTCAAACAGACTAGACGCTTTAGTCATCACCGAGGAAGAAATACATTTTTCACCCGACCAAATTTTCTTTATTTGACCCCTGAGTTCATCAGCCAATTAAATGACTGACAACTTTGAAGGAGAATTCCTTTCCAAATTCACCATGTTCACAGAAAATAATCAAAAATAAAAAGACAAAATATTTAGGATGCCTACTGTTGCCTGCTTACATATATCTTCACTTAAATGTTTCCCTCAAACGTTTTAAGAGAAAGATCTGTAAACAGAGGGATCAGGTTTGTCTTGTCACTCTTGAGAAGAGTGATCATGACATGTGTGTGGGAGGGCATGTTGTGAGACAGCCATTGAGAGAGAAGAGAGAACATAACATGATAGCTATGGATCAACAACCCTGGGTGCCCCTCCTCCGCTCCTACCCAGTCCTTGTTCCATGTGTCACCACCTCCAGCAGGAATGCATGATAACATCCAATCCTAATGTCCCTGTAAAAACATCAAGCTGCTATTTAAGTCCTGACAATGATGTAAGTTTGATAATATTATCCTTATTTTCAGTCATGAATATTCAGTGCAAACCTGGAAAGACTTTGAGCCCTAGGCACAGAGAAACACCGGCAGGAGGACTCCTCCCTTGATCATCATGCCTGCCTCATGTAGAGTTGCACCCGCTAGGCATCGGATGAAATGTCGGATGTCCAGTCAGTGCCCCACTTGCTGAACATGGCTGGCGTTTTTCTGTGGGCAGGAGGCCTTCTCCCTCTCCCTCCATCAACACCGGCACCAGCTATAGACAAGCTCATCGCTGGAGGTCCAAGCTGCCCTCCTCTGAAGCTTTCCAGGAGGTGTCCTGGTAACCTGACAAATACAAACACAACAGTGCAAAACAAGAGCCATGTACTAGGTACACATATTTAAGACACTACATTGCTTTACATTTTATGCATCATACACACATGATGCATAATGTCCTCGCAACAGAATGTATTCAACTGTCAAATCACGGGGTGTGGGGAACTGTGTTCTTTGTGTGCAGGGGTCAGATTAAAACCACGCCTGGCAAAAAGGCAACGACGATGGTCCTCTCAATCATATAAGGCGATGAGATGGCCCTCGAACCATGGGCAGAGACCACCTACGGCGGAGGAGCTCCTGTCATCAATAATGCATAATGTTAGCTATATTACCTCAGGTCTCTCAAGGAAAGGTGTCGTTCTTCGCTGTGCCAAGCGTAAGATGCACGTAGCTGTGTGCTGTTAGGGACCTTGGAGCGACCCGGACATATCTGTATTAGAATTATACTGTCAGGGAATAAACTTGATCAAACTAAAATATACTGAATCCTGGTGATCCATTTTACCCTCCCGATGCTTGAACACGTAACGGAGTAGAATCATATACTCCAACAACAGGCATAGCTGATGCCTATGAAAATCCCTGTAAAGTCCCACACTAAATTATGAATTTGATTGAAGCATTTCATCAAGGACAGTTTCGAAAACCTGGGACAAATTTAAAACAGGATTTGCTATGAAGTTGTTGCTGGAATGTGCTGTTCAACCATGTGCCTATCTCAATCGCAAGCTTTAAGTCTGATTTTGTCGCTTTTGTTCAGCCAATTCTACACGGAAAAAGTTGAGAAGAGCAGCTTTCAAGGGAAATGGGAATTCTGCTAAGTGGGCCTTGTTAATTTTGTGTTAAACTGGCAATCTGCGTGAGACTGTGTCCCTGTTACACTGTTTTAACGTTTAGCCGGTTGCTCGGACTCCTGTGGCTTGCTGGTGTTCACAATGTTGTAATTCACTTCATGTTCTACACCAAAAATTGCAGGGAGAATGACTTTTTGTTTACATGAGCCTGTTGAAGATCTCGGATTTCATTAACCGAGCCTGTTACATTCATCATTTGCCTGAGAAAGCGACCTGTGTTGTCATGTACAATTCAAATGCATTCTTGGCTCTCTTTGCTCGGCAGCACGCAGCTCATCTAAATATAAATGAGCATACCATGTATGGAGAAAACTGCCTATTTCAATGCTCCCCAATTTCTAAGGTAGTATTAGGGCGCACAAAGTAGCACCTAGGCCATTTTCAGCCCAACCAATGTTGTATACCCTATTCGGAGACCTTGAGGAACACTGAAATAACCTAAAAACCCAGTGAACTACCTCTGTAATTAAAGTTTTTATTTTTTATTTTATCAATCTACGTTTTGGGGGGAGGGGGGTTAACATGTGTTCTTGCAAACTCTCGTTTGACATCATCCTTCGTTGCCAAGTACGAATTAAACATGTCATCAAACATGGTTAAAAAATTTATATATACCCATATGTATTCTTGATATGACACTTTTAACAAGAATGCATCGCTTGGTAAATTTGCCAACGAGAACGGATCTGGTTTCCAAAAAGGTCATAGCAAAATGTCAGAAGAGGCAAACAACCTTCATAACAGTAAGTTTTTACAATTCATATTTCAGTCAAACGGTACGTGCAAATCAGTATCTGAATTCATATTTGAAGAAATATGGGAAGTGTAGTGCCTGAAAATGTGCAGATTTTTTGAGGAAACGGCTCATTTTAAATGTTGTTCCGACTTTTCTTTAGCTAACGAGGGCATGGCGCAGTGGCTAAGAGGCGCATAAATCCCTCAAAGCATCGTGGAAGTCCATGTGGATCTCGTCGCTAAGAACAGACTTCGTATGGACGGACGGCTATGGCAGCCACATTGAAAGGGTTATATATATATATATATATATTATATTATATATATATATATATATATATATATATATATATATATATATATATATATATATATATATATATATATATATATATATATATATATATTATATATAATATATATATATATATATATATATATATATATATATATAAATAATAAAAAATCTT
Organism: Plecoglossus altivelis; assembly: GCA_036571765.1. Lineage (NCBI taxonomy): Eukaryota > Metazoa > Chordata > Actinopteri > Osmeriformes > Plecoglossidae > Plecoglossus > Plecoglossus altivelis. The sequence continues at coordinate 8,189,265 of BROE01000009.1, forward strand.
TGAATATCCTGCCTTCGCCGTCAGTCCATGCTCAAGGAAAGCAATGTAAATCAAAGGGTCACACTGTTTTAATCAGTAAATAAGTCTTTATTAACAATTGTCTAAATAAGTAAATATATGGCCTTACTTTTTTTAAATTAAAATAAATTAATTACATTTATTTAAATTTAAAATTTGTATTTACATTTTATTTTATTTTTTTAAAACTTTTTTATTAGGCCTACTTCTAAATGGAAAAAATAAACACATGTACAAATATACATTCATGCAATTCATACAAAATAATGTGACAAAACTCATAGAGTCATTCAAAGTTGCTGTACATTCTATGGTAGCCTTTGCCGGTTGTCATTTGACTCAACATCCTGGTCCGTCGTCCATGGAAACATCAACATCCCTGCCATCTCTGTCCGTCCATGCGAAGACTGCCCCTAGCAACAACGTCCATATGGACGTCTACGACACTTTCAGGGGCTTCGCTACCACTGTTGTAGCCACGAAAACCCCATTTCAATTCGTTCTCCGTCCTCGCAGTGTTGCAAAATGTTCTCGCGAGTATCCTTGCCCGTGTGGGCACATTGTAGGGGAGACTGTTGGGAACAGCATCTAATTTTCTCCCTTTGGAAAGCGTGCCATTTGGAACACGTCATGTAGGGGCAGCATAAAGGGCACATCATAACAGCACCCTTGTCCATTGAAAGTAAGGGGATGGGAACAGTCAAGTTTAGACCATTGTAAGGGCACCTTATAGGGAATTGCATCACATTTTCTCTATTATAAAGGCACTCATTAAGACACTTTTATGTATTACATTAAGGGCATCCTGGGTACTCAAGCATATTTTCCAATGTGAATAGCATACAGTAGGTTTTTAAACCCCTTTCTCTACCCAGGGGCAGCAGGCAGTCATTCCTTGAGTCTTCCAGTGAGCCTGGATACACCCATGGGGAAAGTATATTGCCCCTATCACATTAGGGAAGCCAGAATAGGAGGATGAATACAGAAACCATTCAACGTATAGGCTACTTTAAACCATTTAAATACTTTATACAAATGACTGAAAAGTCTCATCGATTCTTTGCGTTTCAAGATGACCTGGAAAACGGATTTAAAAATTCAGGTATGCCACTTTGGAGCGAGGTATACCCTTCTTATTTCCTAGAATAGTTGTCTTATTTCCTAAACCTCTCCGTGTCCCAATCCAGTTCAATAATGTCCCACAGGTAAAAGACACACAGATACAGACAGGCTGGACAGTGGACAAGGCATGACTTCAGTGAGTTTGCTTTCTTGTGATTCGTGTGATTCCAGCAGACAGACTAAGCCTACTTACATAAACTTCATAGTCTACTACCCTCCTTTCTACTAATATGGTCTACTACTCTCCTGTCTACTACTAAGGACAGTAGGCTACATTTATGTGTTCATTGCCATCCTTATGAGGTGGCAGACCAGCATGCACCTGGGTGTGCCTATGGTTTCAGGTTCTTTAAGTCAGTTGGTTTAAGTTTCTTGTTTGTTTTTGTTATCTTTGAACTGTAAGTCATGGAATAAACCACCTCAACCCTTATCTGAAATGGACTCTATACTGTGGAAAGCACAAACTCTATTGTGGAGAAACCACATGCCAGTGGTATCTGAAGTGGTTATTCAAGTTCTTTAGTCTTTTGTTTGAGCGTGCCTGTTGGTTAGTTTTCTTTTACAAAGTAACTACATTTACTAAGCCTGATATTTTCTTCAGGCTTCTTGCTGAACCTTACATTTCGACGCACAAAGTTATTCACTATTAACGACACAATTTTAATCATCTTGTCTGTTATTTAAGAGGACTGATCGTATGGGCCGCTCCAAAACCTGAATTGCACGAAAAAGGTTTTCCATTTAGTATTTCTTTTTAAATAATTGACTGCTTGTGCATTACGATTGAAAATCAATAGATTTATTTTCACCTTTAGTAATCATTTAAAGTTGAATAAAATTATGTTGACAGCACATAAGGAAAACAACTGCTCTTGTAACCTTATTTTCTATGAGATATTTTGTGATAAATGGCATGCTACAAATGGTCACCCTGATATATAATTAGAAAGTGATTATAGGCCAATACTGAGATGCCATTCATTTTAAAACATGTTTTATTTTTATAAAGATTTTGCTCCTGCATGTTCATATGGCAGTTAAACATGTTAGTTGACAACAAGATGAAGATGTAGCCTATGTCTACATTGCAGTCAAACGTGTAAAGTACAATGGAGCAGTAACTGGACATCCTTTAAATGAATAGCTTTTGCAACACCGTCTTCACTGTTGTGACGTAGACCTCGTCAGGCTGAGGCTTCCTCATGCTGTTGGGCTGCAGGAACTTGTGGATGGTTGGTAGGGCCTTCGTCCTCCCCTGGAAAGCCTGGAGAGACACACATCAATGCCCAATCCTGATGAAATACTCTCAACAGTCACTTAGCAGTTCAACCTTCTTTAACAAGGACAAGTTTGATTCCGTAATCATGACTTCTCTTTAACGGTTGAGGATATAGGAAGCATCGTGAATGTAACCGCATAAGGTTTACCTCAACATTGGGGAAATTTGTGAGAATGTCAGGGAATTTCTCCTGCAACATCAGAGTGGCCTCCAGCAAATGGATGTCTGCACAGCTGAGCTGGTCACCAACAAGGTACTGGGAGCTACTGAGTGCCTGTGGATAGCAATGTAAAATGCATTGTGGACTAAGGGTCTTAAAATTCACCAAAGTACCAATCAAACGCCAAGTATCAAATGACACTTTTATATTTTAGTCATATTTATTCATCATGTTCATGGTCAAGACTCCAGATACTACCTTCTCATACACAGGGAGGTAGCGGCCCGTAGCTTTTGCCTGAATGTTCTCCAACTTTGTCTTTAATTCCTCAGGAGGTATGAAGCACAGAATCATAATCAGCTCCATAAGATCTCTTACTCCCTCAGAATACATGTCAATCCTGAAAGAACACAAGTTGTAGGTGTGACTTGCATTCTAATACTAAATTGGATCTAAATATTTGATACAATCATACATTCATCAAAATCATACATTGCTCGCTCTTTAAGGTCCTTCCCATACAGATTGTACTTCCCGGCTATATAGTTCAAGATGGCTTTGGTTTGAACCAGCTTCATTCCATCCATTTCCACCATAGGGACTTGGCCAAACATGAGGTCCCCATCTGCAGAGACATGGCATCAACTCAAGAGGGAGCATATCATTCAGTAAACCAGTAAATAATTGACCAGTCAACTCACCACTGACACTTTTTTCATATTGTTCAGGGGTTGTCAAAAACACTTCTTCAAACTGTGAACAACAACATTGCAGTCTGTCTCGAAATCTTTTACAAATAGAGTTGATGCAGTGCATCAACAAAATTGTATGCAGCATAAAAGTTTGTGCAAAAGTGCAACGACCTTAAACCTCCTACCTCAACACCAGATACAGCTAGCAGCCAACGAATTGACTCCATTTTCCCCCTGCCTTTGAAGTAATGCAATACAACCTTTCCAGCCATGGCAAACTGTTTAATATATGACAAGGCGACGATGCAATGTTAACAGATTCCCATTATTCGTGTTATTGTAGGTGTGTGTAGAGTTGTCTAATTTTAATTTACCTTAGAGTCCTTGAAATGAGATTGCATACAATAATAGACCAATGTATACAAATTGAATAATGACTACGTACAATTATTTCCGAACAAGCCGTGTCCAAAAAGCGTTTGCAAAGTAGAATAGAAAAATGGTCCCTTTCAGTCGTCAGAAGTAGCCTAATAACAGTAAATCCAAAATAAGAGGTAGGCTGTGCGACTGCAAAGCAGCGGATTTGTATGATGCAACGTGCAAACTCCTTCTCCTTTCCTTTTTGTCTTTCGTCAACTTCCACAAGTCAATGTTTCATCTCACGCGTCATGAGAACTGACGACTTGCAGTCACAATCAGTTCACAAAATCCTCCTTAAAAACGACGTGAGTAGTGGAAAGGACCTTCAAAATAAGACACCGAAGCGAATTAGTCGTTATTGCAATAATGATTCATAATTTAAGGACACAATTTCGAATCTACTCCGAGACAGCAAAAAGGTTGCCTTTCACTTCGCCATATTGAATCATTCGTTTCGTGTTCTCGCTTCCCTTACTGTGCCACAGAGCATTTTCCATTGAAATAACCAAGAATTACGCCTCTGAACAGCAAATACACTTGTTATACACTGCTCGAAAAATAAAGGGAACACTTAAACAGCACAATGTTAGTCAATGTTGGGCCAAGTCAATCACACTTCTGTGAAATCAAACTGTCCATTTAAGAAGCAACACAGGCAATAAATTTCACATGCTGTTGTGCAAATGGAATGGACAACAGGTAGAAATTATAGGCAATTAGCAAGACACCCCCAAGAAAAGAGTGGTTCTGCAAGTGGTGACCACAGACCACTTATCAGTTCCTATGCCTCTTGGCTGATGTTTTGGTCACTTTTGAATGCTGGCGGTGCTTTCACTCTAGTGGTAGCATGAGACAGTCTACAACCCACACAAGTGGCTCAGGTAGTGCAGCTCATCCAGGATGACACATCAGTGCAAGCTGTGGCAAGAAGGTTTGCTGTGTCTGTCAGAGTAGTGTCCAGAGCATGGAGGCGCTACCAGGAGACAGGCCAGTACATCAGGAGACGTGGAGGAGGCCGTAGGGGGGCAACAACCCAGCAGCAGGACTGCTACCTCCGGCTGTGTGCAAGAAGGAGGAGGAGGAGCACTGCCAGAACCCTGCAAAATGACCTCCAGCAGACCACAATGTGCATGTGTCTGCTCAAATGGTCAGAAACAGACTCCATAAGGGTGAAATGAGGGCCTGACGTCCACAGGTGGGGGTTGTGCTTACAGCCCAACATCGTGCAGGGCATTTGGCATTTGCCAGAGAACACCCAGATTGGCAAATTCCTCACTGGCGCCCTGTGCTCTTCACAGATGAAATCAGGTTCACACTGAGCACATGTGACAGATGTGACACAGTCTGGAGACACCGTGGAGAACGTACTGCTGCCTGCAACATCCTCCAGCATGACCGGTTTGGCAGTGGGTCAGTCATGACGTGGGGTGGCATTTATTTTGGGGGTCCGCACAGCCCTCTATGTGCTCGCCAGCCTGACTACAATTAGGTACCAAGATGAGATCCTCACACCCCTTCTGAAACCACATGCTGATGCGGTTGGCCCTGGGTTCCTCCTAATGCAAGACAATGCTAGACCTCATGTGGCTGGAGTGTGTCAGCAGTTCCTGCAAGAGGAAGGCATTGATGCTATGGACTGGCCTGTCCGTTCCTCAGACCTGAATCCAATTGAGCACATCTGGGACATCATGTCTCGCTCCATCCACCAACGCCACGTTGCACCACAGACTGTCCATGAGTTGGCGGATGCTTTAGACCAAGTCTGGGAGGAGATCCCTCAGGAGACCATCCACCACCTCATCAGGAGCATGCCCAGGAGTTGTAGGGAGTTCATACGGGCATGTGGAGGCCACACACACCACTGAGCCTCATTTTGACTTGTTTTAAGAATATTACATCAAAGTTGGATCAGCCTGTAGTGTGGTTTTCCACTTTAATTTTTGAGTGTGAGTCCAAATCCAGACCTCCATGGATTGATAAATTTGATTTCCATTGATCATTTTTGTGTGATTTTGTTGTCAGCACATTCAACTATGTAAAGAAAGTATTTAATAAGATTATTTCATTCATTCAGATCTAGGATGTGTTGTTTAAGTTTTCCCTTTTTTTTAAATATATTTAGGCCTTTCATACGAAACTTTATATCATTTGTGTCATAGTTATTTCTTTTTTAACAACACCAACCGAAACATCCAAAAACAAGTCTGTATACTTAATTGTGGCCTTGAGTTCAAAAATTGAGGGAACAAAATAGGGTCTACGGCCCTATTTTGCGTTTGTCGACACAGGTGGCAAAATCGATAATCCACCAGGTACACGGACTGCTATAGATATATTTTAAAAGACAGATTGTGTCAATTTTATGTAATTTTTTATGTATTGGGCCAGTAGTCTGTCAATTAAGGCAACCATTTAATGTAGCTGTTTGGGCCGCATTTAAGAAAACTGAAGGTGATAGAGTAGGCCTAAATACAAAACACGCGTTAAAGTTGCGTGAGTCTGGCCAATCATAAAATAGCGGTGTCTGAGAAGGAGTGTCTGAGAAGGATGACAATACTTTCATGAGCTAGTTTTAGTTGTAGTTCAGTAACGGCGGCAGAGACAGATGCAAGCCAAGCGGTCCGTTGTGGCAACACTGGCGAATATCCGAAAATTACAGCTGAAGCAAGACCAATTTTTAAGTTTTGTTGGTGTTGGTCGATTTTCAGCTCGTTTATAGACAGACATCACACCCATTTAAACTATTATTTATTTATTTTCTACTGCTGATACCTGGGTTGTTCCCATTTGGGGTCACAGGTGACTGGAGCCTAACTCAGTAACTTTGGGCCATAGGCAGGGTACATTCTGGACTGGCGCCAGCAAGTCGCAGGGCTAACACAGCGACACAGACAATCTTTCACTCTCACATTCATTCACCAGGGGCAATTCAGAATTTCTAATTAACCTATCACACGCATGTCTTTGGATGGTGGGAGGAAGCCGGAGTGCCTGGAGGGAAGCCATGGTAACACAGGGAGGACATGCAGAATCCACCCAGAGAGATCATGTGATGTTGGATGAGGCCCAAGAATCAAACCCACGATCTCCTTATCAGGGGGCTCTAACCATGCTACCACCTTGCACCCCTATTTATTTATGATATGTTAATACTATTTTTACCAATCCCAACCCAATGGATTTGCTGGAAATTACAATGATGTTGGGCTCGTAAACAGACTGCAGTCTAAATCGCAAAGTGTTTGACATTGTCTAGCTATTTTGCTGAATTATTGAAGGTCTAAACAACCAAAACCTTAATGAAATGGACTAATACGGAAATAAATGTCAGATTGACAAAGGCATGTAAATTTTCCTACCGTGGCTTTGGCCTTGCAAAAAGCGCCATCTAGGGACCATTAAGTGTAGGTAAGAATGTCCCTCTAAAGACTTGGGACATTTGACCGACTTCTTGTAGGGTAGGCAGTTTGTATTTTTGTTTATACAGTTTGTATTTTGTATTTGAAAACATGTTATGGATGTCATTCTTTGATCATTACATCCTAAAATGTTTTTACTCAGACATTTATGTTTTACTCATTACAGGGGAAGTTCCCTAAAGTTGGGAATCTCCTGTGTTACAGAGGAAGTCTAGAGGCATGTCTATTTGAGAAATTGTACACTTTTTCCTTTCTAAATTAATAATATAGATTTGAAACCTGAAAATAGCACACCTTCAGAAATTATATAAATTGATGTTTTAGTCCATGGATGTTTGTATGAATTTCTATGTTCTTAAAAGGATGTAGTATTACCAATATATTCATCTGTATACATTTAAGAGAGTATGTCGTGTAGAAAGAGAGAGGCAGCATAAATGTTGGATATCATTTCCCTTTGTGCGATACTTAAATATTGCATTTTACAGGAACAGAGAAAAGTACACCTTTAAGTTTGTGTAGTTGCTAGGTAGTTGTGCAACAACTCACTAACTGCAGCATTAGCCATGTGGAGTGAAACCTATACACAAGCGTAGCTCTTCTGGAACAGGACTACTGACTACTGGTCTAAGAAATAGGTGAATATCCTTGAGTGGCCCTGTAAGAGCCCCAATCTATGGCCACTTAAAGATATGTGGCATGTCTTGCCCAGCCTAAAGAGATGAAGACTCCAGCACATCTTAAAGTAAAGACTCCAGCACATCTTAAAGTAAAGACTCCAGCCCATCTTAAAGTAAACAAGACTCCTCCCGGCAAGGTGACATTCCATGTCCCCAGAGCCAGCCTTTGGCGCCCTCTAAGCCACTGGTCCATCAAGGCCTCTTCAAAATGAGCACACTGATTGGGGGCAGTTGTGATGGAATCTTTTGTGAAGAAAGTCTGAGGTCGGAAAAACCTGTCTTTATCTGTTTATTCTTGCAGCAAGAAGAGTTCAAGAGTTCACGTCTAACAAAAATGTTCATGAAAAGAAAGGAAGCCAAAAGGAAACATGTTGTAGAAATCAATCCAGATGTTCAACACTGGAGAGAGAACTGAAGAAAGAGGGACTTGTTTAGGTGAATCCCTGCTGCATGGGAAAAACCAACAGGATCAGACAGTCAAGGCGATTAGATGATTAGTCAGTGAGCGGAGACTTAAATGTTCTAAGCCAAAGAATATTTTAGACGTCTTAAAGTAATTTTTTATGACAGCAGTCCTCTGTTTTCACAAAGTTTCACAGCTGCACCACAAGCACCAGTAGAGAACTATTAGCAGTGCCACCATAGGGACAGAAAACTGAAATGGTACGATTTTTTGGTCACAGGAGGCACATTTAGTCAAATTTTCAACAAAACTGGCATCATTGATCAGACCAGTTTCACAGAAGTTAGCTAGATTGATATGTATATAAATATAACTTTAGTTTCATGTATTTTGAACACAGTGTACCTTGTATTGAACTTAAATATTTTGTTATCTTTCCATTAATAAATGTCCCCCCACAGGCATCACTAGACCCATTTAATAATCCTATTATTATTTTAAATATGCCGTAGCTCAGTAAAAAACAGAAAAGAGTTTGAGTTTAACAATTTCCTTTTAGTCAGTGCATTCATTAAGATTGATAATCCCAGAAAAAGAAAGGTGGTGTCCAATCGGCACTTGTGAAATCAACACAGTTTATCGGAGACTGCGTCCATGTCTGTGCTCTCTTCTGTGCTTGCTATAATAGCCTCTGCAGCGTCACATCTAAGTCCCAGTGTCAGCACGCATGTCAGAATTGAGGAAGGCTAAGATAACATTATGAAACTTAACAAAGTATAAAATAGACAACATAAAAAAGTTCAATGAAAATGCAAGTGTAACCAGTTACAAAACTTTAAGAAACAAATGGTCAATCTCAATACATAAATAGACCAAAGTAATGTTCAAATTCAGCACAGGAAATTATGTACATAAGTTAAATGTTATATAAATGTAGAGTAGTGCAAGTAAAAAAAACAAAGTACAAACTATATATACACTGTACATCCTGTATATAACTATACATTCATTTTTATCAGGAACCAGGAGAGGGCAGCATACTCTTAGTAAAATTAATTGATCGATTTGACCATAAAGATGTTTTTTCATTTGATTGGCTCACCTCATAATTTTTGCAGTCTTCATCATCTGGAAATAACAGTATGACAGAAATATCTACAAAAGACAACAGAATATGATCATTTCTGGACAAAGAAATCTAAATTTACAATGCCTTGGAGACCTGCAATTTATTTTTCAGATTTGGATGAATGAAGAAACTAATATAGCTATATATTGAGCAGAATGATGTAGAAAATATATATATATTTGTGTACTCTTCCATATTTACTTCAAATTGTGTACATGTTATTGTTGCTCAGGTGGGGGAAAATAACATTGTTGTCTCTCACAAATTTCCATAACAACATTCCAACTGCTTCACTGAGGCAGAGAACAATGTCAGAGCCAGGTAAGTAAGAGGTGGTTGAGTGGAAACCGCTCCAGCGTGGGAGTGTAGAGGCTATGAGGTAGTTCTGTTCTCTTAGCGACCCCTCTTGTTCTACCTTTTCGAATCATTTTCATCTCTCTCTTTGTCTCTCTCCCTCCCACTACATCCTCTCTCCTCCTCTATCCCCTCATCCAGTACCATTTGTGAAGATTTATGTTTTTCGATTCACGCTGCACCATTCTGCTGGGTTCTAATGTGAAATGTAAGCTTTTATTCTTCTCACAGAAATGCAGCTGAACATTGGGTAGGTGTTCAGTTTTGTCATTATGACCCCTGAAGTCGTTGTGGGTAGAAGCTTCGCAATGTAAAGGCAGAGTTGGAGGAACTTCCAAGAAAGAGCAGGTAACCAAGACCAGTCACGCCTGAGATGTTCAATATAATTCCAGATGATAAACAGCTGGCACATGAGACCAACAATATCTGGAGCCATGAGGATGTTTCTAATTATCTAGAGAATTTAGTCTGATATGTTCCTGTGTCTTATTTCACAGACTCTTCATCAGAGCAGCCTAACCCTATTCTGGACACTGGCCATTCATTCTATGTTTTACGTGGACAATAAATATCTGCTCTCTGAACAGTTGACATTAATTTCAGATTGCATCTTGACAAAATGTTTTTGTCATTTATTTGATACTGCATCTGGATACAATATTTGACGTCTGGACACTGCCCATTATCTTCATATTGTATCTTGACAAAATCTTAGCCTTTTGTATAGGCCTGTTTCCTGAAGAGCTTCGTTCCTACACATTTTCAATCTCACATTTTCAAACCTGCCCTTGGAGAGATACCCTCCTATAGGTTTTCACTCTACTACTAGAAAGACACCTTACTAAATAGATATTGTAGATAGGACAAAAATACCCAAACAAATTCTACAAAAGGAGTGTTCTGACTGAAATCATGTACAATGACAGGAAATGTAGAGGTGAGAGTAAGGGAAGGATTTACTTGAAATTTAACCCAAAGTCCAAACACATGCATGTGATAGGTTGATTGGGAATTCTAGAAAATTGCCCCTAGTGAAAGAATGTGGTTGTCTGTGTCTCTGTCTTAGCCTTGCGACTTGCTGGTCCAAGTCCAGGGTGTACCCTGCCTATGGCCCAAAGTTACTTGGTTAGGCTCCAGTCACCTGTGACCCCAAATAAGGGAACAAGCGGCACTGCAATTCTTCCCAGGGATCAGCAGTAGAAAATTATTGAATGAAATTGAACCCATGCAGTACATAGTGAGACACCAAGGTAACCCACCAAGGAAACCCACCAAGGTAACCCACCAAGGTAACTCACCAAGGTAACCCACCAAGGTAACCCACCAAGGTAACTCACCAAGGTAACCCACCAAGGTTACTTACCAAGGTAACCCACCAAGGTAACTGTCTTTTTTGGCATTGTTTCCCTTTCCTTCGTAACGTAACAATCATTTTCATAACACCAGACATATCAGAAAATAACTTACTGGGCTTTTCTGTTTTAACCCTTCAGTTTTTCTGTTGTCATAATATTCAGAGCAGGATGGTAAACTTCACTGCCAATTCACGCCTTGAGTCTTCGACGCCATGGCGACAACATGTTTTTCTCCTGTTTGAGTCAGCTCATCACAAAACCTCCTTGAATTAGGAACTGATTTCAAAAGTAGCTTCAGGGGGAATCTAGGATGGGTAATCAATCTTTTATACTCCTGCTTCACCCTGCACACTCACCCACGTACAGTACGTACATGCATGCTGCACACACAAACACATGTAAACACAAACTCCCTTCTCCCCAGTGTCATTATGAAAGTGAGTGTCGCGTGGGATGGAGAAATGGAGGGAAGAGGTATCTGCAGAAAATCTACGATGCCTTATTGCTTTCTCTCAGATCGTGTCTCATTAAAAATTGGAATCTCATTTGGGATTTTTTCCCGACAGTTTACAAAGTGATTTGCTGTGCTTGATGACCTTTGAAAGGAGTTGCCATGGGCTTAGTGTTATGCATCTTAAGAATCCCCCTTGACACACGCTCACACAAACGCACACAGGCCCCACCCCACACCCCCGTCATAGAACCTCTTCCTCTAGCTGCCCCCCCCCCCGCCACACTGCAACCAGCCCTCCTCCCACATCACAACCCCCCACCCCCCAGTCACCACAAGGATAGGAAGCGCCATAGAAATGCCTGTCCTCATCTCATTGGTGGAGTCAGCAGAGAAGTGTGTGTGTATCTTTCTGCCATCTCCAAGAGTAGTGTCAAGCGTTTGGAAGCTTCTGGGTCATTGATTAATGTCTCTGTTTTTCTTTTTCTTTCCCTCCCTCCTTCCCTCCCTTTCTTTCTCTCACTCTCGCTTTATCTCCATACCTCCTTCTATCTCTCCCTCTTTCTCACGCTCTCTGTCTATCCCCCCCACCCTCTCTCACCTACACAGTCAGCTGTCTGAATCCACTGCAGGACCTTTCATTTATGTTCCCTGCCTGTCGCCAAGAGCGGCACAGCTGCAGAGCTGCTGCTCAGCCTCTGCTACAGTGAGGCGTTCCCTGCGTTTCACTGTGTGTTTCAATGAAAAGGCTTTCAGGTGGAGCCCCTCCACCACACCACACACGCAATGAGGAGTAATTGAATTATGAATCAATAGTCAGCAGTTGAAGTGAAGTATTGTCAAGTATGGTTACCCATACTCGAAATTTTACCTCTGCATTTAACCCATCCAAGTGCACACACAGTAGTGAGCAACCGCACACACACACAGTGAACATACACCCGGAGCAGTGGGCAGCTATTGCACCAGCGCCCGGGGAGCAATTGGGGGTTCGGTGCCTTGCTCAAGGGCACCTCAGTCATGGTATCGAAGGCAGAGAGAGCGCTGTTTATTCACAATCCCCACCTTCAATTCCTGCCGGTGCGAGAATCAAACCAGCAACTTGAGGGTCACAAGCCCAACTCCCTAACCATTAGGCCACGACTTCCCTAATTATGCGTACAGCTGCTGTTGTATCCTAACAGTGTCCTTTGCTGAATCATCTAATACCATAAAGTTAATTACATCATCTGTAATGGTGATTAGACTGACAAAGAATGAAAGATTGGAATGATGAGCATGACATGTGCCCTTCTGACCCTTGGCCTGGTACCCCTTATCTAGTGTGTGATGTAACGATCGCAGAATCCCTTCTGACAGTGACCGATCTTTGACCTCTGGAACACACAAGGGTCATGGAACTGCAGAAAGCAGTCTTAAATGTGACATATGGCTGGAGACTGTGTCGACTGATTTGCTGCCCATTCCTCCGTATTCCTGGTGAGGAATGTTGTTGGGCCAAATGTTTTCGATTTTCCAATACGCTGAGGTGAAGATATATCGGTCAGAAAACTGGAATCAAAAGGATCTGTCCTCTGTGCACGTGTGTCGGGGTCAAAAGTCAATGAGTATCTGAATGGGTTCATCATTTTATTGAATTGAATTTTATGTGTTTTGTGCTTCTCTCACAAGATGGTCTCAGAATTAAGGAACATTGTAACGTCCAATGTTTTTCCATTCTTTCTGTGATGTTTCATTCTAATCATCATTGTTGGCTGTGAATGCAGGTACATATTTATGGAGCGCACTTTTCTGTGCTGCTTAGACTCCCACAGCAGAAATCAAGAAGACATTACAAGGCGTTGCATCGACAAAGGCGAGAAGCATTTAACTGAATCAGTTCTGGAGTTGGGACTTTAGCTGGGGAATCATTTGGCGAGTCATTTGTGGAGCTGTTTTTAATTCTGCTGAGCTCACTCTCTTTGTTCTATAGGTAGATTACAAACCATATGGTGTTTTAGTCGTCATTAACCCAGACCTAATCCCTGCACTGACCAATAGATTAGCATCTAGTGATTAATCCAGTGAAGGCATTTCCCACTAGATACTTAATCAGAAAGTAATATAGAGACAACATCTCCGAAGATTATCCAAAGTAGGCTGGATTATTTGAGTCTGTGTGTTTCCTCTTTCGATTTGAATTTGAATGTTGAGCAGAGATTTTCCAAAATCAGGTCATTGATATTCAAATGAGTTCAACAGGAGCTTCTGAATCATGTATGGATTTGTGCTTACAACTGTGGATAGTTACAGCATGTGGAATACAGTATGGGCTGGTGCCTTACAGTGTGGAGAGAGAGAATATTACAGATTCAGAGTATGGGCCAGAACCTTAGGGTGTGGAAAATGAAAATGCAGACGATTTAGAGTATAGTCGAGTAATTTACAGTTTGGAGAGGGATAATGCTAAAGATATAGAGTATGGCCCTGTACCTTTTGTGCGTGAAGCAAGGACACTACTTAAAAACACAGCATAAACTAGTGTGTGGAGTGAGGTCCCAGATACAGTAACACGCAAACGTCCGTGGAGAGATCAAACGATCCTTGCAGTGTGTTTCGCAAACACACCAGCCTGTGTCTGCTTGCTGAAGTGGAACAGAGAGAAACATGTGGATTCTGCCTGGTGAGGAGTTTTCTCCCCCCACCAGTATGATATGGGGGTCTCTCCCTCCCCCCCCCTCCCCCTCTGTCACCCTTTCTCCGTCACTTTTCCTCTGTCTCTCTCCTCTCCCTTTCTCACCCGCTCGTTCTGGAAACGCACATGAGAAATGTGTCAGACTGCAGCAGGGGAAAGAGCACTCCTCTGGCCGGTCTCATCGGATCTACACGTGTGGAGGAAGGGCCTGGATTCTCTCCACGATAGGCTTCCGCTCGGCCCTTCCAACCCGTGTCTTTGTTTCTGCTTTCCACTCCTCGGTGCGTACCTCCACACCACGGTGGAGACATGCTCGCGTGCTTCTTCATGGTCATTAGGTGACGTAAAATGGACAGCAGGTTCGTCCATCGTGAGACAGAAGGGACCCGACTGGATGGAGACACAGGATTCTGTCATTAGAATGGTTCCGTACCGTTTTACTAAAGAAAACTAGTAGAAACCAACAAGTATCATAGAGGGTATCTGGATGTGTACAAAACACAGATAATATAGATGTATTTCGAATTTCTTCATTGACACACAAGTTCACTTACTGCTTAAACACCACAGCCTTCATTTCAGCAAATGTGCTAACGGAGGTGTACCCACGTTGTCACTAAACTACTAGAAACCCACAAGCTTCCATCCAAATCCTTTTTTGGCAGAATGGTTAGCTAGCAGGCAGATGGATGCCTAGAACTCTGCAGCACGCAAAACCATTCTCTGTTCCTTACAGTTAGCAGGAAGCTAGGCTCGTTACGGGGCGTGCAAGGTGCGGAGAGCGGGCGACCGTCATCAGTAACAGTTAGAAGCTCTACGGACGTCGTTAACGGTCACACGCTGTCATGTTCCTTGCGATGCCTCCTGGCAGAGTGGCAAAAGGCTGTTGCCAGTTTCGAAGGGGAACGATGAAGGTGCTAAGCATGTGTGACAAGGAACACTGAAGAAAATGCCACCGTTATAATTGCCGTTTCCGTCATCTCATTTGCCGGTAATGACATAGCTGATGAGCAGGCTTGTGAAACGGATGACTGATCCTCTGCTGTGTCACTCACAAACTAAAAGAATATTCTCTTTAAAGAAAAATGTGAGCGAATCAGTGTTTTTAGACATACTGGATCTGTTATCTGGGATTTGTTTAGTGTGGGTCACTCCAAAAGGAATAAAAGGAATAAAACACAGATAGCTAGTTTCTTTCTAGGGGTGTGATCACACACATTATTGCATAGCTTACTGTCAGCTCTCCAGTGGTCTCAAGCATTGATTTTAGTGCCAGATGCCCCCACCTTCAGTCAGGAAAATGTACTAAATTGGATAGCCATTGATTTTGTTTCAGACAAGTCGACACCCCTTGTTCTAGAAAAGATCAGCTCTCCTTATTTTTGAGCCAGTCCCAATGTGGCTCTGTAACCCAGGTCCTTACTGCTGTAACACTGCAAACACAGACGCATCAGTTTACTGTGCTTCTAACATCATCTACTTTAATGAGAGCAATGTCCGTTTCCTGCTCTCCAGACATGGGTAGCGCTGTGGAAGGACTTTATGTAAGACAGTCAGCCTACCCGCAGGTTATCTGAGTATGCCCATGTATGTACAGCCCGCGAAGAAGGGATTGATGACGTTCTCAAACTGGCTGTCTTTCAGATGTCTGAAAAAGAGGGAATGTCGGAAGTGGCCAGTGGGAGGACAGGAAGTGTAAGAACAGCTTGAATGGGAGAAGGTGGGTAGCACACAATCACTTGTAGACACGCGGTCGCTTAGAAAGATGCGTTTGATGATGTAACAGGCAGGCCTAAGGGCCCATGTGCTTCAAACAAAATTGTTGGCAAAATCCACATCCCTAAAAACAAAAATAAACCCTGTTGGGGTTTTTTACGTTTCTACGTAGGTTTTGTATTTCTTAGCTCATCCTGTTTTATGTAACCATTGTCAAACATTGTCTAGCTGTCAGGACACAATCTTCAGTAGGTCTACAAGATAAAGGCATGACACAATTATTGCAATTCTCACCGTTTCTCATGCATCGCGTGGAAAAGAGGCTGTGAGCCATTCATTCATACAATTCAGTGTCATTTAAACAGCCTAAGTATGACCAGAAGAAGCTCCCAGACTAGCATCCCAGGTGACAAATTTCTCTGCCTTGGTTGGATAACACAAACGGTCACAGAAGAATTCAAATATGTGGACAAATAATGCGAGTTCAGATTAAAATGTATCTTTTACATCCATGGACATAGTTTGTAGTATGGGAAGTATATTTGCATATCCATGTTTTAAAGTTTTCCTCAATTCCTCACAATGTGTAGTGACATTTGGTGAGTGTAACATCTAAGATTAAACTTAACATTAAAAGTATGTACATCTCTAGGCTTTCAATGTCACAGAAACCCATAAAAAGGGCATTTTGGAACAGACTTGACTGCTTTGGCCCAGTTAACACTTCTATTCTTGTATACTTTGCTTCTCTGGATGGCTTTGAAGAACACTTTTCCTGCCTTAAAGGTGCAGAGACATCAACCTCAGCAGTGTTTGAAGCCGAGGTCTGGTCTAAAGGTTTGTGAACTTAAAAAGGGCAAACCGAAAAGATGAATTACGTTGACAGTATGTCAGACCATTTCACATTGAAGGATTGTGACCAGAGTATAGTACAGCATAGTACGGTAGACTGCAGGCGATCAGGGTAGAGTTAACAAACAATAAATTACCTCAACAACAAAACATTATGCGGAATAAAGACATATTTAAATGTACAGTGTACTCTACACATACCAAGGGAGTAAACAGTGTTTTGGTTGGTAATGTGTGCAGTGTCTTATTATGTTCCATATATGTTCCATGTTCTACCCTTATTATGTTCCATTACGTTCCATATATGTTCAATTTATGTTCCATATATGTTTCATGTTTGCTCTTTTCTGTCATAGTAAATTCTGTGTTTGTATATCTTGCATAGCAAATAAAACTGTAAATTAATGAAATTCTGAAAATTCTGGTGTGCAGTGTTTGGTATTATGGTGTGCAATGTTTGGTAGTCTGGTGTCCAGTGTTTGGTAGTGTGGTGTGCAGTGTCTGGTAGTGCGGTGTGCAGTGTTGGATAGTGTGTGGAGTGCTCAGTAATGTGATGTTCAGCGTTAGAAAGTGGAGCTAAGATTTGCAGCCCTTTTACTCCTGCATGCAGGCTGGCAGTGGCGCACAAGAAAGATGGAGGGATGACAGGAGGGGAGGAGGAGAAGGAGGACTGAGAAGGTTACCTGAGGATATAAAGCAAGAAATGCTGCCAACAACATACTCTCTGAAAGTACACTAATAAGGTGTATGGTACCCACTTACTTAAAGTACACACTTTTAGTATTCACTTAATGTACAGTAGGTCTTTCGTACAGTCTGCATGTTGATTTAGAAGGATATTATGTTGTAGTGATAATATTGTAGTCTATGTTTTTCCACTCATTCTTCATGTAAAACCTGGTTACGAAGACATTTCCTGTAGAACTGTTAGAGGCCTTTTTAGCCAAGCTATCCTCCATTGCCATGGCCCTGAGTAGTCCTCAGCTGTGAAGCTGTATCACAGTGGGCTGGAGCCCCCAGAGAGGCTTGCGCTCCCCAGAGGACTGCTCTCTCTCTCTCTCTCTCTCTCTCTCTCTCTCTCTGTTTCTCTGTGCCTCTTTGTGTCTCAATCTCATTCTCTCTCTCGTCCTCTATGTCTCTATCTTTCCATCTCCCTCCCTCCTTCTCTGACTATTTCTCTCTGTGTCGTTCTCTCTCACGCTCTCATTGTAATCATTTGGTCTCATTTTCTCTCTGTCTCTCTCCCCTCCACTGTCTCCACTATCCCCTTTCTCAGCCTACATCTTTTCCTCTCCCCCCTCTCTCTGCTTCCCTGCCCCTCTTTCTCCCCTCTCTGCTTCCCTGCCCCTCTCTCTGTTTCCCTGCCCCTCTCTTTCCCCTCTCTGCTTCCATTCCCCCTGCTTCCCTGGCCCTCTCGCCCCCCTCTCTGCTTTCCTGCCCCCCCCTCTGCTTCCCTGCCCCTCCCCCCTGCTTCCCTGCCCCTCTCTCCCCCTCTGTGCTTCCCTGCGCCCCCCTCTGATTCCCCACCCCTCGCTTCCCCCTCTCTGCTTCCCTTCCCTGCCCTCTCCCACCTCTCTGATTCCCTGCCCCTCTATCTCCCCTCACTGCTTCCCTGCCCTCTCCCCCCTTCTCTGCTTGCCTGCCCTCTCCTCCTGCTTCCCTGCCCCTCTCTCTCCCTCTTTCCCTGTCTCTCTGTTCTCTGTGTGACTCCTGCTGTACAGGGCCACCAATTGACCAGGACCAGTGGATCAATTGTAGCTGAACCCCTGGGATGCTTGCTTGCTACATATTAGAGGTCACCACTCACAGACACGCTAACACACACACAAATGCACAGACACTCTCACACACCAGATGGCAAATATTATTGGCGGCGTTGGTATGACAGTAGGCTGCAAGAGGTTGCTTGAATCCATAAGATGCATAAGACAAAGAAGGATACGAGGAGACAAACGGGAAGGCAGGTGGGTGATGTGGGGTGAGGGGAGGGGGGGGGGGGGGGGGGGGTTGTGGGGGTCCATCAAATGAACACAATGAAATGTAATCCAGCTTGCTGGTCCTCCACATTGGACTACAGAACCCATTCTACCTTACCTCCCGTACAATGCAGCTAAGAGTTTTGGCATGAAGTATCTTATTCTCATGTGCTTGAATTGCTTTATGGGGCAGGGGGCTAAATTTCAGTTTCATCATTCATATTTGATGACAGGGTGAATATGTGTTAAGGCCCCTGGGCTGTATGTGTGTGAGTGTGTGTGTGAGTATGCGTGCGCGTGCACATGCACATGTGTGCGTATGTGTGTGATTGTGCACGTGTGTGAAGAGAGAAACCTATTTTCCTTTCCCCTGAAGGATTTCTAATGTTGTATGTACCCTGGTGGGTCTGCCTGTAAAATAGCTTTAATGCAGCTTGTTGTTTCCCAGAACTGTTTGACTCGACCACAACAGAGCTGAGAAATTGCACAAATGTACTTTAGATTGAGCATCTTCTCTGGCTTTCTGTCAACATTCATTGCAAACCTTACAGTCTATATTTCCCCAGTCACTTCATCAATCAAATGCAGTGTGTCTTCTACCACACGGACACTTGCTAAGCCCAGGGATTGCCTTCTTCAATTTCTTCTTCTCTGTAATATGAACTGAATCTCCTAAACCTTCAAAGAAAGCAACTTATTCATGACCTAACTGGAGGCTTGCTAATGGCGAGTGGGGGAGTGATTTAGCACTGGCACGTGCAACATCTCGTAGATAATTATACTGGGACCACTGCACACAATATCACATTCAGTCAAGGATCTTCCTAAAGATAATTGTGTTATTGTGCAGTGGGAACAGAATGGAATAGAATGTCGTAGAATTGAACGTAACATTATGGAAAATAATGGCGTACAGTAGAATAGAATAGAATACAATAAAATAGAATTTATGACAGTGTGTAACAGAATGGAATATGTGATGGAGTGTGTGAATGTAATACAATAAAGGATAGAGTATATTTGAATTGAATTGTGCTGTTGTTCCTTAATATGTAGTTGAATAGATATCAAAAAGGCTCTTGGGAGGCTATATCTTCTTTGCCAAACACTTCTCATTTCTGCTTCACTGACATGGTGTAGTTGGTGCCTGTTACCATGAGAGGATGGGGTAAGTGAGCTTTTCTGCCTCTGTTGCATTATGATACATCTCTGCATCCTGGTGAATCTGATTGGACAAGACAGGTTCTGCTTTGGCATCGTTAAAAAAAAATCGAATTGTTCAAAGGATTTAGTGGTGAACATGATGTAAAGGATGTTGTCGGGGTGAATTCCGTCTGTTTTCTGGGGTTGTCCGGGGTGAACCGATCTTTGTTAAATCCCCGTGCAACAGGAGAACAGGGCGTAGAAACCATTGCCCGACCTACTTAGCCGTAGAAGAATATAAAATCATTAACCTATTAATTGCTGCTCAATTTCCCAGCAGAACCTGCGTGGTTATAACAAGACTGCAGGGGGAAACGTTCCGTGCCTGACCCTGCTCACATGGCTCCGGCCAACACACACACAGTCACACTGGTTCAACACACACACAGTCACACTGGTTCAACACATAGTCACACTGGTTCAACACACAGTCACACTGGTTCAACACACACACAGTCACACTGGTTCAATACACACACAGTCACACTGGTTTAACACACAGTCACACTGGTTTAATACACACACAGTCACACTGGTTCAACACACACACGGTCACACTGGTTCAACACACACAGTCACACTGGTTCAACACACAGTCACACTGGTTCAACACACACACAGTCACACTGGTTCAACACAGAAACAGTCACACTGGTTCAACACACACACAGACACACTGGTTCAACACACAAACAGTCACACTGGTTCAACACACACACAGTTACACTGGTTCCAACACACAGTCACACTGGTTCAACATACACAAATACCACACAGTCACATTGGTAAATAAGATTTTTCCCTTTGAATTATACACTGACAGAGACCAGATTCCCAACTGTTCAACCAACCACATCATTATGATGTTCCTTTCACTGTAATACTCATATACCCCTCCATCACCTCAGTATTCTCCACAGTAGTATGCTACTGTATCACACCACAACATGATGTTGCGGAGACCTTTACAAGCCGACACCAGGTCCTAATACATATTCTCATTAGCTTACTCATGTCACTGGATCAATATGATGATGATTTCATTTTGTTTTCCACACAGTCTAGCTTCTTTGTGATCTGAATGACAGCTACTTTGCTACACATGCCACTGTAGCCACAAGTAGCAAATCAGTATCTCTCTGTGCAGTAATCATGAAAGTGTTATCAATGTAGACATGTGAAGATTATGACAATTTTTCCTTCTAGGTACTAACTGAATGAAGGAGGGAAATGCAATACAAAAGTTCCAAGATAAAATATTTTTTGACTCCTGTGTATATCTATGGAGTCTACCATATGATCGTGAGAGTAAATGATATTCTGGGGAACGAGAACCCAGACATACAGCCATTAACACTACCAGTATCAACTGTTTCAAAGTTTTTAAGTTATGAAACAGGTGCTATTCCAACATGCTGTAACCTCACATTCATCCCAAAAAGTTTGGAAAGGCAAGATAAATAAACGCTAACTAATGCAACACATCATACCCAGTGAGTCCCAGAAGACCTGACAAGCATTTTTCCTTTTTCTTCCACTGTGCGTGTCAACACAAAAAGCATGAAACTGCATATTTCAGGAGGTGGTGAAGGGGCACTGTTATCTCAGTGACAGACACAGATGGTGAAAGAAGCTAAAACTGTAGGGACAGCAGGGGGCCCAAGTAAGGATGCATCTTTCAGCATTAGAAGCTGGATTATGTGTTTTCGTGTGACATAGAAGGTGCCCGTTGGTGACGAGCCAAAAAAAGCCTCAAACCAGATGGTCCACGTCACAGAGCCAACACAGTAAATGATGAGGTTGCCATGGCTCCTTCAGTCACCCCTCGATCTGTGCGTGTTAGGTATGTCGTACAAGCAACATGCTAGCCACTTATTTCCCTTTGTTATGTGTGGCGACTTTCTGGAAAACACACAGATGTTAATCACTCAGGATAATGATGTCAGATCAATGCCGTCCACAGAAACATGGAGTCGTGGGTCAGGAAAGACCACTACGCTCTCTTTGCAACACATGTCTTCCAGAGGGCAGGTTTGCCAAAGCCTACTGGCAGCCACAAATAGTTTTTGTGGATGATTCAACTGTGGATCTCCTGAGCTCTTCCCTGCTCCACTCCATCTTGGTAAACACATCCCGGATCACATCTGCTGCACAGAATGAACAGTGACAGTAGCTACCTTTTTGGGAGACAGTTAAATACACCCGATCTTTTCTCAGGGAAGGCGACACTTTCGGAAAGTATTCCTATTCAAACCTTGACAGGGGAGACTCCTAAAGATCTCACACAGACCTGACACTGGCAGCAGAGTCTGCTCGCAGGAGGGAGCGGCCAGTTCTACCATGAAGAGGAATGAGTTACATAGACTTGGAGCCGAAAGCAAATGAATCAATCTTACTTATCTAAGGAGAGCAAACCCAATAAAGCACAAGCGCTCTACAAACAGAACTGTAATGAGAATATATATCCTTTTCCCCTGTGGCAACAGTCAGACTTATCGGACCTTGCCAGAGGAGTTTGGGAGGAAGGCTTGGTTACTGGCGATTCCTAGAGTTTTGAAGAAATACAAAGAAGCATCACCTTTCGGCAGGGAGCCGGTGTGTGCTCTCAGTGGTGTTTGAATGCAGCGTGCGAGCATCTGTCTTTCAGATCTGACTCTCTCTCTCAAGAACGCGTGAACAGCGTTGGAAGGAATGGATCTCTTCAGGGGGCAAAATCTGTGGGGAGTGTTTTCCGTTTGAGCTCAGTGTGTTACAGTATCTTTTGGCAGGATTACATTAGAAACAACTAAAAACAGAGCGAAACCAAGTGAATGCGGGAGATGGAAGGGGATTGGCTACTTGGTAACCAAGCCAGCAGGAAGTCGCAGGAAAAGCTGAGAGACGTGGGGGCCCTGCTGAGGAGCTCACGCTCCACGTCAGAATCCTCCTAGGGGACCATGACAACCATACATCCCAAAATAATATTTTTTGTTGCATATTTCCTTTGTGCCCAATAAAAAATGTCCATGGTTTTCAAAAACAACCATGAAAAAGTAACAGCATTTACACTAGTCTCTCAATCAGTACTGTACACTCCACAGCGCATGGAACTCAAACTTTCTCATCAAAAATCTAACATTTTAGGTCACACTGCTCAAATGTTATCTAACCCTGTTCAATTTGTATGACAAAAGCAACAGATTACATTTTTGATGGACTATTGAATTGTCACTTTGTTATATAATAAAGCAATCAGAATGGGGGTCTTTTGTCTAAGTCCTTTTGAACAGACATCATCACAGAGAGGATAAACACTTACACTCTTTTTTCAAGAGCCTCCCGTAAAGCTCAAGGCTATATTCAGAGTGTGTTGTCATGGAAACTTTAGAAATGGCTGTAGCAAAAGATATTCCGTTTTCTGACACTGCCATCCCGCCTGTAAGAGGGGCCGTTCCTTTGTTTGCTGCAGCAAGGTGTATTTCACGAGTTTCGAGGTCATTAGAAATGTAACACTATTTGCAGTGGTAGCTTACAGTAGTATATTTACAAAAATATTATAAAACTTGATTACAATATTGTATTTCGGTTTGCATTAACAACTGGTGCACGCAAAATGAAGCTCATTGTCAATTTACTTGAGTAAATGTCCGCTTCTATGATTAATTAAGTCCGTGTATCATCTAGGCTAATCAATATGTTGCGCCTCGTGTGGGACATTATTATTCAATATCTCAGACCATAGTTGAGATCTGACTGGCCCCCAAGCATGAATTGACAGTTGTCGTGTCCAATAGCAGAATTGATTTACCGGAATTTATGAAACTGTTTGTCTATTGGCTGACAGTGCGTTGTCTTGCTTCTCCTGCCTCCTTCTGTATCGATGTCTGTCCTTCCAAGGTTGTATTCGCACTTGTAGAAGCTGCAGGGAACACGTCTATCGGTGCACCTAATTTACTTGTTTTGATTCCGCCTGATTAGGTGACACCATTCTACATAATTATAGTCTTAGTCGGTTGCAGACATTAATCTAAGAAAAGAATCAACCATGGATGAAATGGAAGAAGAATTGAAATGTCCTGTCTGCGGATCTTTCTTCCGGGAGCCGATCATACTACCGTGTTCTCATAACATTTGCTTGGCTTGTGCTCGGAATATCTTAGTGCAGACCCCCGATGCCGAATCTCCTCAGAGCAGTCGTGCCTCCGGCTCCGGGGTCTCTGACTATGATTATCTTGACCTGGATAAGATGAGCCTATACAGCGAAGCGGACAGTGGATATGGCTCGTATGGGGGGTTCGTTAGTGCACCGACTACCCCTTGCCAGAAATCCCCAAACGGGGTCCGTGTTTTCCCCCCTGCGGTTCCTCAACCCCCTCCGCAACACCACTTGCTCCAACACCCCGGCTCCCTTCCTCCTATCCCTCGCAATTCCTGCATTACCTGCCCTCAGTGCCATCGTAGCCTAATTCTGGATGACCGGGGGCTCCGTGGTTTCCCCAAGAACCGGGTGCTGGAAGGGGTGGTCGATCGGTACCAGCAGAGTAAAGCAGCGGCGCTGAAGTGTCAACTGTGTGAGAAGAGTCCCAAAGAGGCCACCGTGATGTGTGAGCAGTGCGACGTCTTCTACTGCGATCCATGTCGCTTAAGGTGCCATCCCCCCCGTGGCCCTCTTGCCAAACACCGTCTGGTACCACCAGCGCAGGGTCGGATAAGCCGTCGAACGAGTCCCCGAAAGATCTCCACTTGTACAGAACACGAACTAGAAAACCTAAGCATGTACTGTGTCCAGTGTAAGATGCCAGTTTGTTACCAGTGTTTGGAAGAAGGAAAGCACGGAACACATGAAGTGAAGGCTCTAGGAGCAATGTGGAAACTGCACAAGGTAAAGTGTGTTTTTTTTAAAGTACGAATTCTAATATATTCATCAATCTGACCTACTTATTGGTGGCTGTTTGTCTGTTAAAGGACATCAACTGTCAAGCCTACTTGAAGTAAGACTTAACTGCATTTGGTTTTTCAAAGAAAAAAAACGCCGGCGGCACCATGTCTCCCGTGCGTAATAAGTTGTCAGAGTAACGTCTAGAGGCGCGCAGAAGTGTTGAGATTCTCCTTGAAATTCAGTCCACGAAGAATGCCCAGTGCACGCTGCCTGCACCCAGCTGTAGATGTGAACTGAAGCCTAACCTCTGGACTGTACTATCAAGTAGCTCTAGTAGCCCAACCATGTTTAAGGATTCCCCAGCTGTCCACTACTTAGTATTGGGCTCAGTAGTTTTTGACATGAATGAGGCCGTCATCTATTTAGGGAGTCTGTAAACCTAAGTCATTCTCCATGCCATTCTCAGCTGTTTTGAATGGTATCATATGCACACAGCTGACCATGTGTTTACTGAATTTCTAATTGGTACAATCACAGAGTCTCTCAGTCACACGCACACAAACACGCACACACATACATTATTTCTATCTCACACACAAACACATACATTCTCTCTTTTTTCTGTCTCTGTCTTCCCCCCTACACACACACACACAGACACACACACACACACACACTCACACACACTCCCTTTGTCCTCCTGGTCTATAATGAGAGTACGCAGGCACCTTAGAGATTGCCGGCAATGTCTATGTGATGCAGGAGAAATCAAATGTAATGTCTATCTGATGCGGGGCAGATCACATGTGATGTCTATGCAGGACAGATCACATGAGAGGCAAGGCAAACTCCAGAGGCTGATACGATTTTGGAAGCAGCAGGTTGTTGTGGGTAATCAGCCCCCTCTTTTAAGAGAGCAGATTCAGCTTTGCTAATGTTGTTTATCTAAGTCTCAGCTCCAGCAGTCCTCACCTCCACGCTGCCGGCTCCAAGTGCATGCTGGGAGGACAAGGGTCTGTAGAGCGCTCGATATAGCCGCTATCAACCCACTCGCACACCCACACACATTCTGTGGAGAGTTGTTCCACAGAAGTGGATTCTAGCTCACTCCGTTGGTCACGATGGATCCATAGAACCCCATATGTTTATCTAGCAAACATGATGCGCAACTGTGGAGGCAGATTTTTTTTTCCGAACAAGGAGAGTTCTGGTTTGTCCCCAAACATCCACTTCCATCCAGGTCCTTCCATAGCCACTACTTCATATACTTCAGCATCTGTGGTCAGAGTAGGAATTAGGTTAGTATAAAACACAAAGATCCTAATAAAACTGTCATTCACAATCACTCACGCTTGCTTTCGTCCAATTCTAATAGAGCGAAAAAGAATTCTCCAAGGATCATACATACTGGGCATAGATTCCCTGCCTCTGGTTTCCATGGCACCTATTCCTTTTAGTGTTATTCTTCCAGGCGCCATAGTGACCTGTCATCTGAAGCTGTTGCATGGACTCATAACAGATGGCCATGCCGAGAGAGAGCTGGCAGCTGATTGGATGGACAGCATTTGAACCTTACGGGCATTCTGGGGGCATTCCTTCTCGTGCCTCTCATGAAGATTGGAAGAGGAAGGCTTTTTCATAACCCATCTGCTCCTGGATAGGTTGCCTCTCTTGCTCTCGCTATCCTTTTTCTCTCCATCTCTTTTGGTCTCTATCTCTTTCTCCCACTCTTTGTCTAACACACACACACACACACACACCACAATTCCATTTGAAGTTGTTGACTTTCATCCATCTCCCTGACTGATCTTGACGGGGCTGTCAAAGCCTAAGTCTCTCTGCTTGTGATGGATTGGATATAGAAGATGGCCTATTTCTATTCTACTATACATCTCATGTCTGTACCGCTCAAATCTATATACATGTTTAATATCTGTTCTAGACATATCCATATTACAAAAAGATGTTCTTATTTTAGTTGTTATTGAGACAGGACAGATCATTTTGCCAGAGACATTATAGTTCATGTTAAAGAGAAAATATAGTTAATATTCTTGTTTTTAAAGAGAAAGGACCATTCCTGTTGTCATCGTGAAAAAGAAAGGATAGATCCTGTTCCTGTTGTTCTAGAGTCAGAGAATGCCTAGTCATACCTGGTACCATAGCAACCACATCTCTCAGATGTGCAGCGGTCTGAGATACCAAGATCAGATCTCCAGGGGTATTCATCCCAGCTGCTTGTCAGCATTTCCCCCCATTCCTGTGTGTATGCGTGTGAGTAAATCTGCATATGCATGTTTGTATTTGTGTGTATAAGGGGGCATTGGTGTGTAGATATCTGGCGATTAACATCTTTGGTCGTCCTTTCACATGCCATGTATGTTATTAGCTGTCTGTTGTCTCTAATTCTTCTGGCAGGCTTTCAAGCGGTGCCAGCTTAACCGTGTCTGAACCACACAACTAAATCAATTTCACGTCTCCAAAGTCAATTTCGGTCATGAGAGACAAGTGGAAAAGCGAGGGACTATCAGAGAGGATCTCTTTCCAGACACACACACCCTACACACACACACACACACACACCCTGCCCGCGTCACACACCCGTTTCTGCGTTTGATGTGGCGCTCTGGCTGCGATGGTTGAGACACTAAGTGGAGAAGATCCAGAGTCAGTTAAAGCGCTTAGCACAGAGTTCATGGCTCGGAAGATCAGCAGGTCGCATAGGTCAGCGTGACAGAAACTGGGTCGGAGGAGGGGGGGGGGGCTCGTTTTCTCTGGCTTCAATTACAGGCGATTAATAAGACGGGGGATATGTGGGATGCAACAGAAGATGAACCATTTTTACTGTCTCATGTCAGTCAGAGGAGGGCCTGGGAGAGGTTTCAGGGTCCTAACCCAGTCGACCTCTCTTTTATCCCTCTCTCCGGCTCCTGCAGGAAACAGCTTCTGAGCTCTGTCATTTGTAGAATTTGCCGGAGAATCTCCTCCCACTGGCTGCCTCATCTGTCACTCTTTCATGTTGTGTGTTTGATCTGCACCTCTCCCCACCCCCAGAAACCCCCGGAAAAATACCACTGATTCCAGACTCATCCAGACACTATTGGCCCCTCAGAGAAACCATCTCCCCCAATGCACACACACAAGCGCACTCTTTCACATGCACACACACAGAGACAAGCCAAGCTGCCTTATATATAGGAAAACTTAATGAGGAGAGAGTAATAAGGAGAGACGCAAAGATAGCGCGAAAATGTGAGCCTCCCCCTGTGTTGCTATGGTGTCTGGCGGTTGTCTCCTAGAGGCTCGGAGCAGATCTTCTGTGGAAGGAGGTGATGGGACATGCTGCTGCTGGCGTCCTGTCTGCCCAGTATGTAGAGAAGTACTGACGAGGCAGACAGACTCTGAAGGCTCCCCTGCCTTGGATCCTCCCCTGCCTTGTGCCATAGCCTCATCCCCAGCCTCCTCCACAGTGTGTGATGGGATTGACTGTCAGCCTCCCTTCTTTGAACCCTCTTGCTCTCCCACAGCGTGGATGTGCTGAAGAACTAAAATATGTAGCAGGAGGATTCACACAGGATGCACCTTTTTTTGGTTGCAGTAGGGTTGTGGTGGTCATTTTCATTTACTTTCTTTTAAAGTCTTCAGCCCTATATACAGACCCTCTTAGAGACCTACTTCCAAATAAGCAAAGAGGCCTGCTGTATAGCAACCCACATCGAGAGCTACATTAAAATATTTTTAGAAACCTTAATAGAGACCTGTAAACACTAGAGACCAGCAAGACACCTGGATAGAGACCTATAGAGATACCTACAGGGAGACCTACATACTGTAGAGACCTACATATTTGTTGAGACCTGTAGATTGTTGAGACCTACATTATCAATGTATTCGTAGTTAATTACTCGGTACACAGAAATAGTACAGTCCTTGAGGCTAGGAAACGGTAGTTTCATATAAGTAAAGAGAGGAAGCTGTTGGATTGCTACAGATTGTTAATGACCTGCTCCAGTGATGAGGGGGAAGAGGAAGAGAAGAAGATAATGTAGTTATTCAGAGATGGGTTGGATGTATGGGTGTGATTACCGTGTCAAGAGATAAATGGTGCCAACCTCGATGTAACCGAGAGAAAGAAAGAGACAGAGAGAGATGGAGGAAGTGAGAAAGAAACAGATGGAACTGTATGAAGTCATTAGGAAGGTAGAGAAACACAGTCAACGTTTTCCTGACCTCTGTACTTGACCGAAGTCCGCTACCACAACAATGTTATCATAATACTAATACTAAATGCTAATGCTATTACTATCAGAGAAGTTGAATGCAGAGTGAGCAGAATGTAACCAACCTCAAGCCTGTCGTCGGTCCTGGGGACTCAGACTTCACGGTGTTCAGAACAGAGCCAGGCCGCTCTGCCCTGTTGCAAAACTGGGAGGCCGTACCCAGAATAGTGCTGTGGCATGATGCTAAGTGGGGCTGCCATCACAAGCCTCGTCTTAAAGGCGAGGTAGGCGATACTGTTGAAAAACACTTTTTTTAAACTAAAGTAACTTCACATATTGATAGCAACCAATATATCTAAATGTTTGACTTTAATATGAAGTCATTCCAACGTCTGTGGGCATCACAATACTGTAATAAATGCGCAAAATCATTAAGGAATACCCTGACTTGATTAGACAGGCTACCAGTCTGATACCTACACACCTGCGCGCTCTCTCTCTCCACTCAAAAGTGTTATTTTTTTGTGACTGGGTTTCAAGGGAGGAGTGAAATATTTTGGTTTGAATCGTGTCAAAAAGAATCGAACCGAGCTAGCTTTGTGAAATTGCCTACCCTGCCTTTAACGTTATCACCATCGTCACCATCGTCACCATCATTGTTTAATACAATGTACAGTGTTTAATACAATTGTTCCCATAATTATCCTCTTCATGTATAATCGCTACCACCTGTGTGAGAGTGTGTGTGCATCTGTGTGTGCTCGCACGTGTATAATGTCCGTGATCGTGGTCTACTGGGGGTCTTAAAGGACCTCCTATGTGATTACAGTAAGCTGGAAACTTTCTCCCAATAAGTTCTGGGAATCTTCTTGAACAGCCTCCAAGCTACATCTCTTCCTGACGTCCATCCTCATAGCAACCACGTCTCCTCTGACTGGCTTTGTCTCTTTAGTCCTTTATTTCTCTTTGTTTGTTTCTCTTTTTCCCTCCCTCTCTCTGCCTACGCGCCTCAGGTAAACAGACCACTTCCCGCGCCCCATCATGGCCGCCCAAGCTGGTGCTCACCAGAATAGCAGATCTCTGTCCCAGTTCCTGCTCCTCTGCCCCAGGTGCCTGGCCATCATCTGACTCTCTCAGTGTTGGTGTCTGGTGTGAGCCCTCTTCATTGAGTAGACTTTTTCGCTCTCTGTGCGTATAGTTAATGACTCCACGTGCATTATTGATTTCTACGAGATGAAAACAGATAAATAATGCATGAGTCACATGGGGATTGTATGTCAGAGAGGGTTCCAGAGAGTCTTGATGAACGTACAGGTATCAAAGCGAGCGAATCTTGGGTGATCTGGTGTATTTTATCATGTCAGCTTTCTCAATTAGTTAACAAGAGAAAGCTTCCCTGAACAGCAAAAGGAGTATGAATATTTCAAACTGTTTTGTCTCTTGGTAGTGGAATGTGCAATCAGCCAGCAGCCATCACAGTGATGCAGTATCCTTCTCCTGGGGAACAAACGCAAGTGTTTAAAAAAGCCTTACATTTGAAGAACTACTCCACCCACCAACGAAATACGTTTGTTTTGAATAGTTAGAATGTTCTGGTTAAGCACCAAGAACCAAGTCAAAAGGATAAAAAAGAAAAGTTTGTTTCTGGGGTGTTTCACTCTCAAAGGTAGTTTTTGGAAAATAGGTCATGAGAGTGTGAAGGCTATCTTTGCCCTGGAACTGTTGTACACCAGCGTGCTGACTTAAACCCAGGCATTAGAGACACCGTCATGCTTAATGAGTTCACAGAGCAGACAAAATTTGACTAATCCTCGCGGGGCTTTCGGGTGACATTCCACCTATTTCTCCCTCTCCCTACCATCCTCGCACTTCCTGTTTGGAGTTTGAAGCCAAAGGGATCTGTGACAGCTCTTGAGGAGTGTCACTGCTCTGTGACAGATTGGCTTGTTCTCTCCTCTGCTGCCAGCACATGAAACATGCAGGATGACCCTCTGGTCCCAGACGGAATTATTCATGGGTAGCACATGTTTTCACTCATCTTAATTACAAAGTGCACTAACCCCACTCCTCTCCTATTTCCAAACAGCAGGAACATCCTCCGGCCCTCACTGTAGAACCCTGATTGGGTCCCATTTCAAGCACTCAGCACCCCCATTAGCACCCTCATGTTTTGTAGTTTTCAAAATGCTTTCTAATCTTACATTTTCCTGGCGAATATTTATTTGATCCTGAGGGCCAGCGTACTGTAACTCATTTTATATGAATGCTAGGACAGATGGAGCAGGGATCCCAGGAAAGCACAGATCCCAGAGGACAGTGGTGAGCCCATTACTCACGCTCACGCATTCCCCCTAAATGAAATAAAAATGTAAATTGTGAGATGAAACATTCTGTATGAGAAACCACGACTAATTGCCTTGATGAATCACTTTCTGAAGGGGCTTCAGTGAAGCCCCATCATAAGTCATAGTTGATCTCTTGGTGTGAAGTCGAAGCTTGGAAGCTTATCCTCTCACTCTTTCCTCCTCCCCCTTCCTGAGCATATCCTTCTTCCTCCTCCCCAGCACCTCCTTCCTCAACCTCCTCCCCCTCCCCATCTCCCTAACACCTCCTTCCTCAACCTCCTCCCCCTGCCTTCCCCCTCCCTAGCACCACTCCACACCTGTGGGTAGACTGAGGGTCAAGTGGACCTAATGTCCATCGCTGCTCTGGTTGTCTCCCTAAGCCAGCAGTGAAAACCAACCGTGGGACTTTAGCTTGCATGGCACGCTTTGACCAGGAGCCTGTCTGCAGTCTCTCTGACAGACACTGCGGAAAAATGCCTCCAGACAATCAAACGCGTTCAATTTCAGCACTTTGGCAGAGTGGCTCTACCCTATCGATGAACACAGAGACTGTTAACAAGGCAAGAGCATCCTGAACGACCCACCAGGGTTCAGAGAAGGAGAGAGGATGGAGGGAGATAGCGGGGGTGAGAGGAGGGAGCGAGTGAGGGAGAGAGACAGCAGTGGATAGAGAAGGAGAGAGAGACCGATAAGGGCGAGATGGAGATAGAGAGAGGGGGAAATGAGGACGGCGTGGGGAAGATGAAACACGTACGAAACAGGGAGGGATGAAAGGAAAGGTGGGCTGATGGATGATGTGTCTGTGAGGAAGCACCGATAAGGAGCAGAGAGAATGTGTTGAGGGGGGATAGTGGGATTGACAGGAACTCTAAACCAGCTTGGCTGCTGGGTGATCCGCTTGAAAGGACTTGATTGATTTGCGGAGCCAGGACTATGACAAAGAGACTCTCCCTGAAATGCCCTCTCAGGATTTAATCCTATTCTCTGCACCGTGTTCATGTTATGGAATGTCTTCATCATTAACTGTTCTATGATTGGGGATGTAGAGGAATTGGAATGCGAGTCCCAAATTGCCATACAGGAAGTTGTACAGACTTGAAGTATACGTTTACTCTTTGCTCAGCTGTTGTTGAGAACAAACCCATAGTGCAGTGGGGTCACACTCAGCAGCTGCTGCCAGGGTTTCTGGGGGTAAAGGTCATAGCCTGGCCCCTGCAGACTGCCTGGCAGAATCTTCTCAGAGTCTAGTTGACACAGAGCTGTGCGATACTCAGCCTAACCCTTTTTTCAGGGCTCCTCTACAGCTAGTCAGCTAGTTTGAGACAGAAACAATGCGATTTTCTTCTACTGGATAAAGTAGAGATCACCCTTGTTTTCCTCCGAAGTTCTCCCAGAAGACCAAAAGCTTCTCACTTGGTGATTTTCCCATCCACTCAACCGGACTGGGGCTCCCAGAGCTGTGTGAGGGGGGTCACAGCTTCGGCCTTGACCTCGACGTTCACACAACCCCTCTTCACACACTCCTCCTACAACTCCTCCTGTCCAAACACAGACACGAGTGAGTCAGCACGTCAACTGTTCTGGTATTTCCTGTTATCTGCAGGAAGTGGAACCTATTAGGACTCTCTTCTCAGGTCATCCCCCAGCCCTCCCATGTGGAATCAAGGGGGTGGGATGCTAGTAAGAATAACAATTTAAAAAGCTGCGAGCTACAAAATGTTGTATTCTGACCTCCATGAAGGTGATTATATTGCTTTGTGTGAGGAATGTGTGCTGACTATCATGGAAAGTAAGTATGCTGGCTTGTGCTAGTGGAGAAACCTCTCTGTATAACCCCAGGTGTCGCAGCAACGCTGGGAGAGGTGTTATTCAAACACAGAACAACACTAATTAGTAACGGGAACCCACAATAGTGGTTCCCTGCCAAGCCCAGGGCTCTGTGACTGCTTTCCCCTTGTTAACGATGCCTTTGTCGATGCAAGAAGTTCTCAACTCCCTGACCAGCTCTCTCATCCTGGTTCTCCTATTCTCTGCAGGGCCAGCTTTCCCAGGCTCTCAACATCCTGTCGGACCGGGCCACAGAGGCCAAGGAGTTCCTGGTTCAGCTGAGGAACATGGTGCAGCACATCCAGGTAAAACTTCTCAACTCCTTCTCCAGCTTCCTGGTTCTCTTCTCCTTCCCCCTCCATCCACTCCACCATCACCTTCCTCCCTCCATATCTGTCCCCTAATCCGTCAATCACCATCATTCTCCTCCATCCACTCCTCCATACTGTCCTCCCTCCCCCTCCATTACCCCCCATCCAGCCCCTCTACCATTTGTCATGATATACTATAGCAGTATACTATAGCATACTGGTTTGCTATCCCACCCCAGTCCTTCTCAGTCTAGCTTCACCCCTATGAAGTCCTGCTCATTCCCAAGGCTGAACATTATCCACCACATGCACACTGCTGCTGAGACAGACAGAGACAGACTTGTCTCACACACACGGCTGCTGAGACAGACAGAGACAGACTTGTCTCACACACACGGCTGAGGAGAGACAGAAATAGATACACATCACACACACTGAGGCATGTCGTCACGTATATTGTCTCTCAAGCATCCGTTGCTTGTAGAGAAAATGTATGGATTCCCAATGCCACTATTATGATTTCAAAACCCAACATGGCTCTAGTACACTGTAGAGCTTCTGGAGAGCTACCAGTTTTAGCGCCAACGTGAATCTAGCACACCTGTTTCAAACGATTAGCTGGTTGATCAGGTGACTAGTGTATAATCCGGTCAAATGAGTGGTGTAGTGGGAGAAAAAACCCAACGGACAGGTAGCTCTCCAGGAACAGGGTTGGAGACTTCTGCCGTAGAGTCATGCAGCGATGGCGCTGTAATTAACCCAGTAACAGACTGAGGGTAGACCATGTGGTCAAGTTTTTATTCTGACAGTCTGGTCCTCAGAGAGGAATTAAGACCCTGCTCAGATTACGACGGGGGAGGAGGGATTGGGATTAGATGTCCATGCTGATTGGTCTTCTCATCACACAGCCCGCCGATGCTCCTGGGCGACCCTTAGTGACGTCAGGGTGGGGAACATTGAAGGTGAGATCTTCACCTGCCGGAGGAGGAGAGAGAGAAGGAGGATGAGGAGAGGAGGAGGAGAAGGAGAGATAGGTCAAATCCGGTTGCGTTTAATTTGTAGAGATTTATCAATCGGTGTCACCAAAGGCTTTGCTCACAGATGTCACCAACTAAGACCCAACAAATACCACGCCTCAAATGTTCCCAGCCCAGAGTTTAATCACACATCTTATTGGCTTCTCATGCGGTCACACCCCGATCTTATTGGCTCATCATGTTGTATCGCCCCAGTCTTATTGGCTCATCATGCAGCCACATGCTAATCTTATAGGCTAGTTGTGCTTTGCACAGCTGTCTGCATCACCTCTGTCATGGCAGCTAGTCACAACTCATAAAATGGGTCATCAACTCAACACCCATATTTCTATATTTCTAAGCTTTTGATTTCATATGGATTAACTCAAATATGAACTTTTTCCACAATCAGAATTGTGTCCGTCCATTTTACGGACAGACGAGTGGCTGGCTCTTGCCTGTGTTGTTGGTGACCTCCTCTCTAGAATCACACCCTCATGTAGTATGCAGTCTGACCACACAGACTGCATATGCATGGATATCAGTATTCGCTTTACGGCCTTTCAGAAATCCTCTTTCAACTGATGTTAGTGAGGATCCCTGAGGCACTGAACCACTCTGGTCTGTGTGTCTGTCTGTCTGTCTGTGCGCCCGTCTGCCCGTCTGCCCGTCTGCCCGTCTGCCCGTCTGCCTGTCCTTCTCTCTGTCTCTGTAGACATTGAGAGTTTATCCTTACCTGCATGTGCACGTGCATTTGTTTCCAAATGATAGTTAGCCATCGATCATCCCCCCTGTGTGCATGAGTTTTCCTCTCCAGTGCATCTATCTGTCTGTCTCTCTGTCTCTAAATCAGCCTGTCTGTTAGTCTATCAGTCTGTGTGTGTGTGCGTGTGTGTGCTGCGGTCCCAGCCCCTGTGTGTTTGTCTCTCAGGAGAACGGGGTGGAGTTTGAGGCGTGTCTGGTGGCGCAGTGTGACGCCCTCATCGACGCGCTGAACCGTCGCAAGGCCCAGCTGCTCTCCCGGGTCAACAACGAGCACGAGCACAAGCTAAAGGTGAGTGGCCAGGACGGACGGACGGGTGGGTGGCAGCCATGTTGGAAATAAACGGTCTTGAAACACCTGTGAAACAATCATGAAACAGCTATCCAAATTGCTTCAGACTGAAACAAGAAATTCTAGACGGAGAGCATATTGTTTTAAGACTCGGCAGTGTTTGGACCATGGATAAATCTTGGTTCAAACGATGGAGCAGAGAAACCATTTTTTTTCAGACAGACGATCGGACCAGCGCAACCTTGGACAATGGTTTGATCAAGGTGGTGTTGCTTAACGCACCAGAATTGAACTACAGCTGTTTTCTACCCCAAGCTAGTGTAGGACTGTCACCAGAGGACAGGCAG
The DNA here is from genome assembly GCA_036571765.1 of Plecoglossus altivelis. NCBI lineage: Eukaryota > Metazoa > Chordata > Actinopteri > Osmeriformes > Plecoglossidae > Plecoglossus > Plecoglossus altivelis. Next base: position 8,225,146 of record BROE01000009.1, read on the forward strand.
AGATACAGCAGCCCTGCTGCCTTTCTGTACGCCGTCCAATTTCATACATGAGTGCTCTTTGAAATTACAGTTTCACACATGTGGGTGGTGAGAGAAACAGCATGTTCATGTATTAGTGTGGATGTTCCGGACACACATGCACTCACACACTAGCATTCACACACTAGCACTCACAAACCCACATATTCACACATGTTCACAACACACCGCCACCCACACTTATAGCATACTCACACACACACCTACACACAGGCTCACTCACGCCCTCACGCACATTCAAGCATGCGCATTGTTTTACAAAATGAAGCAAGTGGGTGTGCTGTATGTACTTCATCTTCAGTAAGCGATGGGGGGGTTTTGAGGCAGGAGCCAGCAACGCCATGAATCATGCCTGCAGACAGCGATGAGCGACACAGAACAAAGATATTCGACAAACACACACGAACACACAGCAGGCATTCCACACACACAGCAGACATTTCACACACATACACGCACACACAGCAGACATTTCACACACACACACACACACACACACAGCAGACATTTCACACACACACACACACAGCAGACATTCCACACACACACACACACACACACATAGCAGATATTTCAGACACACACACACACAGCAGACATACCACACACGCACACAACAGACATACCACACACACACACACAGCAGACATTCCACACACACACACACACACAGCTGACATACCACACACACACACAGCAGACATACCACACACACACACAGCAGATATTCCACACACACACACACAAACACACACTCAAACACACCACGACAGGACGTCGTCTGCTTCGTTAGCGCCTGACTGCTGTACAGTTTGCACACTCACTAATCTGGATGGACTGTAGATTTGTATGCAATCTATCACATTGATTACATGATGGAGGGAAAACACTCTGGGTATATTGGCATCTACATACAGTTGTTGGATCGAGGCACAAGCACATTTCTGTTAGGTAAACGTAATGTGCTTCTGCATCATCCTACCCACACATGGATTTCTAATGAAGTTGAATGGAGATTATTATTTGCAAGCTGCATGCTTGTGTTGTTGTGTAACATCTTCCAACATGTTCGGAACAAGGCTCCGGATCGCGGGGCAGGGATGCGCTTGATCTTCTTTATCAGCTAAGCCTCCTCTCCTATTCTCTGGTCTTCTTCCCTCTTTTGGTCCCTTTGCCTCTCCCCCTCTTCTCTCATCTCTCCTCTCCTCCCCTCCTCTGTTACTCTCCTTTCTGGTCCCCAATACAAAACCACTGACGCCAGTGGCCTGTCTCCATGGTGACCAGGCGGGGAGCGTATCAAGCTCGTTCCCGGGTGCGAGTGCGGAGGCGAAAGCCGTCAGGGAAATGAGTCAGGTTCCTTTTCTCTTCTCGTCGAGACAGAGACAGCAGCCTGTTTAGTTTAGAAGATCGAAGAAGAGGCCGCCCACAGCTTGTCAAGATAAGAAATTATGAAAGCCTTCGAACAGGTGCCCCCCCCCCTTCCCCTCAATCCAGCCTCCCTTTATTGGAGCACTTACACACATTGCCGTGTTAAAATGGCTTGGCTGTCGTCCAGTCAGACCCTGGAGACCCAGTGGAGCTGTCCTGGTGCAGACCGTGGTCTTTGCAACACCTGGCAGAGGACGCACGCACACTCTTCGTAGGGAGCAGGGATTGGAGGAGCGAACCTGTGGCCGCGTTACGATCCGCTGTACTTGTGCCCAGTCACCCAACACCCTGCCAGGATCGAGCTCCGTCCGTCAGTCCCCTCACTCCCCCCCACTCAACCACCCTTCATCAAGGGAAGCACCACTGAAGGTGATCTGTATCGGGGCTGGAGAAATACAATCCAACCTCTTGTCTTCAGGGGAATAACAGGTGTGGGGAACGAGGGTCGGGCATAGTTCTCGCTGGCCACCGGGGACCATTTGTCAGGAGGGAGAGGGAAAAGCAATGAGCGTTTACCACCATCCCCGTTAAGCAGAAATGCCAGCGTGCGGAAACATCTCCCGTGTGGTGTTGTCCTTGGAATACCAGGGGTCTGCTTTCTAAACAGGATCGAACCAACGTGTTTCTATTTCTTTCAGCGTCAAAAGTCACAGGTATTTCAGGAGGTGAATGTTGTCTTGGTAACAACATTCACTGTATCATAGCGTTCAGGCCATGATCTCTTTAACCAACCTCTTTGACCAGACTTACCAGATTCAAGATGGTCATACTCAGCATCTCCAAGGCATTATAGCGAGCTGTAAGTGCAAAGAGAGATAGGGAGCGACAGAGACGGACAGAGACAGGCAGGTAAGAGAGAGACTCCTGCCCGGACTGGAGCCAACGTTGCCAGGAAGTTGTTTCAGAGGCTGCAGCTCTACCTTCCTGAATCATGATTGTCGCAGTGGACTAATAACTGCAACCATAAGCGAGAGATGGGGGTAGTGTGGGGGGGAGGTAGAGGGGAAGTGGGGGGGAGGGGGGTGGGGTAGGGGGGAAGCAATTACAGAAATGCCGAAAACACGCTGCAGAGCCACGAACGCACAAGCCTGGTCTCATACTGGTCTATGCTGCTCACACAATGACACTCTTGCAGTCTGCTTTGACTGCTGAATGCAGACCAGTCCTTCACTCTGTCGACGAGCAGTGCTGCCCTTCTTATCTGTGATCTTCTACTATACTTTCTACATGGTATCAGTATGTGTATGTCCCTGTGGTTTAACCCCTCATGCTGGCTTTGTATTCTGCAATTCACCCTGTCCTAAGGGTCGAAAAGACCCCACCTTTAACCTTGAAATAAAGCAGGTTAATTGCATTTTTACCCCGTACCCTTTTGGGCACTGAAATGTGCAGCCATGCTACAGGAAGCCATGCATCATGAATCCGAAAGATTTCGTTTGTTTGAGTTCAATCAAGCACATGCTATCTAAATGTCTCATTGTGGGTGTGCGTGTGCGCAGTTCACATAGTTTCAGGTCATTCTGACCCCCAAAGAGAGCACCAGGGTTAAAGTCTCGGCAAAATGAATACATAGGCTGACTGGTTTGACAGAGGGTGCACTCGCTCTGTCACTCACGTGTCACCATGACTACGTGAAGAGTTAGCTACCCAGTCGAAGGATAGAGAACGTTTTCGTGTCAACAGAGAACCATGCTTTTGTTCTTGAACACGTATGACAGATGTGAGTCAGAGCTTCCAACCCCTGCCATTGTTCTACATTTCTCTACCCTTGTTTCTCTGTAGTTACTACATTGTTCTGCGATTGTTCTAGCTGTCCAGCTCTCTTCTCTTGACTAGCTGAGGGGTTCCCAGTAGGCCAGGATTTTCACCCAGCCTTTCCCCCGAATGCTTCCTCATCCTATCTCCTTCGTCTTTCCCTTTTCTACTTCTTTTCCTGTCTCTCTTCCCTCTTCCTCTCCCTCCTCTCCTCCCCCTGTCCCTCCTCTGTCCTCCCTCTTTTCTCTCCTCCTCTGTAGAGACTATGGCCCACTTAGATGGTTCTGTCCCCTTCCTTTACCCTCCACCTGCTCCCCATCTGCCTTTGTCCCTCTCTCCATCCATCTCTCTCTATTTCTGTCTTTCTTTCCCTCCCTGTCTTTTTTCTCTTGTTCTGGTTCTCTCTCTCTCTCTCTCTCTGACTCTCTCTCTCTCTCTCTCTCTCTCTCTGACTCTCTCTCTGACTCTCTTTCTCTCTCTCTCGCTCTCTCTCTGTGTCTCGCTCAGCCCAAGTTATCATACCCTGTTCAAACTGAATGTCCTCTTCAGTGGTAAACTCAGAATGACTGTGCCCCAAACTCATCATCTACAGATCAACCAGAGGCGGTTGGAGGGCGGCTCTCTCTTATCTCTGTCTCCAGCTGAGATGGAATGTCTGACTCAAAGAGAGCTCAAAGTGCCTGGTCAGCAGATCGCTGGGTAGATCCCGTGGAAGGAGAGGAGGAGGCAACGGGTGAAGAGGAGGAAGGTGTGGGGGAGATCGTAGAGGGTTTAGGCGTTTGGTTCAATAGACAGCACTGAGTGGAGATCCTCATGGATCTTGGACCGGGGCCAGCCCGCTGCAGGGGTGCTGAAAGGCTGGGCCAGAAACACATAGACTCAGTCCCTATCAACACAGCTCTGGGGGAGCCAGACCACCACCACCACCACCACCCTCACCCTGGTCCTCATTACAGTGTGTTTTTATGGATTTGTCCCCGCTGAGTGGGCCTACTTTAGTGTTTGTGCCACATATCAACATGCTCCTGGGCAGGAGCCCTAACCTGTTGATGCTCTGACTGGACTTGCATATCCTTAGTGACTCAAAAGTGAACACATTTGGAAGGTCAAAAGCAACGATAGGAAGGGCTTGAATTGAAACACTAAGGGAGGCTGCAGCGAATGTGACACCATTCTGGATACATAATGAACCACAAGTAAACCTTGTCTAAATATGTACAGCCGTATCACAACTCTACCAGGCTCTGCCTTCATCCTTATGTCTCCTCTGTCTCTTTCAGTCGCTCTCTTTCTTTAATCCTCCCTCTCTTTCACTCTATCTTTGGTTCTTTTTTTCTTCTTTCCCTTTCCAGCTTTCCCCTTTCTGTCTCTCTATCTTTCCCCCTTCTGTCTCTCTATCTTTCCCTCTCTGTCCGCACAGACTGTGAAAGCAGCAGTGAGATTGTGGCATCCCCGTGGTTACGCCACAAACTAGTAGGATTCAGCCTGGTCTCTGGCAGCATGTGCTGTGATAACGTGTTGGTGTGTGTGCCCCAGCATTGCTGTGATAACGTGTTGGTGTGTGTGCCCCAGCATGTGCTAATGCTGTGACTGCCAGGCTAACTTAATTATCCCTCCTCGTCCCGCCCAATTCATCTTGAAGAACTGTTTAGGGTTCTGTCGTTTCCCTTCGCCCCAGCCCAGAAACCGTGAGGATGGATGCAGGAAAGCTGCTGTTACCTAGCAACCCTTGTCCAGAAATGTTATTTAGATGTGTTGATGAGAGAGGAGTTGGACATCAGTTGAATGGGGATGAGTCAGCCATTGTGGCTAAAAAGGAGTTGGGTATATATCGCCTTTCAACGTTCTCATCTCTTCTAATATCCCTGTCCCTCCTCTCTCCCCTGCCTCCTCTCCTCCTTCCTTATCCTTACTTTCCTTCCTTCCATCCTTATCCCCCCCCCCCCCCACACACAGGTGGTGAGGGACCAGATCTCCCACTGTACAGTGAAGCTCCGCCAGACCACGGGGCTGATGGAGTACTGTCTAGAGGTCATCAAGGAGAACGACCCCAGCGGCTTCCTGCAGGTTAGGGAACATCCCTCGCCTGTCCAGCTACGTTCCTAAACCATGTCCTCCTCACCCGCCCCAGATATCCTCCTCCGCACGCACGTTACTGTGTGTGTGTGTGTGTGTGTGTGTGTGTGTGACGGTGGATTTTGGGTAAAAATGTTAGGTCTGTGTGCACGACTGTGTGTGTGTGGAGGGATACTTGATCATATCTGAAGGTGCTGGACCACAGGCTTGAGGCGAGATCGGCGAAGCTAACAGGATTTCACGCTAGTTTCAAATTCCAAGCTCAGCCAGGAATGTAGACCGTGAAGCTGTCTTCTCTCTCTGTCAGGCCGGGATGTGAATGAGGAAAGACGTTCATCTGACTCCAGTACCGTCTCCTTATTACCTCTCTCTCCCCGACTCATCTCTCCTTCTCCATACACCCAACGCCCCCCCACACCCCTCACCCACTCGCAGATCTCGGACGCTCTGATTCGCAGGGTGCACAATACGGAGGGCCAGTGGGGAAAGGGCACATTAACCCCCAGGATGACTAGTGACTTTGACCTCACCTTGGACAGCAGTCCCCTTCTTCAGACAATCCACCAGTTGGACTTTGTCCAGATGAAAGGTAGAGGCTGTGTGCCTGTTTGGAGTGTGTGTGTGTGTGTATGTGTGTGCGTAGGGGGGCGGGGGTAGGTAGTCATTTCAATTTGTGTATGTGTTGTAATGTGTGTGTTAGTATGGTGTGTGTGTGTGTGTGTGTGTGTGTCTTAGTGTGTGTTAATCTCTCCCGTCTCCCTCCTTAGTCCCAGCTGCTCCCATGCTCCAGCTAGAGGAATGCTGCACTCGGAACAACAGCGCCACGTTGTCATGGAAACAGCCACCTCTGTCCACCATCGCAGTGGACGGTTACATCCTTGAGCTAGACGATGGCAATGGAGGCCAGTTCAGGGTAGGAGTCCTCCCCAAAATGCAAACTTCCTGTCTGCTGCCACGGAGACCACGCTGGGAACCAATCACCTCCAGACCCTGAGCTGTCTAACGTTATAGGCAGCATTTGCATGTCAAAGGCAACAACGTAAAACCCAGATAGGGTTCCATAGCAGCTGCGTTCACCTGGTCCACAACAGTGACCTCCTTTGTTAGATTTGTGCACACAAAGATGCCTTCATTGGGTTCTGGGTGGGGCGGGGCAGTGTGTGTGTAGGGGGGGTTAGGGGGGGACCAGTGCAGCTAAGAGAACGTGAAAGACATGCATTGTTGCTTAGTCCCCTGATCCCCAGGGTGACAGGGGGAGGGGGGAGGCAGTACAGGGGGAGTGACGGTGTTGTGTGGTGTTGTGAAGATATAGCACTGTGATGCAGAGCTCTGAGTGATCGCGGTGGGGTCATGTGACAGGCGGGGTATTGAATGGTGTTGGTGTCAGGAGGCGAGGGCCCTGGGATGCAGCTGACAGCTGTGGAGTGTCCAGAGGAAGTCAGCACCCAGCATCAAACTACAAACATAGTCCCACAGGAAGTCATCTCCCGATATCAAACTACAAACATAGTCCCACAGGAAGTCATCTCCCAATATCACACTACAAACATAGTCCCACAGGAAGTCATCTCCCAATATCACACTACAAACATAGTCCCACAGGAAGTCATCTCCCAATATCAAACTACAAACATAGTCCCACAGGAAGTCATCTCCCAATATCAAACTACAAACATGCTCACCATTTTGTCAACATTAAAGCTGCAGTCATCTAGCATCAAAGCCTCACCGGTAGAGAATAAGGTAGCTTGTAAGTAAGACCTGGGAGGCTCCCAGCTCTCCAGTCACAGACTCCACGCCCTGTCCACAATGGCTGGGGTATCTGGAGCCAGGGCAGGGGGGGCCAGACGATAACCTTACTTGGAGCCAGCTCGACCCCTGACTTTGGTTACGCTAAGATAAGCAACCTTGCCACGCCTCTCTGGGTCCCAGTGGATGAGGCCCTGTCAGTTTTACCGCTCCATCCCGCTCCACACGGAGGGGGTAGTCTGCTCATAGCGCCACACGCCCCGCACAGCTCGCTGGGTGCTAATTGGTGCGGAGCGTGAGCCAAAAGCTTGTAGCCATGCCACTGCGGCATGGAGTCCTGTTTCTTTTGGCTGTCTGGGGTTTGCCAGCGCTGATCAGTGCAGAGCTGATCCCTGTCAGGGCACGTGGAGGAGAGCTCCTTCAAAACTCCTCTTCTAGAACACACAGCAGCTTGGAGGCAAATCTGACTCCTGTTTGGGTAGCTTTTTCTACAAGGACCTCACAGTTGGTCGCGTCACTGCGATTACAGCTCAGTGTTTGGCTGCAGATCAGAAGGTCTTCGTTTTATATCCTCTCCTGTTTTCTGGTGTGGATCAAAGCATCTGTTAAATGAGCATCTCACCTCACATTAACACTCGTGGTCCAAGAGGTAATGGAGGATAATGCAGATAATGGAGGTTCCATCCATCTCCAGTAATATTGTATTTATCATTCATTTCTGTAGCATTTTTTACAGGACCCAGATGATAAACGAACATCTCTAGACTAATATTTTGGAGGCAGGAAGTGTGAGGAAGGGAGTCCCTGTGTTCTGTGACTAAAACAGGATCACCTGTGCATCAGCTCTTCTCTGATCTCATCCCCTGGGTCTATATATCGTTTTTCTTGGTGGGCTGTTTGTATAGAGCAGACAAACTCCTGTACCCCTGCTGTCACCCAGCAGGATGTTCTCTTGGAATAGATCAAAAACACTTTAAGGTTTTTTGGTTTGGTGCTACAGAACAGGCTTCCAGAACACTTTCATCTGCACGTTTGGCAAGGGTGTTGTTCCGCGATCTCCTCGACGGTGCCCGCTCCGAGGTGAGCTTGACCCGTGCTGACCAGCGCTTCCTGTGGTGCCATGTGTCTCGACAGGAAGTGTACGTGGGGACGGAGACCATGTGTACTGTGGATGGGCTGCACTTCAACAGCACCTACAAATCCAGGGTGAAGGCCTACAATGACAGCGGTGTGGGCCAGTACAGCAAGACCCTGGTCATGCAGACCTCAGAGAGTGAGTGTGTTCTCCTGCGCCGCGGCGTCTACGTACATCACGCCAGAGAGCAGCTACGTACGCCACATGCTGCATACAGCCCACCTGTCTGTCTGTTCCCACCTCCAAATAGCTCACAGGGAACGTGGACAAATATCACTTGCGTGTTTCTCCACATTTCCTGTAAAAGACGTACGCTCCAAAAAGTGGAGGACTGTCTTTTGATGATGCAACAAATGTGACTGATATAAATAAGTGCAACAAACCAAATAATTCCAAATGAACTAAACACCATTTGGAAGAATTTGGTTGGAAGAGTCCGTGGGAGAGGAACCATTGTTGGATCTTTCACATGGAATGCCACATCATGAAAATATGACCAATCAAGGCCTCACTTTTTGGAGTGTGCTGTTGTTCAAAATGCCACTCTGCTTGGATGGGGATGCTTGTGTCATTCAGGGCACCTGACAGCTCCTCAGCCCTCTGCCACAGCACAACATCTGCTGTCACATGCGGCACTGGATCTTTAACTGATGTCTTTTAAAACTCATCCTTGATTAACCCTTGTGCTCCCTTCATATTCTGCAACTCACCCTATCCAAAGGGTCTAAAAGGTTCCACCTTCAACCTTGAAATAAAGCAGGTTAATTAAATGTTTATCCTGTACCCTTTGGGCACTGACATGTGCATCCATGCTGCACACGATTCCGAAAGATTTCGTTTGGTTTGAGTTCAATAAAGCACATACAGTCTAAATATCTCATCGTGGGTGTAAGCGTGTGTGCAGTTAATAGTTCCGGGTTATTCTGACCTCCGAAGAGAGCACGAGGGTTAAGGAGAAGTTCAATTTGTAAACACACTTTTGAGGAGGTTTGGACTAGAAAAGCTGAGGAGTGGCTGTCCAGGAAAATGCTCTGATCTTTCCCGGGTTTTTTTTGGCTTCCCTGATCAAAAGTGCTTCTTTTTCACCTTCACAACCTTCCCTCATTTGCTTTCCACCTGGCCCTCCTCCCCCCTTCTCCTCCTCCCTCCCTCTCTCTTTTGCTGCATCCATCTCTCTCTTCCTGTGCTTCACATTTCAGCTGGACTTCCTCCATGTGATATTCCGACTCTAGCTACAGGTACGGAGGGGCCACTTCAACCCCTGTGACTGCTGGACGTCTCCTCTCCTTTAGCTCAGTCTCAGTCGCAGCTGAGAACTTCAGAGATGTCACCTCCACAAGGTGGACCAAGGAGCGGGCAGCAAGCTACAGTAGTTTAATTTGTGACAAGTCTAGAAAAATTACATTTTGAGGCAAAAACTCTGGGCAGACGTTGATAATTTTTATATGATTTAATACTTAATGTGAATTAAATAATACAAACCAGCTGTATTCCCAGATAGCAACTGCCCTCTCCTTCATCCTAATGCACTCTCTGCTTGCATGCAGCGACTCACCATGTTGTTATTGTGTGTTGCAAAATATAGATCTACTGTTCCAGAACTCTACGTGTAGTCCAGGAGTCCATCTCACCCCTCACTTCAAAATGTAGATCCACCTCACCTGACCCATCTTGTGAAATCTTTCAGAAGTTCCGTATATTCACAGTGTGAACAACTGTGTTTGCCTGTGCACATGTGCTTGATATGATCATGAGTTTCTCTACATCCACACTGATTCATTCGTAGCACCGTGAATTAGCTTAGATCATTTTTCAATGGCGTTTAGAGTTTTGCCGTTTCCCGTCCTCCGCACCATAGAGCCATGATCACAGCATGTTGTTATTCACACCTTTGACCTGTCGCTCAGTAGAGGAAGCTAACCAGGGCCCCTGTGTTTCCTGTACTGCAGTTGCCTGGTTCACCTTCGATCCCGCCTCTGCCCACCCCGACATCATCTTCTCCAACGACAACCTAACGGTAACGTGCAACAGCTATGACGACAGGGTCGTCATGGGCAACTGCAGCTTCTCTCGGGGTGTCCACTATTGGGAGATGACGGTGGATCGCTACGACAACCACCCAGACCCTGCCATCGGGGTTGCCCACGGCGACGTGCTGAAGGATGTGATGCTGGGGAAGGATGACAAGGCCTGGGCCATGTATGTGGACAACAACCGCTCCTGGTTCATGCACAATAACTCCCACACCAACAGGTATGAGGTTATCAGATGCCGCTGCCAGGGGGTGTTGGACTGGATTCAACACGAAGCTGCATGTTTGACACCAAGTGTTGTGTTTGTAGTTTGGGGAAATGCAGCATTTAGAAGTATAGATAGGAGTTCCTGTTTTACGGTTTATAAATAAACATGTGTTTATGCCTTTGCGTGCATGCGTGTTTGTTTGTGCGTGTTTGTGCGTGCATGTGTGTGTGTAGAACGGATGGGGGCATCGGTAAGGGCTCCACAGTGGGGGTGCTACTAGACTTCACCAGGGGCATCCTCATCTTCCTCATCAACGACGAGCAGCAGGGGCCTGTGGCTTTCGAAGCACTGGAGGGACAGTACTTCCCCGCCATCAGCCTCAACCGCAACGTCCAGGTAACCCAGCCTGGCCAGCTAACCCTGACTAGCTAACCCTGACCAGCTAACCCTGACCAGCTAACCCTGACCAGCTAACCCTGACCAGCCAACCCTGACCAGCTAACCCTGACCAGCTAACCCTGACCAGCCAACCCTGACCAGCTAACCCCAGCCAGCCAACCCTAGCCAGCCAACCCTGACCAGCTAATCACAGCCAGCTAACACCAGCCAGCTAACCCCAGCCAGCTAACCCCATCCTTGATACTATGGCAAAACCTAGCCCCAACCCTAGACACATCACCACAACTTTATCTTTGGTGCTCTCGGTGTGCAGCATTAGCTGTTACAGATGTCGTCACTAATCCTGCCATGCCTGCCTGCACCTGCTTTTGACCATGGGTGTCTTTGCAAACAGAACTAACAACCTCACATATTCTTCTTTATCAAGCTACACCACCGTACATCTAGCCCCGCTGGCATGACCATACACTGGGGAGAGAGTTAAGCTAAGTCACCGCATTAGTCTGAACAGATTGTAGGAGGCCCAGCACTACCCCTGTCCCTATCTGCCTGTGAGAGTCAAGGTCTCAAGTCCCCCTGGGACCCAGAGGGAAAGAGGTCTACAGAGGTTATCTACACTGCAGAGTTGATGAATATTCATGAAGTTAGCGCTGCCTGTGTAGAGAGGGCCTATTAGTATTCAGCTCAACAGCTAATGACAAGCTTGCTGATGCGTTGTGACTGCAGGAGGGGTTGTGGGTCTTGCAGTATAGTCAGAGAACAGAGAGCCACCTAGTGGTTCCAAAATGTACATACATGGTCATAAATGACCATGGAAATGAAGGTGTTCAGGTTGGTTCATTTAAAAAAATGTAGTAATGGTTGTCTTGGTGTTCTTCCGCCCTCCAGGTGACCCTGCACACTGGACTTCCCATCCCTGACTTCTACACCCCTGGAGACGCAGACCCTACTGGCTCAGTGTGTTAGGCAGAAGGATAGCTGCTCCCCTGTACAGTCTCATTCAGAAAACCATCATGTTCATCTCCCCTCTCTTGTCCTACTCCGTGTCCCTCGCCATGCAGGCATCATGACCCCAACAGACTCCTGTTCCATGGTTGTACAAACCCACCACGTGTGGACTTCTACACAACAAGTGGATCTCTGTACGTCACATTATACAGTTGTTTGGAAACTAATACAACCTTGGTGGTCATCAAGATCTCCACTAGCTTTCCTGATGATATTATGGGATGTACGCCATGCTTCTCTATAGTTCAGTGGTATAGCATTGGACTACAGATGTAGATGTACCAGGTTAAAATATGCCTCTGTTCATTATGTTTCATAAAAACGAACGACACATGATGTTACACTCTTCCCTGGATACCGTTGGAAAAAAGGAAATGTGTAGTTTCTAAGTGTTGCCACCAGGGGGCAGTAATGTTTTTGTGCTTTGACCACTGTGGTCCAACTTAAAAGATGTTGTCTGAGGGCAGAAGGGGTACCTGGGATATCACGATATCACATCAACTGTTACGTTTCCCACATAAATACCCTTTAAAACACACACATATACACGACGTACGCAACGACAAATGATTTTCGTCACGTGAACTTTGTCGTAAGCCAAGTGGCAGTGCGCTGCTGCCTTAGCAGGGGGAGTACTGGGAACACAACACGGTTCTGCGCGAGCGCTAATGAGGAGTGGTGGACAGCTGCCACAAACCCTGACAGGAAGCTCTGGATGCTCAGCTGTGTCGCTCTGTATTTCCCTCTATGTAAATGAGATGCAGTCAGTGGCTTAGCTTGTGTGAATCGTATCTCTAGTTTGTATAACTACAGAGTCTACTTCAATACTCAGCTGGAAGCAAGCCTTTATTCAGCCTGTGCTCCTTCCCTGCAGCTCTTAGAGAATGCCTTCCTTCCGCTACAACTATTACACAGCTAATGCTGCTCAAACTGCTACTCATGAATGTGAACCGAAGGAGATACATGACAAGGAGTTGGTAACGATGACGAAGACGATGATGGCTGGTGTCACACTAGCTATTTAAATAAGGTGCTACTGCAACTTGCTCGGTGACCGAGTCTTGGTAGTTTTGTATTACCTGTCCATGCGCTCTAACGTAAGGAGATGTATGAACAAATACCATTTATTATTGATGTACCGATCATCTTTGTTGAGCCCTTTCACACGATAGGATATCGTTGTTTTTCATCCTACGAATGGATCGTACAAACAGGGGAAGGATGTGACCACCAGTTGTAGTCAGTAATGCAAACACTCACAAGATGTTTATGGCATGTGATCTGAAACTGCATGGTCACAACTTTTAATTAGAAGGTTTCTGACCCATAGACATCATCCAGAACACCAGGAACTCAGACCTACTGTATCGTCAAGGTGCTATCCTGTGGGTGTGCCTTTCATCTGCAAACCTGGAAAACATTACTGTCATCACACAATCAAAACCAGATCTGTGATGCTGGACTTTTGGCTTATTGCAATATATATTTTCATAAAAGCTAAGAATACTGTGTGTTTGATGATAGAATTGCCTGGTCGTGAATTGGCTTGTTGGCTTCAGCACAGTATTTTGAAAGAACACAACGATCAGGTTTTCACTCAGTGGGCAGTGCCAGTGGGTCACATCTCAGACATCCTAATTGGTTGTTGTTTTGGCGTGGTTGTGTTTGTGTCCATGTTGCTGGCCCATCATGGTGAATGGGGACTCTGTGCCCAAAATGCCACCAGACCCTTAGAGGTCGCTGGGCAAATACTAAGAGTTTATTCAGCCAGACCCAATGAAACCCATCATGGCCATTACAGTTTAATTTTACATAACTAATCCCCAAATTTGATTGAGCTATTTTCTATCACTTTTTCGGGGGGGGGGGGGGGGGGGGGGGGGGGGGCAATTGCAGAGTTGAAAACCACCTAATAGTTTACATTTGATCTTATTCAACTTTTATGGTTGTGGTTGAAGTATAGCAACCATGTTTATAGTCACATGGCTGAATGGCATTCCTCATACATGGTTTTACAATAAAGTTTTATTCAAGGCGATGTGCAACACTGACAAGGTATACTGTACAGTACATGTGTTTGGAGGGCTACCCGGCTGTATTGTAACTCCAAAGTGAATATTTTTGCCCTGCTTTACAGATAGGTTGAATGCTCTAAATATAATTTATTATATACTAACATGTGTTTCACATATATTCATGTGGATTGAGATTATAAGTATTGTTATAATGATTACCCACATATGATTATTGTTATCATTATTAGGAAAATAGTTGTTATTGCTCTCATTCAACTTGACTTATTGAGCTTTTTTGTGTTCTGTATTCGTGAATACTCAATAAATTCTAAATGTTCCAATTTTTTTAATGAAGCTTTGTAAGTGGAAGAGATAGAACGCACATTCCGCAGTCATCAATGTACTAGAGGATGATGAAAGGGATAAGGAACTTGCTCATTGTCCACCTGGGAGACTGACATCCATCTGGGGACTGGATCCAGGATTGGCAGACTGTCACAGATTGATGTCTACTGGCACCAGTCTATATATAAACTATTAGGCTATGTCACAGACTTGGAAGTGCAGAAGTGGGCCCACTGGCAAAAACTATGTATTTTTTGGGCCCAAATTATTTTTCAGCGCCTTATGCTGAAATAGTAACGTGTAACGTGCCCTGTGGCCAACTGTGCCACATAAACCTACGCAGTAAAAAAGGTTGATACCAAATCAACAGTCGTAAAGCAAAACCATAATGTTTCTCGGCCACATTTTATTGCAAAGCAATGAACAACAATCAAATTGAACCCATTGAAATGGCATAGCCTGATATGGACCAAGTAGGCAAGTCTTTGTGCATTCAAATGTAAAGTATATTTAATCATCCTTCCAAATTGGCAACTCCTACAAATCACATAATCTTCATCTGCAAACGTTTTCCATCATAGGTCTATTAAAGAAAAAATGGCCCCGAGCCAAATTTAGTTGACCTGATGCGACCTGCTCTGCCTTGGGTATTTGACCCCGAATATTTCAAACATGGCAGCGGCCGTACTATCCCATCCGCGACCGACCACGATAGTCCCACAGTCTCCTCAAATAATTAATAATAGCATCAATGTTAGGGTTCGTGCGGGTTGCTTACTACCAATAAGAGCACAGATGTCTCAAAACTCCTGCACTTATAACCTATAGGCATTTGGCACAAAAGTGACGAGCATATCATACCACGCCCACTCCGCAGACGTCCGTGAAAACCATGTGAATGTAGTGTGAGATAGGAGGGGGCTGGCAACCGAGAAAACAAAGTCTCTAAAGAACTTCATTATTATTCCAGTCAGTAGAGTGAAAGACAGACGGAGTTAAACTTTTTTTCTTCCAGAATGGCTGCCCCTATAACAGACCAGGAGAAGCGCAAACAAATTAGTATCAGAGGTATTGTGGGGGTAGAAAATGTTGCTGAACTGAAGAAAGGTTTTAATCGTCACCTACACTTTACCCTTGTGAAGGATAGGAATGTCGCGACTCCACGCGATTACTACTTTGCACTGGCTCACACTGTTCGAGACCACTTGGTCGGCCGATGGATCCGAACTCAACAGTTTTACTATGAAACTGATCCCAAGGTGAAGTTTTATCTGACAATCAATTGGAAATCTGTAGAGAAATAATGTAAAAAAGTGCTCTGATATCAAGTTAGGCTACCTGCCATTCTTTTTTTGTTGTTGCAAAATTTAAGGATTAATGTAATTTACCATGACAAAAGAATCAGGACCTTTCCCCTGCACAGCGTTGTGAATGTTAGCCGCTCTACGCTACATACGCTAAATATGTGCGTCATTCACAGTGATTTAATGTGTGCAAAATGTTTATGTTTATTCCAGCGGGTTTATTACCTGTCCCTGGAGTTTTACATGGGCAGAACTCTGCAGAATACAATGATCAACCTGGGCTTGCAGAACGCCTGTGACGAGGCCATCTATCAGGTGAGGGAAGACGGAGAGAAGGGAACACGCCCATGTTCTCACAAACCTGCCTAAGTCTGTCAAGTCACGTCTAACACGGAGCCCCGCATACACACAGAGTAGCAACCTCACTGCAAGAAACTGCCTGTTGCCTGAAACTGCCTATCATTGCAAATTGACTGATGTAAAGCTGTACATTCTAGAGCGTGTATAGTCTTGCAATAGATATAGGTCTATGGATTCTTTACTGTTTTTTTATTGCGCTTTTCCAAGGAAATATGTTGCCACTGTTTGTTCAGAGCTTCACAGAAACGATAACATAGATCCAATACACACCGACTTAACTACTTGACACATGCTTATATACATTTCCACATTTCCAGATGTTCCTGGGGAGTTTAATTCGGCCTATGGCAAAGGGATCTGAACTCCTGCCATAGCCAACCCCTGTCCAGTCGAGGGATATGGCATCTGTGCCTTGATATGTGAATAATGGTTTGAGGAAGCAGAAGTTGCCAACCAGTTGATTGTCTCTCTCTCCCCCCCCCTCCCCTGTGACAGCTTGGCCTGGATATGGAGGACCTGGAGGAGATGGAGGAGGATGCAGGGCTGGGGAACGGGGGCCTGGGGAGGCTGGCAGGTAACTCTCCAGGGGCTGGAGATTAGGAGGCGTCCGAGGTTCAGCCCTCACTAAAACACACGCTGTGATTCTTTTTTCATTATATCGATGCAGGACCTAAATATATCACATCTCTCCGAGCTTATAATTCCATCTGAGGTTGGACTTTGTGTAACTCTGACTCGGGGCCTGCGCTGGATCCTGCATTGGTCTGCTGATGGTGTTTCAGACAGAAGGTCTGGAACAACAGACTGGCTGTTGTTGTTTAGCTTCAGCCAAGGTTCTCAGTTTACTATCTGCATGAGTGCAGTCCTCATGCGTGTACAGACCCATAAGCAGTCAAAAATATTTAGTTCGCAAGGTTGCTTCTTTTGAAGGGTATTTGAGTATTACCTGATTAGCCTGTTCCCTCACCACCGTGGTGTAAATCACCACATCATAGTTCACAGCAGCACGTTTAAAGTTTTCAAAATGTGTTTTTTTTTCTTCTTCTTATAGCCTGTTTCCTCGACTCCATGGCGACCCTGGGTCTGGCAGCCTACGGCTATGGGATTCGCTACGAGTATGGCATCTTCAACCAGAAAATCAAAGAGGGCTGGCAGGTGAGGCATTTGTTAATGTTGCGGATGCCTTTACCCAACGCAAAGCGTCGCAAGGCATGTCTAACCATCGCTGAAGATAGGCAAGGACAAATGTGCACGGTCCTAACAGTATTACAGTGGTTAGACCACATTGACTTTGCACATTGGACACTTGCGTTTAGCTGAATCAGCCAAGGGCGGCCATACAAATTCTACAGCTTGACACTCTAAAGGTCAGTTTGATCAGGCTGTGCAGTGCAGTGCAGCGAACAGCCCAATACTCAGAACGTTAGAATCATGTTACAGTAGTTGTAGGGATGTTATTGCCACACTGTCTGGTAGAACAATAGACTGTTTCTTGGCTCTAACCTCTGAAATATTTTTCACTTCTAGTTCCTAACGATTAGCACAATGTAGATAAAAGCATCTGATATAATATGAAGATGTGTATGTCACTCCTACATGTTGGCTAATCATTAACAAGAGCTGAGTTTTATGGCCCCGCCCCCTGGCTCTGTTCCCGTGGTGAAACTGTGCTTGAGACAGCGGTTGGCTGCAAGCAGAAAGGGGTGTTGTGAAAGTCTGACGTTTCACGTGGCCGAGAAAGAACCAACTAGACATTTTGCCCTTTTGAAAGAAAAAAAACACCGGCAAAACGTGTTATTTGTTCTGTAAACTTTTCAATGTAAACATGCACTTTTGAACACAGAACCAGGTGGTTAATCACTCATTTACTGTTGAGGAGAAATCAGATATTGACCTCCTTTCCTGGGTTTACCCAGAGGTCATGGTCAGTGTACTTAAACAAGAAGAATGTCGTCATGGCTATTACGACTATTTAATCTCTTATACAGATCAGAAGGCTACGTAGCACTTTATTTTAAGATCGGGTTAACGATTACTCCTGAACCGTTAGCCATTATATTATGGTCGTGCAGTGTATGGGCAGGATCTCTTGTCCTCTCGATTGCTTAGGAGAGAAGCGTTTATCAGGTCAACGATGTCGATCGAGTCGATCCATTTCATGGTTCTCAGGTAGAGGAGGCCGACGATTGGCTGCGTCATGGAAACCCCTGGGAGAAGGCTCGTCCCGAGTACATGTTGCCCGTGCACTTCTATGGAAAAGTGGAGAAGACGAAGGATGGATCCAGATGGGTGGACACTCAGGTGAACGCAGGGAGGAGGAAGGAGAAAAAAGACATAACGGTCTTGATGTTGATTTGTCGATGCTAGTTTGTCCTGATCCATACTGGGTGTTTTCTGCGACAGGTGGTGCTGGCGATGCCCTATGACACTCCCATCCCTGGCTACATGAACAACACGGTTAACACTATGAGGTTGTGGTCCGCTCGCGCCCCCAACGACTTCAACCTGAGAGACTGTAAGAGGCCATGCCACGCCGGAGTTAGCCACCAGCCTTTTCAGACGTTCTCTCCTATTTATATCCTGTGGGGAGCGGATTTGTCTGTTATTAGTGACAATCTGTGAGAGGAAAATCTCTTTCCTTCACTGGTAATGTTGACATTTGGACGTTTCTGTATGAATTCACAGTCAACGTTGGCGATTACATCCAGGCTGTCCTGGACAGGAATCTGGCGGAGAACATTTCCAGAGTGCTCTACCCCAACGATAACGTACAGTGCAAATCTGACACAATGGCGTGGAGCGGTCTCCCCTTGCCCTAGCGCCACGTCTATAACTGTGCTGGGGCCCCGGGCCTCTCTTCTTCCTCTCTTTTTGCTGACGTTGTAGTTCTTTGAGGGGAAGGAGCTGCGTCTGAAGCAGGAGTACTTCGTGGTGGCGGCCACTCTCCAGGACATCATCCGACGCTTCAAGACCTCCAAGAAAGGTGCCACCGGCCCCGTGTCCTTCCAAGGCTTCCCAGAAAAGGTAGGGCTCTCTGGGGTGACCTTCTGTAGCTGCACCCACTCCTTGACTGAGCATTGAAATCATGTCAGACCACACAGGAGAAAAAATCTAAGATCAGAATACCTGGTTATATATGCACTAGATATGCCTTCACCTCCATGTCCGGTTGTTCCCAGGTGGCCATCCAGCTGAATGACACCCACCCTGCCATGGCTATCCCAGAGCTCATGAGGATCTTTGTGGACATGGAGAAGCTCAGCTGGGACACGGTGAGGGAGACGCACACAGCAGCGTTCCACCCAGGGTTCGGACGCTACACCCACAGGATAGGAGAGCTAAATCGTAGCTTAGGTTACACAAACAGCAACAGTGTTTTGGGGCTAGAAATTAAAATGGGAAAATAAATACGCTTTTAGAGAACTCAGATTTTCATTTAATCATCACCTGCCTAGATTAACAGTAATCCTACCTAGCCGACCTTCCAATTCAGGTCAAATCAAATTGTAACATTGCTTTAAAAAAGGGTCACAGAAATCCAGGCTTTACTTTCTCTCTCTCTCTGCTGCTACAACACCAGATAGCCTTGCAAGTCACGGTGTGGCGGTTATTACCCCTTACCCTCATAGGAACCAGCCTTGCCCCTAACTTGACGTGTTCCTGGTGCAGGCATGGGACATCACCAAGCGTACGTTCGCCTACACCAACCACACGGTGCTGCCCGAGGCGCTGGAACGTTGGCCGGTGAAGCTGCTGGAGAAACTCCTGCCCAGACACCTGGAAATCATCTACCAGATCAACCATATCCACCTGCAGGTAGGCACTCGCCCTCCCACGTTCGTCCTGAATTCACAAGGTGTGTGTGGAAGACACAGGATTTTCACATCGCAATGAAACCGAAATGGGCTGAATGAAAATGATTCGGGATTACAAAACAACGGGTTAAGTATGGACATAGAAACAGAAGCGCTGTTCTGATGCCTGATGAAACGGGTCCTGACCCGTGTCCTCCTCGTGTTAAGACTGTCACTTCCTGCCTGTTTGCAGAACATCGCGGCGCTCTACCCGGGGGACATGGACCGTCTCCGCAGGATGTCCCTGATCGAAGAGGACGGCGGGAAGAGGGTCAACATGGCCCACCTCTGCATCGTGGGCTCCCACGCCGTCAACGGGGTCGCCGAGATACACTCCAAAATCATCAAGACCGACGTGTAAGACCGGACGATGTGGCTGCTGCTTCTTTGGTGTTAACAGTTTAACTCTGCCTCCACGTGTTGGTCCTCTGAGAAACCTCTTTAGAAATGGGCTCAATCACAAACCGTGTATACATATTTCATTCTTTCATAAATTGCGTCTATGTATCTATTTTTGTATAGGTTCCGTGACTTCAGCGAAATAGAACCCGACAAGTTCCAGAACAAGACCAACGGCATCACTCCGCGACGCTGGCTGCTGCTCTGCAACCCTGGATTGGCTGAGCTCATCGCTGAGGTGCGATTGGCTGACGGGCGGGTCTCTGAGAGGGAAGTCTATAGTTTGCGCCTCACAGATGTTCACGAGATATTTGACTGCTCCTCCAGGCTATTGGAGAGGAGTACGTGAAGGACCTCAGCCAGCTTCAGAAGCTCAATGACTTGGTGGATGATGATGCCTTCATCCGGGATGTCTCCAAAGTGAAACAGGTAAACACTAGAGTTTATTACCTGTGTGTCTATTCATATGTCTCCGTACTACATACAGCAAATGTTACGAATTTTAACTTGTGACACCAACAACCAACGCCATGTCTGTGAATTCCTCTGTCAAATAATGAATGTAATTGTTCCCGATTAAACAATATATTTACCAATCCGCTGTCAAAAACAAATCATCGGACAATTCATCAAACGCTTCACGCGTCTCATGTCCTCAGGACAACAAGCTGAAGTTTGCCCAGTACCTGGAGAAGGAGTACATGGTGAAAATCAACCCATCCTCCATGTTTGACGTGCACGTGAAGAGGATCCACGAGTACAAGCGCCAGCTCCTCAACTGCCTCCACATCATCACCATGTACAACCGTACGTCCCCTTTGCCCTCCGCAACTCTGCCAGCCCCACACGCCAGCCCCACACACGCCAGCCACACACGCCAGCCCCACACACAGCCTGCTGCTAATGATACGTTTGTTTCCCCCCCCCCACTCACCCTGTGAAGAGATCAAAAAGAATCCCATGGCACCCTTTGTTCCCCGGACTGTGATTATTGGTGGAAAGGTAAGATTCAGGATTCACCATAACGGCACATGTACGTTGTGTCCTTCCTTCGTCTGAACGTCTCTCTGTCCTCCCTGGGGTGTCTCCCCTGCAGGCTGCTCCAGGGTACCACATGGCTAAGATGATTATCAAGCTCATTACTTCAGTGGGGGAGGTGGTGAACAACGACCCAGTGGTGGGCAGCAAGCTGAAGGTCATCTACCTGGAGAACTATAGGGTGTCCCTGGCTGAGAAAGGTGTGGCAAAGCATCTCTTTCTGTTTTCTCTGCATGCCTCTTCTCTCTAGCCCTCCTATCTCTCTCTCTCTCTCTCTCTCAATAGATCTATCTCTCTCTCTCAATAGATCTATCCCTCTCAATAGATCCCTCTCTCTCAATAGATCTCTCTCTCAGTAGATCTCTCTCTCTCAATAGATCTATCCATCTCTCTCTCTCAATAGATCTCTCTCTATATACATCCCTCCCCATCCGTCTTTCTGTATTCCATCTTTGAGCCTGGCTCTAATATCTCCACCCTCTGCCCCCCTGCAGTGATCCCTGCCACAGACCTCTCTGAGCAGATCTCCACAGCAGGAACCGAGGCCTCCGGCACGGGCAACATGAAGTTCATGCTGAATGGCGCGCTCACCATCGGCACTATGGACGGCGCCAATGTGGAGATGGCAGAGGAGGCGGGCGAGGAAAACCTCTTCATCTTCGGTATGAGGGTGGAAGATGTGGCAGAGATGGACAAGGATGGGTATGACTTCTGTTGTTTATCATGTCCCGACCAGCAGTTTCCAAACGTTAAAAAACAACAAAAACAAATGTGGATTTCCTCTTTTTTTAGCTACGATGCCATGAAGTATTATAAGAAGATTCCAGAACTGAAGCTGGTCATAGACCAGATCAAAACCGGCTTCTTCAGCCCTAAGAATCCAGATCTCTTCAAGGACATCACCAACATGCTTTTTAATCATGACCGGTGAGTCTGCTGCCATAGCAACTCCGTCAGAATGTCTGAGTCTTGGGTTTTGAATGTCTTTGTCTGTTTTTTCTTGTTTAGCTTCAAAGTGTTTGCAGACTTTGAGGAGTATATGAAGGCCCAGGAGAAAGTCAGCAAGCTGTACCAGGTAGACACATAGTCAATACCTACACTCCCACCACAGCAGAAATATGTTCTGAGCAGGGAAATCGGACTCGAATAAAAGCGAAATCTCACGCGTCTGTGAACCCCTTTACCAGAACCCGAAGGAGTGGACCAAGATGGTGATCAAGAACATCGCTGCCACGGGGAAGTTCTCCAGCGACCGGACCATCACGGACTACGCCACAGACGTGTGGGGGGTGGAGCCTACAGACCTCAAGATCCCGCCTCCTAATGAGCCCCGCGAGGCAATCGAGGAGAAAGCCAAGGCTGTGAAGAAAATCTGAATATGAAAGCGTGAGGGTTTCATGTTGTCTGTAGGTATACTCACTGGACAGGATAAACAGTAGCTGGTCAAAAGGTGTGTGTGTGTGTGTGTGTGTACTAATAAGGAAAAATACTTTTGTTACATAGCCTCTGCAGAAACGAAATGTTGTATCGTCTTAGCTTTGTTTGAATCTTTGTGTTATAGTTTGTGTGTATGCAGGTGCATGCTATATATGCCATTCAACCACAATATGAATGAAAATTTGTATTTGAGATTATTCAAGGATTGTTGAAATAGTTTTTTCAATTTAATAAAACTGCAGTGTGTCAGTCTGTAAAAGACGTGTTTATTTAACATGGGTCATTTCTCCCAAACGTTGCACACCGCCAAGGCAAGATGCAGGACATGCAGAGGGGGTGGTCAACAGTGTGTTTAACAGGACGTTCTGTAAAGGCTTACTTCTGCTTTAGTCTTTGAAGAAATTCCCTGCAATGACAAACACAATCCTTTACACCGATAAGTCTGAACCCAGGACATGTCATCGATAAGATACCTTTTCCAGGTTAAACGTAAAAAGGTACCATCCACTTCTGAGCAGGATGAAATAAAGTTGAGCGTTTGACGTGTGTCAGCATGTGTCTGGACGGCTCACCCAACCACAGCGGTCAGGCTGGGGTCCATGTAGATCCTATTGTGGGAACAACCCAAGGATGCAGGGAGGGTCACCATCTCAACGTGGCCGTGGGTGGGTCTTGCCCTCTCCGCCTGGAGCGCAACGTTGTAAAGCTGGGAGAGAAGAACGAGAACCGTACTGTTATCATGGCGTGACCATGGTTAAATACTCATCTGGTGGCTGAGTGTGCAGGAGAGGACGGAGCAGGAGAGGACGGGGCAGGAGAGGACAGGAGAGGACAAGGGGCAGGAGAGGATGGGGCAGGAGAGGACAGGAGAGAACGGGGCAGGAGAGGACGGCGCGGGAGAGGACAGTGCCATACCTCCTGTCCCATGTGATAGGGTATAACGTTGTCATCCTCTGAGTGTAGGATCAGAACAGGGCAAGCCAAGGTCTTCAGACTGCACATGAAACCAGACATCAGATACATACCACACTTAAAGTAATAGTGTTTGAGTTTCTGTGTATTTAACATAATGCTTTTATAGTGTTGAATTGAAATGATGGACAGACATCTTTTTTGACCATACTTACTTTTTGTCATTAGGGAACACAATGTTGTTCATTTCTATGATCTTCCAGAGTAAGGTCTTGAACCCAGGAATAAACATGTATATCTAGACGAGGAGAACGATGGAAGTAGGGAGGGGGAGAGACAGGAACCACATTAGAGCTGTGTTCAAGCAACAAGTCACTCACACCATCCCTGAACTTACCATCCCTGAAGCAACAGCCCACAAACAATGAAACTGCCTGTGTCAGCAGAACGTTGCTACATTTCCCTTGCAAGACATCATTTTACAAAAGAGGGGAAATTATAACATAAGTGTCATGTCTACTGCAACACCACAGTGACATTGCACACAACCCGAGGCCTACACCATAAAGCAATTTCAACATACCTGGGATATATTCTAAATAGCTGGCTACACTAATTGTGCTCAAGAGGTTCCACAACGGTGGTTAGTAACTCATGAACTCAGGTTATCCCAACCTAGCGATGAGTGGGTTTACATAAAAGGGCTGGTGTAAAAATGTAATCCACAATAAGGCAGGAAAAATGGAATCCTTTATTGACTGTATGAATGTGTAAATTAATAGGCTTATCAATATCTCTTATAGGCTTATCATGGGCTTATCACTGTCGCCCATTAATAGGGGACAAGTACATCTGAATTTGATTGCAACTGTGTATGTTAATTAAATTAATGTGTTAGTTAGATATTCTTATGGTGTGTGAGACGATTTTAGATGTACTCTTTCGGAAAGTCAGACAGATAGACAAACAGTCAGACAGACAGACAGTCAGTCAGACAGACAGGACAGGACAGAACAGAACAGAACAGTGCAGGACAGATAGACAATCAGTCAGACAGACAGACAGACAGACAGACAGACAGACAGACAGACAGACAGACAGACAGACGCACCATACTTATGGGATGGCTTTCCGCAGCCTTTCCAATGTTAGTGTAAGGACCCTCCAAAACCACAGCATCAACACGTGACCCTAACAGCCAGACAGACGAGGCCACAACAGTGAGTGCAGATGAAGCGTAAAAACCAACATGCTTCGCCATTAAATGTTTGGTATTTCATGGCTTTTCGCTAATACACATTAGAAATGTATTGGACATACACTGTATTTAGTTGCTTCAAAATTTCCATTTGCAAATGCTAAGGCAATCAGAATCATCACAACTCATTGATGTTCAACAGGCTCCCACCGTAGCATCGTTCAAAACCCATCTCTTCAAACTCGCCTTCCCCTGCTAACTCCTAAATTCGCACATTTTTCTTTTTTTCCTGTTTGTCTGTCTTATTTGATCCTCTGTCTTTCATATCTTTGCTGTTGTTTGTCGTCGCTCATGCAAAGCGTCTCTGGGTACTAAGAATAGCGCTATGTAAATTATTATTATCATTATGAACACTAGAGGGCAGCACACACTGCAGTTGCACAGAGCTCAGGACCAGAGTTAGAAACCTTTCAAGTACTCACCTTGCTGCTGTTCCCTCAGAGCAGCATTGGTTGTCACCCTGCAAACACAGTGAAAACACCACTGATTATCCAAAAAAAAGACAGATCACTAGACTGAATGTATGTTAGAGAAATTTCTCATGTAACACATTCGGTATAAAACAATGGACTTCTCAATAGTATAATCTTACTTCTATGATGGAGAGGTAAGCTTTCTGCCTCTAGCTGTGTGATTTTATCAGTTGGGGGTCTGTCTGTTGTAGGAGAGTTCCTTATCTTATGGATAGAATGACCCCTCATAAAAGGGACATCTGATCAGGAGGAGTAGATGCCCCCTGTGGAGCTAAGAGTGCTTATCACTCTAATGGAATGTGGAGGGGACAGCTTGAGTCAAATTAC
The DNA here is from genome assembly GCA_036571765.1 of Plecoglossus altivelis. Lineage (NCBI taxonomy): Eukaryota > Metazoa > Chordata > Actinopteri > Osmeriformes > Plecoglossidae > Plecoglossus > Plecoglossus altivelis. The sequence continues at coordinate 8,250,698 of BROE01000009.1, forward strand.
TGTATTTGGACTAGAGAAACTCCAATCACAGAACTAGAATTGAGAAAAGCCTGTTTTAAATGAACCAATGAACCAATTGAGAAATTATTTGTGTTAATGACAGTATAAATGATTGAGTTAGAGACAAAGACTCCAGACAACTTTGCAACGGCGATCAGACTTGTCTCCTTGCCAGCAATTATTAAAACTTTCTTAGCTTCAACAACTCTTATTATTATTTAGAAAAGGACATAACAATGTATCTAATACATCCAATGACTTGGTTTAGAATGGCATTACCTTCACAACTGTATATATAAGGTCAGAGTTCAGGTTGGTTTAGGTGTCGTTTCATGTGTGCATGTGACCCCGTTTGTGACATAGTGGCTAAAAGAATAAACATTGGATTTGATAACCAATGATTCCTCATCCTTGAGGAACTTTATTAGTAAAAATCAGGCACTTAGACGCATTCCAACACCCCCCCCCCCCCCCCCCCCCCCCCCCCCCCTCCCCCATCCCCTCCCCCCATTGCCAACTCTGCCGCAACATCAAGCAAGGTTTGAAGTGCATGCTGGGACTTACCCGGTGCCAAGGGAGTGGCCCCACAGGACGACCAGACCTTTGCTCCGCTGTTGTACCCAGCGATGCAGGTAGAGGGCGTCAGTGGTCAGACCGGCCTCACTGGGCTCCCCAGAAGAGTCTCCAAACCCTAGTAGAGACACTTGTCAAACTGGTAATCAACCAACTGAATCACATTCACTTGGCTACCGCGTTTCCATTACCCCCCTCAGCTTAGAAGTCTCCCTTTTTTCCTTTCTATACAAAGGACAATACTGTATTTACAGGGGAAATGACATCACAGCCATCGGCCTATGGTTAAACGTTTGAACTTGCAACGCATCTGAGCATCTCATGTGTGGATTTGCATGACTGAAATCATTTGCGGGTGTGTATGGGGGGCAGAGTGCATCGTGACACGCAGAACGAACGCTCACCTCTGTAGTCCAGCGACAGGACATGATATCCAGCAGCACTCAGGATCTGTGTCACACAAGCAGTCACTTGGTGTAGAGTCATTCAGCCCCCACAAAAGTGAATGTAACGCCAAATAAAATAGCTCACCTTCACAAGGTTGACTCTGTGACTGAGTGCCCTTGAATGTACCATTTTCACGTATTAGTTTTGGTTCAATTCGACACAAACATGTTCTTGTTCAGACATTAGACTTGTCACTGTGTGGATAATTGATTGGTTTCCAACAAAATATCTAACCTGTTTTTTTGGCCTTGTACAGTTGAATAGTCTACACTGTTATATACTATTTGCAACCTTTCTGGGCTCCAACCGCCCTACAAAGACAGGAATTATGACATGGGTCTGTTCCTATAGAAATGATTTAATGACTAGCCCATCTTCTCCCACCTGGTCCCACCGTTGCCGTGGAGATAGATAATGACTGGGTGGCCATCTCCAAGGGTTTCCCTGTACCACTCTGGGCCCTTCCCCTCAGCCTGCTCCCATTGGCTGGCAGGTAGAGTATGCCTGTGAGACACATTACACAATACACATTACACATACAAACAAACAGGAAGGTGAGAAGGAGTTAGTTCTAGGAAGATGAGGAGGCTGTCCATGATCACCTAGGAAACTCACCACACGCCCACTGACACTCCCTCCTCTGGTGTGAGGTGGAAGTTAGTGGTGTAGTTCAGGACTTCTGAAGGGTTGGCGAGATCCACAAAGAATGGAAACCTTACTGAAATTCCACAAATGTTTACAAGCAAATCAGACTATTGGGATATTGTGCAATATTTGTATGGCACATTTCGTGTTATTGTATTGATTGGTATACACTTGACACACCACTTAAACCGAGGTATCTAACCGCTAGGCTGAAATGTAGGCTAAACTTACACAGGTGGAGGTATATGACATGACCGAGTATCCATGGAAAGAGGTAGAGAACGACAGGCACTGAGATGTAGACAGTGCAAAGCAACAACGCGATCCTCTTCGTTCTCAATAACAATAGAGATCTTAAAACATAGAAACAAAACAAACTGTCATAATATACACACACCAACACCAGCAGACACATCCACATAAAAGGATAACGCGACAGACACAACGAGACACTTACTGACCACCTGGCTGTCGCATTTTTCTTTGCTTTTGTTTAGACTCGGGCGTTCTGTCTGCACTGCTGAGTGCATCGTTATCCGCAGTATTCGGTCGTCTGTTTCTCATTTTGACAGCTGACGTGAAAGTTAGTACGTCCTGTCAACTAATGTTAATTCAAAAACTGAGGACGCGTGAGGAAACAGGAAGTGGGGTGAAAGGTCACTGTGTAAAACGGGGTAGTGTAAGAACGCGATTGTGACCAACTGTGTTGGCTACCCTGTAAGCTTCTCTGTTTATTGGCCGGTGTAGACTAGTAAATTATATTCGTCCGAAATCACCCACGATAAGTGCAATGGTTGAGCAACATTATACATATTATAACAAATGCTAATGTATTAAATACTTAATAACTAGAAACGCTAATACAGTAAATGGTAGGCATACGCATACATTTTCTGAAGAAGTTATTTCAGGACAAATGCATTTCCACAACGCCAGTTTTAGGATACTAAATTAAATAATTAATATTCAGTCGGTTACTGAAGATGTTATCCTCAATTTAATGCCACAGATTTTAAATTATGTAGCAGTATATACAACTTTTGACTTCACGTCGACTTAAACTTAGATTGATACTTGGATGGACAAGGCGGGGGCATTGGGTGTGCAGGACATGCGTTCACTTGTACCGCCCCTTCCTCTATCGAGAGCTTTTCAAAATCCGCTACAAGATGATGCAGCTGAGACGAACACACACAAAGCGGTTTGACACCAAGCCTACTTACACACTGTCTGACAAAAGTGTTCGGAGTTGTGGGCATCCTACGGAGCGGCGAGCACAACAAGAGATAAGCATTAAATCTATGGTTTGAAAAGTATTTTCATGTGGAGAACCATCTCGATCACAGGAAAGATGTTGTAGGCTGAAACTTTTAGTTCCCGAGCCATCAACTTAATTCCGCAAACAGGAAGGCATCCTTACAAGCCATAAGACAAGGTATGATCGGTTTATTTTAAACGATTATTGTCTGAAACGATTCTTGTCTTAATTTACGGCTATATCATCTGCATTGGCGTTGTTTTTATGCAATGTGCTGATTTAAGATAAACGAACTTCCTCCAACTAGTTGCAGCCGCAATCTGAAACATCAGTTTTTTCCCGTTTTTTCACATTTTTGTTCTCTTGGTAAACTGCTTTGATCCGAAAGGGACGACCTGGATTTACCATTGTGTATGTAACTGTGTTCAATTTAGTTTTGCATGATGATATTGCATGGATACAACTGTGCAATACAATGTAGGATAAAGGCTACCTGTACATTTTGGAGTAAATATTTGAGGTTGTGTTTGTTGTCATAAATATTACCCTGGCAACAATGTAAATATGAAGTGATGCTCTGAAGCTAGCCGCGTGAGAGTAAAGCTCCGACTTTTTTGGTCAGTTTTTGAGAAGAAAATCAAAAAGTATGAATAAACCTTGGTGTTGGACCAAAAAAAATGCTGGACAAAAAGTGCCTGCAAGATCCAGAAGAACGTCACCGGATAGACCAAGGCTACAGTGTATTGACACAGTAGTCAGCGGCACAATGGTGACTGGGAGATACCATAGTGCAGCAGGTGTCAGGATTAACCTCTGGGTTTCTCCTCCCGTGGCTTGATACGGCTGATTGTTCCAAAGACAGCTGTCCAGCTGAGACACGACTGAGAATAAGTATCGGTGAATATTGCAGAGATTCCCACCATATTGGCTGGTGTCAGTTAGAAATGTATTTGACACTTCCCTTGGTTTTACAGTAGATCTAGTCTATAAAATATCGATTGTATCACGGGTTAGCAAACTCATGGCAGTTCAAGGTAACAGTGACCTGGTATTGGTTTATATTTTTAGGGGTTAGCCTTCCTCATTTTTGATTGATTAGCGTCCGATGTTATGCTTAAAGTTCCTCTCAGACACAAAGTATCTCTCCCTTCAATTTGATCAGCTGCTGAGATTAGCAAAAGTAGAATCTGTGTGTGTGTGTGTGTGTGTCCTACCACCACTCTCTCTGGACACCCTCATTGTCTGTTTTGAATGGGGCACCCCTAGTCTGAGTGGAGGGGGACACCAGCCTAATGCAGACCAGACCCCCACATGCTGATGGAGCAGCTGGACATGATGGGGTTGCCATGTTTACACACCAAGTCAGGGCTCATAGTGTTTGTGCAGTGATGAAGAAAGTGTTTTAGTCATTCTCTTCATTAACAGACTGACTCAATTAGGTTGAGTTTGGGATGATCAAAATACAGATTGGAAGAGAATCGGACCAGCGGTATTAAAAGACAACGCCAGGCTTAGCTCTCGATCATGTCTCAACTCTGATGGTACAAGAGGGTGTAAGAATAAAGCAGTCAGGCAGTTGGTGTTACAACAGGCACAGAGAAAGAGCTTCTCAGCGAATAACGTAAGTGCGTAGGAAGTCCCAATTTCCTCCACAGCGGTCAGGGGGAATTTGATTGTGTGACCTGCCTGAATTTGCTTGGTCATGTCTGAAAGTGCGCTTCGTCAGACTCTGCACAGGTAGAATCAGACATCAGGCATCTCGTTGACCTGTACAAGCGACGTAACAAAATAAGCTAAAAATACGCTTGCGGATCGGTTGAGGACAGTGTGGCCGGACCAGGAAGTGAAGTCCCTCGTGGAATGCAGCACGTTGTTGGGTGTCTATTTCCACTTGTGTGTGACGCTGCCTGCCTGCGCTCAGCTTAGTCAGGCTGTCTCAGGGTGCGTCCTGGGCTGCGCTGATGCCTTACATCACCGCTCGTCTATCCAGTCATCATTCTCTGAAAAGACTCTAGGTCCACCTTCTCCTGAAGACAGGACTAAAGAGATCAGTCAGCTGTGCATTAAATAACCTGCTGCTCTTCAAGGGGGAATTCAGTTGAAGTTAGTATCTTCCTACACAGGGGGGACTAGGACCAGACTAGGATTACATCATCTAACATTCCTATCAGATAATCAGATCAAGTCTCTGCTTACTAACTTTAAAACTCCCTGAGCCAACCATGTTGTTTTCCAGCTGACACCATTTTCATTGTCTGCCAATTTCAGCCTCAACCTCTCCATGTTGGATCCCCAAACAATGTCCTCATCTCTGTAATGGAGGTTGTCAGGAGCTATTAGTGTTAGCCTTTGGTGGTGTAATTAACCACAGACTGGGTGCTCCCCTCTGGGCTCGATCCTCAAATAGTTCCTCTCTCCTCCCCTCTGAAATAGACGCCAAACATTTGTTATTGTTTAGTCTTGAATTGATATTAATGGTTTCTCCAGAACACTACGATTGAGAATCAGCGGTTTTGATATATATTTGACACATATTTGTCATCTTTCTCGGTCTCTAACTGTGCCTTTTGTATTTTGGGCTGAACGTCCGTCCTTCCCCCCCTTCCACCCCAAACCATTCTGTCGGGAAATCAACTGGGAATCCACTGCATTTTGTCGATGCATCGACCAACATAGCAGGACAATAAATAAGTGTAAAACAAGTCAGCGAAGGAACATAAAATCAAGGTCATCCATTCATCATGACCATCAAGTTGCTATTGTTGCATGCTTTGCATGTTTCTTGTTCGTGGCTTGTTCCTAGTCCTTAGTGCCAAGCAGGGAGTCTGTAGCATACAGTGCCAGGACCTGCTCTGTCTACCTGATTGCCTAATCATTCATTAAGACTAAGCAGATTAGCCAAAGCCCTCCCCGCAATGCATATGACGCCTGGCCGGTGTGGCACTAGATCAAACGGCCAGCAACCGTCACCAATGAGGGTGTTCCTGGGACCGGATGCTATTGACATGGATGTTTTCAACCTTATCGTAAGTCCTGCCCCGCTCCCTGGCCTCAGGAGCTGAGTGTGAAGTGTCTTTGTTCTCTGCTAGCTGTGCATATATACAGTATTGTGTCAGGTTTATTTATCGTTGTGTGTGTGTGTGTGTGTGTGTGTGTTCAGGGTAGGGCGCTGTCCTGTGGGATGGATGACAGCCAGCAGGACCAGTATGAGGAGCGTCTGAAGGAAGTGTTTGAGAGTTTCGACGGCAGCGGAGCGGGCTCCCTGTGCCCGGAGGAACTGTCCGACCTGTGCCAAGCGCTCCACCTGGAGGAAGCCACCCCCACCCTGTTCCACGTACTGCTGCAAAGCCAGAATGACCTCACTGGAAGGGTGAGTACTGATCTCCATACCTGCTCCTCCTGGGGACATCATGACTCAGGCCGTGGAGAGTGGAGAGTGGCATCTGAGTGTGGGGGACTGTTTCGAGAGTCAGGAAAACAAAACCTTTGCAGGTACATTATCAAATAGCCTTATTATTAATCTCTTCAGGGATATTGTCATCCAGACAATGTCATCTAATATGCTTGAGGGGCAACAACCCCTGGAGCTGGACGCTCCAGGTCCTTTATGGCTCCAGGTTTCTGGTGCTTTGTTAGCTGTCTTGTTGTGCGAAACAGTGGGGCCCCATCAACCCTTATCCCAGGTGTCTGTTGTCAGGACAACCAACTAATCACCATTCTGGAGTGCATCTGCTAGAGGGTACTTGAGGTGGAATCGAGCCCTCCCATTGGAGGGTACGAACCGGGGAACGTCTAAAAGCAAAATCTCAATTTGGTACATGCTCGAGTTCCACAAATTGGACAGTTTGCTGTGGGTTAGCCTGTATATGTGAGCCTGGATGGATGCTTTCTGGTCTGTTCTGCTTTGTGTGTATGGTGAGGCAAGGGTTGGAAGGGGCTTTCAGGGGTCTTCTTGCCCAGCAACGTCATCCAACAATGAGACTTGGGGAGGGGGGGGGGGGGGGGGAGCCCCCCCCCCCCCTCTCTCCTTCCAATCTAGACATGTCATTCAAGGACTCTCAACCTCCTTCCTCCACCCGCCAACCTCGGGGGAGACTGAATACATTCTCAGGAATTTCATGAGCAATATTTTATCTCAACCATGGAATAATGCTGTCCCAGAGAACCCTCATTCCTCCCATTGCAAACATATTTAGTGATATTGAATTTGAGACGTCTGCTCAGAACCCTCGCTAGCATGCCGGAGAGATAAGGGGAGAATAATAAATGGTTTTGTTCTGCAGATTGTTTTTAACCAGTTCAAGGACGCACTGATCCAGGTTCTGTCGTCTACTATCACAGCCCCTCCACCCCGTCAGGAACACAGCACTACCCCTGGTAAGGAATCACTTTAGTCCCTCTGAATATTTCTAATTACATTTTCCATTCAGAATGAATCACCTCAATCATCTAGAATGAATCCCTTCCATCTAGAATGAATCCCATCCATCTAGAAACCTGTAGGGTTCTGTAAAGAACTGTTTAGTTTACTTTGATCGACAGCCACAAAGCTTGCAAGTGTCATGTGTCCTATTGGGTGTTTCTCTTCTGAGATGCACAGTGGCTTACTGGATCGTCTTCTTGGCTGACTCAGCAATTAATCTTAGCATGGAGGCAAGTGGGGCTAAGTGTGGGCTATGAATAGCCAATGGACTGACATCTGTTTGCATGGTCAAGGTTGGGCCATCAGCATAGTTGTTAATTAAAAAACACTACTGTCAAACTAAAGTTAACATACTGTATACATTACTTTTTTCTGTGTATAGAGATTGTAGGTAGGGTGCATTTTTACTGTACTGCTGTGCTTCTTCTATTAAAGTGTTATGTAGAGTTCCATAGATGAGTTTTAAAGTGGAGTTCCATTGATGACAGTTATAAGTATCCTGCTTAGGCCAGAGAACAGGGTGATGTAACGAAAAGCCTTCCTTGATTTGGAGGCTTCCAGTCTCACTTCAACCAGGTGAGAGGTGGAGTCACCTGGCATAGATCTCTAACCCCTGCCAAGCCGTGTGTGTGTGTGTGTGTGTGACAACTTGAGACTTAGCATCAAAAAGAGAGTTTTAGGTAAGACTTTCTAAAGCAGGATGCCGTAAATGTGCCAGAGACGGTTACAGCTCAAGACTTACAGGTCAACATTTAGCACGTAGTTATGGCACCTAACATCCAGTCTCATTTGAGTACGTTTTTGTGGTTAACAAGTCAAGATAGTTTAAAAAAAGAGCTCTGGTTGGAGCTAAAACGCATGCATCCTAGTTGGTTTTCTTTATTTCATATGTTAACGGAACCATGTGACAAAGGCAGAACTTTCGCAGCTGATGAGCCCCACTTTCACAGCAGGCTCTCACCCTCAGATCCTCATCTGTTCTTCTACATTCTCTTCTTCTTCTTCTATGTCCTCTTCTTCTATGTCCTCTTCTACGTCCTCTTCTTCTTCTACACCCTCTTCTTCTGCAGATTCCCCCGAGGTCCATCCTAAGTTTGTGAGGGGCAGCAAACGCTACGGCCGCCGCTCCACCCCAGAGTTCATCGAGTCCGTGACCGAATTCTCTGAGGTCATCAGTGCCGATGTCACGGAGGAGCGGGGAGCGGAGGAGAATGTCGACACCGTCCCCAGGAAGCGAGAGGTAACCGTCTGTCCGATGAACCCGAACCGGAGAGCTTCGCAGTTGTCTGAAAAGACTTTGCTCCCCCTCTACGAAGTTCAGGTCTCAGCCCCAGTTCACATTTGCTTCCTCGCAGAGAACAGGAAATTAATTTGTTGACTACAGCGATGCGTCATTCAGCGTATTGTTCCCTAAATTGCCTCCTCATGTGGTATTGACTAAGTCAGGGATCTTCAACCCTGGCCTTCAGAGCCCACTGTCCTGCGTGTTTTAGATTTGAGAGTTTCCCTGCTCCAACACACCTAATACAAATGAATCGGTCCTTATCAGGCTTTTGCAGAACTTGATTTGAATCGGATGTGTTGGATCAGGGAAACATCTAAAACATACAGGACAGTGGAGCCTGAGGACCAGGGCTGAAGACTATTGGCCAACATTCGGGGTAAACTTGCACGGCTGCAACAACAGCACTGCGCTCTTTCCTGCTTCCTGCTTCCGGCCATCCTCACTTCCTCTGTCTTTTTCCCAGGCTGCGTCTGCAAGGTGTTATCCTTAGCTAATCAGCTTAGCTGTGTGCAGGGCCTTGAAAAGAGCGCAAACACTCCAGCTCTGCTCTCTGCGTATTGCGTAATCTCCCAGGGCAGATGCTCTGTATCAATACCAGCCCCTGCGGACGTGTGCCATCGATACTCAAATGTTTTATTGCGCGTATAGCTCAGAGTGTCGGACTGCTGGACAAGAGGTTGCAGGTTCAAATTTTATTACAACATACAAAACGTGCACATAGAAAGTACAGCAGACAGTTAAGGATCAGATGTGCAGATCTCTAACTGTATTTTTGTGCTTAGACTCAAGGAACGGTCTGTATTTACCAGGCACATTTCAAAATAAAAAAAACAGGTGAAAACACATCTCCACTACCAGGTACAGTTCATAATGAACAATTACTTGCAGTGTAGATCTGTGAAAATCAACCATAGCTGAGGATGTTGAGGGGGTTCCCCATCTCGTGTGGGGAGGACCATTGGAATTCGGCTTGATAGTTTCCATCACCATTTACTTCAGGAGGGTCAGCATATTTTACGAGCCATTCGTAACTGTTTTACCTCTTGACACGTGTTAGCGGTGCTGGGGTGGCAAGGACCATGTACCAGTGAACTTTGTCCCCTGGCGCGAATGTGTTGTTGTCGGTGGTCAAGGGAACCGCATTGTGTTCCTGTCTACTTGGTGGTGTCTAGGCAAGCTGGTGCTTACTGGTGAGGAGTGAGGAGTGAGCGCAGTGTAGCGGGACGCAGGAAAGACACTGGTTGTTAAAACACAACCCTCTATGCGTTTGACGGTAGAGTTAACGCAGCGTGAAATGGCTGGCTGCGTGTTGATACTGGTTTTACACCATGACTTCGTCAATACTGTTTCCTGATTTTTCTGCAGTGTGTTTATTATGCTGATCATTAAAATAATTGTAGCAACAATACAAATTAGGAGAACTATTGCCATCATTATTTTATTATCTTCCACATGAATGCTCTGTACCCAATGTTAATCTTAACCATATCTTAGCCTTTTCATTTGGTTTCAACCTTCCATGTGCCTCATTCTCAAAAGCTGTTCCTGTGATTTACTAGCATGACAGAGAGCTTCAGTGAGCCTGCTGTCCATTGGCCTGCCGGATGGCAACTTGATGCCTCTGGTTGAGACTAATCCTCCTCCTGGCTCTGTTGTAGAAAGTATCTTGATTTAAGCTGCTTGGCGAGGTTCACCTCAGGGTCGACACTCTGACCCACACAAGTTGGGACCCCGAGTCACTGTGGCCCGGTCGTCTACAAATCTACATCTGGCTGGTGACGTTTGCGAGGTATTAGATTCATTTTGGGACAACAATGACGACTAAGCGTGTGCAGGAGGCAGCCGGATGATGGGCCCAGCGTTGGGTCTGTGGGCGTGGGCTGGCATTGTGTGCGGCCCTTTCTCTAAATTACTGTCCAAGTTTTGGAGCACATGCAGGAAACACAGCCGGAGCGTTGTCCTCCTAGCTAATCTTGGCTTGTTTCTTCTGAACAATGTTCGCACTCTGACTGTGAATGCCCAGCAGATGTGAGATTATGTCAGAGGGGCTGCACAGTGGAGGGCTGAGGCTAGGTGGGGTGTTTTGGGGTGGACGGGGCAGCGGCTGAGTCTAGCAGTTTGCCAGGTAATCGATGTTCAAGGAAGAGGGGGGAGAGGCTAAGTTTCAACACTGAGGTGTAGGGGTTGAACAGAGGGAATAGATGGCATCTCTCCCCCACCCTGGCAGAATACCCCCACACATACACTCTCTCTCAGATGCCAGTGCACCCTGGGATGGAACTCTCTGGTGGAGGCCCATCTGGTCTCCATTCCTTTGCTGAGTTGCCCTCTTAAACAATAGGCGGACTATAGCTCTCGTCCTGGCCACATCTACCAATAGACAACCCCCTCTGGTCCCCCCCCCACACATCTCCTGCCCACCCTCCCTGTAGGCCCCTCCCCTTCTCATACTTCAGGTCAAACTAGTATAATTCCTTTTAAATAAAAAAAGAAAGAAAATTTTACATTTCAGTAATCGTGACTTGATCTTATCAAGGTATATAAAACTAGATCTACTCATGGGGAACATTACATTGTCTGTGTTTTGATTTAGTTTCAATGGTTGAATGTTTTTGAATGTCCTAGATTGTTCATAAACTTTACCACTAAATGTTATGGCTTTTCTTTATTAATGTAGGACAGAGAAATGTTCTCACTTCTTCTTCGCTTTCTCACTTTTTTTTACTTCTGTGTGCCCTCTTCTGGTACTCGTGCCTTCACAATGGCTCTCTTGTCCTCTTTGTCTGGTCTCCCACAACCCCCTTGGTCCACCCCCCGTCTTCCAAACCAACCTTTGGTTTAGAGCAGAAAGTGGTCAACCAGCTGATTAGCACATGAGGAAATGGGCCATCTATAGGTCTCCATGATCATTCTACCAGGCAGATTGTGTGTCTCTCTTATAGCTGTTTTTATTACTCACATGGTTTGACTTCCTGTTAGTAACATGCGTCCGATATTCCTCCACAGCGCTGGAATGCCAATGAGTCGAACGCAGAGGAATATGAGGCAGAAGGTGAGATTAGTTCGAAAAATTGCTTAGATTTAATCCTTTTATCGGTCACTCTATTGTATTAGAATGTACTTTATCTACGTTCATCTGTACGCAAAAAGGATTTCTAAACTCATCTTGGTCATGGAATAGGAAACGCTTTCAGACTGTAAGGGGGTATAAATCATTAGTACTAAATCCATTTAGAATCTATACCATTAAAGCACAGATTAGATAGGCACAGTCCTGATTCTCTGTGCAGGTAAATTACAGCTCCAGTAGCTGTTTAATAAATCAGATTCAGACTAGGTTTAGTGTGCACAGTCCTATTACCTGACCCATGTTATATCTACTGTGGTCAAATCATCTGGGTCCTGTCTGTGTGCTGTGACCAGGTCAGCTGCAGCTGTGGAACCCTGATGAGCCAGGCACCCCCCGGGGCACAGCAGCACCCCTGTCCCAGCGCCTGGAGGACAGGCTGAGGGAGGCCTGCCAAGGCCTGGCCCTACCCTGGGACGCAGCCGCGAGCCTGCCTGTGCTAGTGGCGCTCTGCGAGCACCTGGGCCTGGAGGTGAGGAGGCGGGCCAGCGGAACATGGGGGGGGGGGAGCAACAGTTAGGAACCCTTTTATAAAGTTTGGCTTCCACATATTACAATGTATTCCTTTAACACTTTTATCCCCCAAATATCCAAATGTGGCATGATGTACAGTGAGCATATCAGATCCTTAAGGACCAGAAGTGCACAGTTCTGACTGTATTTCAGTGGTCCGTGCTTGACATTGCAAAAACAACCTGATCTCGACGCCGTAATTTGCATATAAAGTGGGTTTTTTGTTTCAGTAGTCAGCACTAGCGGCTGGTGTGGGCACTGTGTTGAAGAGGTTGGTTTGCTTGCAGGTGACTGAGGATGTGGTCCAGAGTCTGTCAGGAGATGGAGTGATGAGTGTCCAGGAGTTTGTGTCCAGGGTTGTGAATTCCAGCAAGCCGCCAACGCCATCTGCCTCCACGCCTTACAGACAGCTGAAGAGACACCACTCCACACAGGTAACCCTCCACTTCTCAAAAAAATCTCCTTAAACAGGAACAGTAGTTCCTAAGAAATCTTAAGCATGTGTTTTTTATCAACTCTTTCATAGGAGTTTATTTGCAGTTAAAAATAAAAAATGTACAGATGCATTCCTGCTTCTCTCAACTGCTTACAAGCGGTTTTAACTTAGCTTAGCTTTACGTTCTAATTTTCAAACTATGATGACAATAGTTGCTATGAACAATACATCTCTGTATACTTCATGCACATTTCACATATTCGAACGTAAAACTTGTGCGTCCCTCCAGCCGTTTGATGAGGCTGGACGCAGGATGGCTGCTCCCTCAGCCATGAGCAGCACCATCGGGACGCGACTCTTCTCCAACCTGGATGACGGGACGGGCTACACGCCCGTGGAGAACGTCTTGGATGCCTGGATGGAGGAGGGCATTGAGAACAGCCCTGAGATCCTAAAGGTGACCCAGTCCCCCCCACTGACCCTCTTTCTTAACCTGGTCCTCATTGGTGGTCGAAAGAGACTGTACTGTACGTTTGTGTGCTTGAGATGCCTGTGCCTGTTAGAGATGACTGAATCTCTGCTTGTGTGTTCATGTTTGCAATGCAGGCTTTGGATTTTGACCTTGAGGGAAAACTGAGCCTCCGTGAGCTTACAATTGCACTAGAGAATGAACTCCTCATCACCAAGAATGGGATTCATCAAGCAGCTCTCGCTAGCTTCAAAGCTGAGATTAGGCATCTTCTGTGAGTGGACATGCTATGAATACAGTGCATTCAGATATATCTAAAGAGGTAGATGGAGAGATAAAAGTAGATACATGCATAGAAAGACATGGATAGAAGTGGACATGGCATTTTCAAAATCCACAGTAGCTTTAATCCATATCTCCTCCGTTTTAATGGACTTAGCCTGTGTCATTGGTGTTGCTCAGGGAGCGTGTGGACCGTGAGCTCAGGGAAAAGGAGAAGATCCGTTCTGACCTGGAGAAAGCAGAGAAGCTCAAAACCCAGCTGGCTACTGAGGTGGACGAGCATCACTCTGCCATCGAGCGCATGAACGACCTGAATATCAGGTAACAAACAACCTCCCCACTCGCTTTCTCTCTCTGTTTGTTTTTTCTGTCCAATTTCTGTTTTCTATCCAATATCTCTCTCTCTCCCACCCTCGCTCTGACACTGAGTCTCTTAATCCTTGTGGTGCCTTAGGGTCATTGTGATTCACTTTTTGTACCACAACAGTGGGTCACAGTCACCCCAAAGCAGTGCCAGGGTTAATATCAGTTCAGAAAAAACTCAATTGAAATACAGTTGCAAATATAAATAGTACAATTAGAATTATATGAATGATAGTAATATAAGGAGAATGAAGAATGTTTCTCAACATAGAAAAATGAAACGATACCAAAAAAATGTAATATGGTGTGTGTGTGTGTAGCAAAGGCTGTGTTTTGAAGACTCCCCTGTGTGTTTGCAGGAAGCTGGAGCAGGATCACAGGGAGAGGCTGGCAGCGGTGCGGTCCGAGCTCCTCAGAGAGATGGCTCAGGTGCAGCAGCAGGCGGGCCAGCAGCGCGAGGAGCTGGAGATACAAATGGAGAAGATCAGGGAGGACGAGACCTTCCTCAGGGACCACCTCTCCATCACCGTCAAGGTGACACAAACAGGGCGAAATGCTTCAGCTCGTTAGGTTGATGAATATATGTGATGATATTAAGGACTATTTATCCAACGCGTTTATTTGCAATGTACGGGGGGGGGGTTCACCTGTAACCTCTTGATCTGCAGAAAAATGCAGTACACTGAGCAATGCCCATGCTGTAGGTAGTGATTGAATGCATAGGGTGTTAAGTGGGGTGATGGTGGGCTGTGTTCCTCAGGAGAACAGACGACTAGAGATGGAGCTTCTGGACAGCACAGAGAAACTGGTCGAGTCGGAAAACCACGTCAGCAAACTTCAGAAGAACCTGGACAACATTCTCAAGGAAAAGGTTAAAAAAATGTTTGAAATCTACAACGGAGAAAGCACCGTTCTTTGTTGCACATCACATACCTTTACGCCAACTTCTAATTATGGCTCCTATTTATTTGTGTTGTTTCTGTAGTTTGGAGACTTGGATCCTGGCAGTGCAGAATTCTTCCTGCAGGAGGAGCGACTCCGACAGTTACGCAGTGGCTATGAGGAGCAGTGCAGGGTAGGACACACACACACTGGTCTGAAACTGACGTTGGTCTGGAGATTGTTTGCCAGTTCCTGCTGACTTCTGTGCCTCCTGAGGACGTTTGTTTATTGTTGTTCCACTTTTGTCTGGCTATTTTGGATAATGAGGTTTGTCATTTTGCAGGCACTACAAGATCGCATTGATGAACTGCAGGCCCGGCTCCAGGAGTTCCACAGCCTTGGCCGAGCCCCCCAGCTGTGCTCCAAGCCCTCCCTGCTGGACGAGTTTGAAAGCAAGAGCCCTGGCATGGAGTCAGACCCAGGTAACACCTCCAACGCTGATGTCAGAGATTCACTTACATTTAATTCATTTTGGTGACACAGTTATTTCATATTATGTTTTTATACAAATAGACTGCCAATAGGGAGAACAGAATCTAGGAACAGTATGTATTTACTGGCCATGAAGTACATTCCAATAAAACTGCAACTCTACCAGTCGCAGGGAACATAAGAAATACCCGATCACAGTAGCTGACTAATATGTGGTGAACAAAAATTATATACTACTGTGCTATACTCAATAATCTCAGTCTTACAATAACATCTCCATTACGGTAATACATTGATATAATACTCATGATTGTGGTTTCATTGGTTTTCCAGGTATTGGCTCAGAGGAGGGCCAACCTTTCAACATGAGTCTGGAGGCTGAGATGATGTTGGAGCAGATGAAGGAGCAGCATCTTCAGGAAATGGAAATTCTACGTACTCAGCTTGAAAGCAAGGCAAGTCCACTCTCTTGTGTTTTAGCATGATTCCTGAACTCGCCTGACACCTTCTCAAAAATGTTCATATTCAAAAAATATTCTGCTCCAATGTTAAAATGTTTTTTGGTTGTTTTTTTTGCAGATCATTGAATTTGAACAAAACGTGGAGGAGCAGAAGGCGGCCCATGAGGAACACAGAGAGGCCATTTCTCTCCAGTACCAGGAGGAGATCCAGGCCCTGAGGGAGGAGATGTCAAGCATCCAGAACCGAGCCCAGGACCTCCAGAACCAGCTAGAGCAGGCAGAGCAGGAGCGAGCCAGCCTGGAGCAGAGGCAGGCTGGGGAGAGGGAAGAACTGGCTAACCAGCAGGATGAGGAGGTCGGTACCCTCAGACAGGAGCTACTGCTGGCCCACACCCATGTTGCAGACCTGGAGAACCAGCTGAAGGCCTTGGAGGACCATCAGGCTGAGATGGAGCTTGGAATGGAGGCAGAGAAGGAAGACCTGAGGAGGCTTAATGCACTGGAGCTCAACAGGCTGGAAGAAGAGCATGAGCAGATAGTTGAAGCCAGACTGGAAGAGGAGGGGAAGAGGATGCAGGAGGAGAGAACCAAGGTCGAACAGAAGCTGTTAGAGGAGTGGAAAAGGGAGAACGAGGCTCTACAGCAGAGCCATGAAGAAACCATGAGGACCAGAGTAGAAGAGCTGAGTGTCATGTTCCAAGCAGAGCGCGAGGAGCTGGAAATGAGCCTGACAGAGGAGTGGGAGAGGAAGAGAGCCAAGCTGGACGAGCAGAGCAACGAGTCTCTGCAGGCGGTGCTGGAGGAGGAAATGCTCCGACTGGTCCGAGAACACGAGGAGCGGGAGAGCAGGCTCAGAGCGCAGTGGGACATAGAGAGAGCCCAGCTCCAGGATGACCAGGAGGTATCCCTCCTTGCCAGGCTAGCGGAGGAAAGGGAGAAGCTCCAGCAGCAGCATGAGCAGAGGGAGGAAAAGCTGGTGGAGGATTGGAAGAGGGAGAAGATGCAGCTGGAGGAGGATCACAAGAGGACGATCCTGGAAAAGGTGAATGAGGAGAAGGAGACACTAGAGGCTGAGAAGGAGGAGCTGGAGAAGCGGTTGGTGAGGCTGATGGAGGAGGAGAAGACCCGTCTGGAAGAGAGCCACAGGGAGGCTGTGCAGGAACTGTGCACCAGGCACAAGGACGAGAGGGAGCAACTTAGCAGCCTACTGGACAAGCTCCGAGACAACATCAGTGAAGAGAGGTAAGATTTGTCTTTAAGGTCTGGGGTTGGTATTTTGGGACGTAATCACATTTAAGATGAATGATCTTTCCATGCAACAGGTGAGAGTAAGACTTTTGTATGTTTTATTTGTGGGCATTTTTGGGCATAACTGTCATTGATTAACCATGCACAGGAAAGAACTGGAGAGCCACTTTTCCCAAAGAATCAAGGATGTAGAGAATCGGTTCTCAGGTGACCAGGAAGCAGTTTTGGAGCAATTCCAGACTGACGTAGCTAACCTGGAGCAACACTACCACAATGAACTGAAGACCATGTCAGATAGGCACGCTGAGCAGAAATTAAAATGGGAGATGGAAGTGGAGAAGGCTATACAAGAGGCCGATGAGCAGAGGTGCATGCTGCAGGAGTCCATGAAGAAAGAGCGGGAGTTCCTGCATCAGGAGTGGGACAAGGAGCAAGAACAGCTGCAGAGCGCTCACAAGGTGGAAATAAACGAGCTGATGGAAAAGAACCTGGAGCTCCAGAGAGACTTGGAGAGCTCCATTAGCTCAGCTCAGACTAAAGAGATTGAGCTGAGTAGAAACCTGAATGAACTTCACAACCGACTGGCGGAGAACCTCGACGCCAAAGATGAGCTGCTAGCTCAGTCTGAGAATAGGGCGCAAGAAATGGAACTCCTGCTGAACCAGGCAGTTGAGGATTTTACACAGGAAAAGGCTGAACTTCAGAGCAGCCTGTCTGAACTTGAGGTCAAGTACGCAGAGGCGCTTTTGTTATCTGAAAAGCATCTTGAGGAGAGGAGTGAGCTACTGTCAAACTGTGATGAGCTTAAGGCAAGAGTAGATGAGCTAGAAAAGCTACTTAAACTATCGGCAGGAGACTTTGACCTTGAGAGACAGGAGTTGCAGGATAATATCTCTGATCTTGAAAATAGACTGCAGGAAAACCTTACCTCCTGTGAGATACAAGAAAATGAGAAAGTTGGGCTCATTGCTGAAAGGGATCAACTTAGTATCAGAATTCAGAAGATCCAGGCAGAGCTCGATAAACTTCTGGAATCTGCAAATAGGAATGGAAAAGTGGTAGGCTCAAATGAAGATTCCCCTGAAGGGGAAGAACTTCCAGACGGATTACTGGGCACCTGTCCCTCTGAAGAACTGGAGCCATATTCACAACAAACTGAAACTAGAGAAGAGGTTGTCGATAATGAAACATCTGGAATACCAGAGGACTGTTATCACCACCTCAGGGTAGAATCAGTCACACCTGTGGAGCAAGGCGATGAGGTAGAGATCCTTACGGATTCCCCTCCTGACATAGAGTGTTGTGATCAAGATGCAATCGTTGCTTCAGAGGACCTCCCCATCCACGTGGAGGACTCTGCCATCTTTGATGAACAAGTGCAAGACGACGATTTAGAGATGATAACCGAGTCCCCTGACGAATGCACTGAGAACATCCTTACCTCTTATGAGGTGGTGGATGAAGAGTTTCCTGAAGTTGCGGACCAAGAGGACACTAAGGCTGTTGGGGATATTGAACAAAATGATTCTAAGGGAAAGATGGTTGATGAACGTTCTGAGAACGTGGAGCTTTGTTCCAAATACGTAACTGTCAGTGTTGAGGTGTGCAATGATGTCAGTCTTGTTCCAGAAGATGGACACGTCTTCAAGGAGGATCAGAGTCCAGCTGAAGAAGAGATGAATGAAGACTCTTGTCCTGAGAAGGTGGTTATAGCTGATGATATCCCCAAGTCATTGGTTGAAGAGAAGAATCCTGAATATTGTGTTGATGAAGACCGTGATGAAGGTTCGTCAGAGATGCCGTGCCATGGTAAAGTGGAGCACAGTTGTCCAGAGGGCCCTGAAAACAATGACTTAGTTGAAGTTGATTGTGGTGAAGATGGCCTGTGTGAATCATATACTGTGGTGGCAGCACCGCAAGATAGCCTAGTTGAGAAGAATGGGAGCCTGTCACAGTGTTTGGAGGGATGGCAGTGTCAGGAGTCAGTGGTGGAAACCACATTCCCAGAGGAAACCAAGGACCCTGACTTTGATACTAAACAGGAAAACTTTCCAGAAGACTCTCACGGTCCCGAGCAGGAGCTGGTTACCGAGCAACTGCAGGAGAACAGGGAGGAAGTGGATGAGCAAGATGGCTGTATCTACAATGATGAGGATCAAGTGGGCCGATCTGAAAATCTGGCCTCCATGGATGAGCTACAGTTCCAGTTTAGCATTGCTACCGAGGAGAACCTTCTCTTACAGCATAAAATTGTCCTGCTTCAGGAGAAGACTAACACTCTCGAAAGTCTCTTGGTGGACAGCACTGAGAGGATAGCGGCCGGCAAGCTAGCATTTGAGGAAAACAGCAGTCTGAAAGCCAAAATGCTAATTTTGATGGAGGAGGCAGAGGACATGGTGAATAAGTCAGAGGAGTTGACAGACCTCCAGATCAGATATGAGGAGTGCATTTGTGAAAACGCCAAGCTAGGGGAACAGAACTGCAAGCTGGAGAAAAGGATTTTGGGCCTTGAGAATAAAATGCACATCATCCAAGACTTCCAGGATCAGCAGGTGGCATTGGTGGACGAAATCACCAGGATGAGGGAAGAGAACTGTAAGCTGATGGCGCTGGTCAGCGAGTTGGAGAGGCAAGATGAACTCCTCCTGAGCCTCCAGCAGGAAGCAGACACTGCAGGGGAAGGCCCAGAGGAGACCTTCCTGGACCTCAACTCCCAGCTCGAGGCCAAGATCCAGGCAGTGTCTGACCTGGAGGATTGCTGTTCTGAATTCGAGAAGCAGAATGGCAAACTCCGCAAGGCCCTTACTGAGCTACAGGACAAGTCTCTGATGATACATGAGAGGATGAAGGCCCATAGGTAACTCGGAGGAGACGTAGGATCCCACCCCTCTGTACCGTCCTCCCTGCCGTCGTGCTTGGCTTCTTAATCTTGTAGCACCAGAAGTAGCAGCGTGTTCACTGTGGCTTGGAGACCCTGTAGCTTGCATGTGAAGCAACAGATTTATAACCTTGGTGTCTGTGCTGCAGTCCACTGGTGTACCCATAGATAACCTTTGTTAGACAAACTAGCTGGCGCTATCAATGTGAGAAATGTATGGTTGTCTGAATGTTGTGGAGTAGAGAGCCTTTACCTTCGATGTACGCTGCTTTAACCTCATTTACTTTTTCACATTTACAGACGTAAGAAAAGACCATACTGAAATAGTGAATAAGTCGGTTGTTTTGCTGTGAAAGATGCTTTTGTTGGTAGTTTCTATGTTGGCTTAACATTTTCTACATTTTTCCTATGCGGGTGGAGTAGGAGTGAAGCCAGCCGTCTGGCAGAGGAAAATCTTGTCCTGAGACACAAGATTTCTGCATTGAAGGAAGAGGATCTAAGGGAAAGCCAGGAAGAGATGCTGTAAGCAGCACAATCATTCATAAAATGACAATCATTTATAAAATGGTTGAAAATGAAAAATTGCCACCATTTTTATACTGCATTGACACATCCAAACCGTGTTTTGGTTTAGCTTGAAACTGGAGCACTTCAGGAAGGAAAAGACTGCAGCTCAGAAATTGGCCGACAACTACAAGAGACAGGTGAGATAGATGTACTCAGCTCAGTCAATCCAATCGTTTTTTGTTTTTTTTCCAAACTGAACACCCAATGTCTGTTTCAAGGTCTAACCGCTGGCTTCAAAATCCTTTCAGCGTAGTCATAACCTGCGCTAATGCTCCAATCCTCTCCTTCAGATTTCCGAGTTGCGCCTCAGAAGCCAGCAGCTGGAAAATGAAAACGGTTTCCTTGCTCAGAAGAACACAGAGAACGCCCGAGGCGTGGAAGAGCTGGGCCAGCAACTTGAAGCACTGCTCAGACAGAAGGAGAAGAAGGAGGCTGTTAAGGACTTGTCTACTGAAGAGAGGACCAAGGTGAGCTATCTGAGAATTTAAATAATGGTCTCTGGTAGGCCTTTTAAATGTTGTGTTTGACTTGTAGCTAATGAGTGGTTGTCTTGTGTTAGATGGCAGTTTGTGTGTCTGCCCTGGAGGTAGAGTTGACCAAGGCACTTGAAGGTTCTGCTCTGTTGGAGGAGGGCAAGGCCCAACTCTCCCAGCAACTTTCATCCCTTAGAGAGAAGGTGAGATTTGGGCCTTAGAACTACAACACAGGGCTTCCAAGTTGGAACAAGGAAAAATAAATCCATTGCAGAAAACATTATTCATAGAATCTATCTTGTATAGTGTAATTTTCTGTCAGATGCTTTTATACAAAGTGACTAATCAAGGATCAGAAGTTGTAGCAATATTTCAGTTTTTAGAGCCAAGGATTGGTCTGTATTTTAACCAGACACAGTGCAAAAATAACAATCTCGACTACAGTATTTTAGAACTCTGAACTGTGTGCATGAAGTCTGCTGGTTGTGCAGAGGTACTGTGTCATTTTCCAGTCTAAGGTCTTGGTCTGTGTGCATCTCAGATGGAGCCTATGGAGAGCCAGCTGTCACAGCTGTTGCAAGAGCGCCAGTCAGCGGACAAGCAGACCCAGAGTCTGCGGTCTCAGCTGGCCAAGGCTCAGGAGCGGGTAAAGGCTTTTGAACTTTTATGTTTTGGTTTGGTTTTCATTTGGTTTGTTTTCAGAATCCACAATTTAGTAGTAGGTTACTTAACTGTGGTACCCTTGTAGTTCCAGGCACTGGATGAAACTCTCCAGGCCGTCAACGTCCAAAGTGCCCGCCTCAAGTCAGACCTCCGTGTCACCCAGCAGGAGAAGGATGCCCTCAAACAGGAAGTGATTTCACTGCATAAACAGCTACAGAACGCCAACGACAAAGTAAGATGTTAAGGTTGTCTCTAAAGCCGTTATTACAGAAAACTTCCAATCTCTCTGGTGTCTCTCAACTGGACTTCCTACCTCCATCTGACCTCAGAACCAGGTTCTGGAGATAGCACTACACTCCAGTGGGTTCCAGAGCCAGCACAAGAAGCTGTACCGGGATGAGCTGGCACGGCTGGTAGAGCAGGAGCAGGAGTTGGTGAGGAAGGAGAATGACAGGCTTCAGATGGAGGTCCACAACACCAAGGGGGATCTCTTGCTCTCCAGGGAAAAGGTTATTCTTCACTTGTTTCTGAATATACTTTTGTTTCATTTGGGGGTTGAAAACGCAGATTGAACACCTGATCACAGCCTAATTAAACATACTACATTCAATGTGTGTTATTGAATTCATTTGTTTTTAGTATGTTGTGCATGTTCTTAGCGAGCCCTTGTAAAATAGAACTTAAACAACAAACCAGCCATCAATAAATAAAGGTCAAATAGGGAATGGGAGCACCATAAACTGTGACTTAACATGGTCTTCCAGTGCTGGGAGCAAACACGCCCTGTGAAGGACTTGGGATTTCACCTGACTTGCGTCTTCCATCTCAGATCCGCCAGCTGGAGGCCCAGGTTCTGTCCCTGAAGCAGCAGAAGCAGCAGAGCCAGTCCAGCCTGGCCCGGGCCCTGGAGCAGGACAAGGTGTCCCTGAGGCGGGAGCTGGAGAGCCTGCAGAAGGAGCTGCTGGTGTTGAGAAGCAGGACCTGTGAGGAGGGCACTGAGGTCCCCAGGGAGCTGGAGATGCTTCACCAGGAGAATGAGGCACTGAAGACCCAGACATCTCGTCTGCACTCCCAGCTCATAGAGGTAACTGATCCCCTATCAACACACACACACACACACACACACACACAAACCTCTTCTACAGATCTGCTTGGTGTCATTTACGTTTCCCCTTTTCAGAATGTTTGGTAACTTTTACCTTTTTGTCATGTTTGTAATACCGTCCTTCCTCACCCTGTCTGTCTTTCGTGTCTTCCTCTGTCCTCACCCTCTGTCCTCCTTCTCCCTTCTTCTCCTCGCTCCTAACCCTCTCCTCCCATGCCTCCAGACACTGCAGGCCCAACTTGGTGGACTGCTCCCGCCTTCCCCTCGCCGGATGCCAGGGGAACGGAGAGGCCCTCATCACGCCGAGGATCCTAACCTGGAGAACATGCCGGTAAGAGGGCAGCACAATCATCAACTCTGACACATTTTCTGACACCTCCTTTCCATCTCTTCTGCTCTCTGACTCGCCAGTACAATTGGCTCGCACGCCGAAACGAATCTCACGTCACTCACTTTTCTGAGGAGAATCAACACCTTTTCTTCTAAAATCATTTGAATCATTTGTCACGAAATCTCCTTGGTCATTTCCATCCTTGCGATTCTTGATTTGGCTCTGGTTTTGGGGCTCTCGCAACCTGGTTACATCACTCTGTTTGTTCCTAGTTCATGTCCTCTGTGTACGTGTAGAGTGTGTGTACTTTCTGGGTCTGGTGTTTAGACTGTGGCTTCTGTGTGCTGTGCTCTCGTGATCCGGAGCTCTCTGTCATGATACTTGTCATTCACCATATTGATGTCCGGGTGGTGGTGCTGTGTGTTCTCCGTGTTTGTCTTACCACGAGGTAGAAACGTCCACTTCCTGCTAGAGAGAAATAGTATAGACCTTCTGTAGAAATGGCTCAGTCACCTAGAACGGGTGAAAATTCGGAAAAAAAACTAAAACCTGCATTTGCAGTTGACTGTCCTGACTGAAGTGTGACGCTATAACACTCATATTCTAAATTGACAAGATCCAGTTTACATGTATTATTCATACAAGCTGGAGCTGTAGTTTTCACCAGGGGGGTTTTGAACCCCTGACGCCAGTGGGCCCTTAACATGGCTCCCTGGCGTCACCTGATACCAGTGAGCCCTTAAGGGTTGAGCACTGGTGAAGAATACTCCCTTCTCTCTGCAGGAGGCCATGCCAGAGCAGCGCTCCGCTCACGCAGACAGCTACAGGAGGATCGGAGGATTGTGAACCCCCGTTTCTCACCCCCAATCCTCTCCTCTAACCCCGCCCCCCTCCCCCCCATACAGCATGCGTTTCCACTGCTGCGTCAGCTCTGAAGGTCTGGGGAGTATGTCCTCCCTCTCTTATACACCCACAGGAGGAGAAGGGACGTCCATGTACGATGTGTCGAATCTGCTCTGTGGATTTGTATCATCCAACCAGTAGGTGGCAGGAGATGTGAACTTCTGTTTATCGTCATCCCAAAGGGATATCTGTGCTTTCAGGTCTACACTGTATGTGAGATTTTTGAGCAAATTGTGAAAAAGGTTGAACAGGGATTACAGGGAATATTTGTGACAGGATTTGGACAACAAAATGTAATTTCGTTAAACACATCATATGTGTCCTTGTAAATTGATCCATATGCTGAAAAGAGGAGGATGATGTATCAAGATGGGATGCTATGGGTTTTTCCTCATATCAGTTACACTGGAACGGAATCCGCTTGCGAGTTTTAGAATGATTGTTAATGTTCTGTGTCTACATTTCAGTGCTGTTCTGTCATTGTTGGAGCTACTTTATTTGTGTTCATACCAGCAATGTGGTTGGTGATATCTGTCCAATTTGCACTGTTGGCATACAATAGAATGTGTGCTACTCTTATATCAATATACCTCATGAGGCCCTTAAGTCAACCAAAGTATTTATTTTGTTGATGTTTGAGTCTTCCTGTGTCGACAGGGTCATGTGTTATGGATGTACGCACAACACTTTGCTATAATGCAATAGATTTAGCTGTATCATGTGCTTCAGATTCCTTTTTTAGATGTCATTTTAGATTTAATTTTTAAAGATCTGTTAGGATAAGATTTATTCGACAGTATTTCCCACTATCTTCAACATAGTAGTAGGTCATTTGTCTGAGAAGTTAGGAGCCCGATCACAACTTGTTGGAAGGAGAGTCAGTTGACTTTGTTTTGCGTTAGTAAGGGTTAGAAAGGTTAGTGTGGGTTTCCTGTAGAGCACTACAAATTAGCCAGTTAGGCTTTGGTCTTTAGGTGTTTTGCTTTAAATTGCATGGTCTGCTGTTGGTTTGTTTGTTTTCATTTTTTTGTCTAACTGTCTAACACCAATTTATTTATACACTTGTGATTTATGTATGATTTATTTGTAGCAATTTATTTAAGTTTCTTTATCATGGACTAAGTTTTATACAAAATTATTTATATTTATTTATTAGCAGCATTTCGATGTCTGTTTTGCTAGAATATATTTTAATGAAAACCCCCATATCAAATAAAGTATCTTGATGAACCTGAGTTCTGTGTTTTATGGCCTTTATTGTATACTCTTGAACACACACACTTTTATTTAATATGTAGGATTTTTCTCTGCCTTTATGTGTACCACTAATGCAGGTGAGAGTGTTGTGATTTTTTTACATTTACAATTGTGAAATTCTTCCTTTCCCTCAATAAAATAGGCATGCTTGTTTCCATGTTTCCCCAGGATGAGAGGGAGATGATGATGATGAGGATGGAGGAGCGCATGCGAGAGATAGAGCTGTCTCTGCACAACGTCAAGCTGCTGTTGAAGGAGAAGGTGTATCAGCTGAAGGAACAGGTATGCAGACGTGTCTGTTTTACTGGACTCATTTTCTGGGTGACACAAATGGGCCCAAAATAAACAAGTATTTCTGTACCTTGTACTCTTTGGCTGATATCAAAGCTATAATGGCTGGTCTACTTTTTGCCTGTTCAGCTGCACAGGAATGGCAAATCTGACGGGTTAATTAAGGATCTGTACGTGGAGAATGCCAAGCTGCAGAAAACTCTGGAACTGACAGAACAGCACCAGAAAATTGCTGAGAAAAAAAACTACCTGCTGGAAGAGAAGATCTCCAGCCTCAATAAGATAGTCAGGGACTTGAACCCAGCCCCTCTGACCCCAGTTTCCTTTCACTATACCTGCTCCTAGCCTCCCCCTTCTTACCTCCTCATGGAGCTCCAAGTAATCCAGTGTTGTCATGCTTCAGACTCAAGAATGACCAAAAGAGCTTGCTTCACTCACTGCCAGTCAAGTGTACAAGACTTTTTATTTATTCACGAAAAGGCAGTCATGCGGATTATTTTATCAAGGAAAGAACTGAAAAAGTGCTGGAAGTTTAATACAAACAAGATGACCTACCTTTATAGTATTGTTGTTAAATGAGCAAATATTGTCAGTACTTTGTCAATTGCGTTGTTTTTAGCTATAGCTAAATAAATAAAAAAGGTAAGTACTGACAACATTGAGTATTATTTATATATAAATAATTGTGTTCATATGAACTTTGAGTCATTTTAACACTATTCAGGGTTTGTTTGTTTTTTGTATGAATATCTGGCAGGACAAGGAATGTAAACACATTCCTTGTCATTAATTGTCATTTACACTACCAGTCAAAGGTTTGGACACATTTTCCCATTCATTTGAACCGGAGGGTGTGTCCAAACCTTTGCCTAGTAATGTATGTTATGTAAATTAAAACCCTTGGTTAACTGTTTGTATGCAGTGGGGTCATGTGATCACCCAAGGTGGATGATGGATGGGGTGTTGGGTAATGTCTAATAGTAGGCTATCTGACCCAAATGTTTGAATTTTTTTTCACAAATATGAAGAAGAATGCAAACAAAGGAATTATCTTTAATGGAAAGATATTCAATGATCTCCCATCGAATGCTTGCACTTTACTCAAATGTGTCGGTTTGTTTTCTTAAAGACCTTGCTTGTTGTGTTATCCGACAATAAACACTATTGTAATATTTACATTTATTACCATCGTCGGGTAAAATGAGAAGTTTCTCGCTTGAAGTGTAGCCTCAATGAAGGACTTCGGGATAAATATTTGCCATTTTTTTCAAAAGTGCTTTTTCACTGTATAAGGAGTCGAAAATAAAACGTCTTAAAGAGCGTGGTGACTTGTATTAGTGTTTCAAAGGACCACAAATGATTTATTCTGCTGTCATTTTCCTCATTGATATGAAAGTCCAGACCTACAATGAAAATGAATGGGGCTCCAACAATAGCTGCTATCGAAATACAATTTAATTTGGTAAGAACGCTGTTTATAGCAGAGACTGCGAAGCATTGAATGCTTTTCAATACAAAGAATCCATTTGATTAGAGGTGTTTTACTACAAACGTAACAACTTTACAGAATAAGTTATGTCAACGTCAGCCCAGCCTTAACTTGACAGAGCTAGTGCTAGATCTCTGACCATGGCCTCCTCAACATTGAATCTGACATTTTACCTATTAATGGTATCAATTAGTCTCCATGCGATATACGGAATTCCTAGGAATATGTAAAAGACAAAGTCTCAGCCTATGATTTTGATAGGTAAAATTTTAACTCATTCCATGCATTCCTATGACGGCTAATTAGTCATCATCATTCCTGCTGCTTTAGTCACTTACATATCTGACCTTGATGCCCTTAATGCATTTTATAGGACATTATTAGCTGATTATGTGCCACACCGGTATACCGACTGCATCTGCAGTTGCCACAACTCTCCGCGAGTGGGATTGGTGAGGAGGTTTTCCAACGGCGTCAGTGAGTGTGTGATGACATGGGCTGGGTGCTGCAACAGACGTATTTACTCAATGGAAAAATTGTTGGGACTTCCAACTAGTCGCTAGTTAGCTAGCTAGCTAATTGTCTGGGTATAAAGTACACGCGTGGTCATTTTTTGGTTATTGTTTCTTTTTGGCTTATGTTAGTGCGAGCAATCGGACTTAATTATTATTCAGTTCAACAACTCAGCTACTTTGTCCGGTGCAGATGACATATCAAAATAGCAACAAGTGGGACGCTAACGATAGCTAGCTAGCTAGCACTAGCTTGCTAGAAGAAGTTACGCCGAAATGTTCTCTAACCTTCCGATCTGGATAGAATGGGACAGTCGCAAAACTCAGGAAATTTTCCATGCGTTTCTAGCATTGCATTGATGTCCTCTGTGTGTGAGTTATGCTCTCAAGAAAGAAAAGTAAAAACGAAGCGTCGAAACCAGCTGAGGTACACGGGAAATATGTAAAGAAGGAGACATCACCACTCCTGAGAAGTAAGTGCTTATTTGTGGTTTTCTGGTTTGCTGGTGGGAACTTGATAGACAATGTGTTGTTGTTTTTTCAAAGTAGTCAAGTTACAAACTTTACGACCCGCGGAGTATTACGGAATGTTTGTCTGCTAAAGACTGTACTTAGTCGTCGTAGCCTAGTAATCAGTGAACCACCAATATCTCTCGTTCACAATTTAATTCGCTCAATGGAGTCAATGAGAAGCATGTCTACTAGAATCAAGTTATGATTAGGCTATTGAAAATCATATTACAGTAATACTAGAACCCAAGACTGTGGACTTCTTTTTTAATGCATCTAAACTTTTCATTACAAACGCTGTTGACATCAGTTCTCCTCACCTACTGTCCTTCAGATCTCATGCCCTCATTCATCCGTCATGGGCCGACGATACCCCGACGCACCGAGGTCCCTTTGCCCGAGACGGGATCCTCCGCCTACCCAGTGGGGCCCAGCCCTGAACCAGTGGTGGCCCGCAACAAAAGCTTTATGCGAACCCCAGTGCAGCGGTCAGCCCTGGAGGTGGCGAGGCGAGAAAGCCACCGAATGTCAGCCCCTCCGTATCTGCCTCGCAGCCTTGGAGACTTATCTCACGAGTATGGGGGCTCGTCGCAGTCCTTTCTCACAGACGTGAGCCCCATGGCTGAGAACGGGGACCCTACCCGTTACTACTACCCGCAGGAGACTTACTACGACAACCAGCCGCCACAACAACAGCAGCAGCAGCAGCAACGAAGACCTAGGCATGTACCAGAGCGCTTCCATGAGGACTACAGATACTATGAACACAACAAACCCAACTTCCAAAGACTTCCGCAACACACTCCCCCAGCCCCCAGCAGGCCTCCTGCAGGTAATGTTTGCTTTGATAGTCCTGTCTCCTGATATAATGACTGCATCAATTATATGTATTAGCATTGCACATCTGGAAGTGGGGCTCTTAAGAATACTTACTTGTGAGCAGAAATATCTTCCCATCTCATTAGCATTGAACATATTCACAAAATAAATTTGACAATTGATTGTTTTATTAAAACCTGTAATTAGGGTTTATAGTGTAGTCTGATTATGTACCAATCTGTTCAGTATTTTGCAAAAGCTTGGATCCTTCGGACAAGCTACACTTAGTGAAGGGGTGTTTCCTCTCTCCTGAAAGCTGTCCTTAGTTCTAAATGCACGGTGGCAGCAGACTTCTTTCTGTCAAGTCCTGTCCACCTCCTCTGTGTCCTCTTGTCCTGTCCATCTCCTCTCTGTCCTCTTGTCCTGTCCATCTCATCTCTGTCCTCTTGTCCTGTCCCTCTCCTGTCTCTCCTCTTGTCCTGTCCATCTCCTCTGTCCTCTTGTCCTGTCCATCTCCTCTCTCTCCTCTTGTCCTGTCCATCTCCTCTCTCTCCTCTTGTCCTGTCCATCTCCTCTTGTCCTGTCCATCTCCTCTCTCTCCTCTTGTCCTGTCCATCTCCTCTCTGCCCCGTGTCCTGTCCAGCTCCTCTCTGAGGAAGATCCTACCCCGTCCCATCTTCAGCCACCTAAGCGCCTGTACCGCACGCAGTCAGGACTGGATGCATTTAGGAGTGTGTTATTCGTTTATAATTGGATGTTGAGGCTTTCAACGTGTTTGATTGTTTCAGCATGTGTTGAATGTCAATCCAACATGGGGAGGGTTCTGTGATTCGATGCCCAGATTTTGACGCTTCCCTGTTCTTGATGCTGTCTCCATCAGTGTCGCTCACAGGAGCCTCTGATATATTGGTTGTCATTCCAAGCCATTCATTTAGTGCTGAAGAGCTGGCAAGGGTCCTCCTCTCTGCATAGCGAACAAAACTATGCGTTTCTGTCAGAGGGGAGGGTGGAGATGATGAGGTGGAGGAAGAGGAGGTTGTGTTTCTGTGGAAGCCTCGTACATTCCAGGCCTTTCCCAGGCCATCTGGCAGAACGAAGCCCGCCTTGCTGTGGTCGCTCTCATGCAGAATTGATCCGACTCCAACGACCACTCGGTGGACCAGAATGGCAGCTTGTCTCCCTAACTTGCATGGTCTGTGTGTTGGTGCTGCAATCATCTGCTGGCAGTGCAGAACTAAACAGTTCTCAGTCAGAGGTTGGCTCTGGGACTGGGGCTGTGGGATGATCTGCTCCCATGGTTGCAGAGATGGAACCTGCTGAGTGAGTTCACTCTGCTGGTCTCTTATTGGTTGTTGAGGCTAACGTTCCGAATGTCTCTGGAGCTGTCTCCTATTGGTTGTTCAGGCTTTTGTTTCTCAGCCAGTACTGGATAGGTTCTTGCGGCTAAGCCTTTGCCTAAAGTAGAATAACAGACCAGTATAGATCACCTTAGCCTAACCTTAGCCGCTAATTGGTTGTTCAAACTAAGGTTACTAATCTTTCTGTATTAGATCCTTGATTGGTTGTTCAGGCTAAAGTTACTGATCTATCTATTCTAGTCTCTGATTGGTTGTTAAGCCAGCCTCTGATAGATGGTACACACTTCTGAGGTTACTGAGGCCACTGTGCTGGTTGTGATTGGGTACTGCTGTTCTTTTCCTGAGAAGTCTAAACACTCAAATTCTCTTCCTTCCTGTCCAGTCAGCTACATTTGAGTTTCCTCCCAGTTGCCTGGAGGTGCATGTCAGAGCCAGCCACTCTGACCACAGCCCAGGTCTGCGTGTACATGGTTAAAAACTCATTAGCGCTCCTTGAAGTCCCATGCTTGGATGTGATTTGTCGTCCTTTCCACGTTTATGCAGTTGGTTAGTAAGAATGGCTTTTTAAATGGTTGACATTCCAGAACTATAAATGGCTCCTGTCCCCAGACAACGTCCAGTCTCTTCTCATAGCATTGTAGGAGCTGCTCTCTCTCTCTCTCTCTCTGACTCTCTCTATCACTCTCTGACTCTCTCTATCACTCTCTGACTCTCTCTCTCTATCACTCTCTGGCTCTCTCTTTCAGTCTCTTTTGCTCTCTCTCTCTTACTTTCTCCATTTCTCTCACTCCCCCCCCCCCTCTCCCGCCCTCCCAACAGCGTCTTCTCCCACATTCTGCTGACGTCTTGGCAGCCGCTCTCCTGTATGTTTGGTCCAACACGTCTCCCTCGAGCTTTTTCAACTGTTTGCTTTCCACAGGCATCGGCCGGATGCAGGCCAAGTCCCTGGGGAACCTGTCCAGCCCCAGCGGCGAGGACCTCCCTCTGCCGGCCGGCTGGACTGTGGATTGGACCATCCGGGGCAGGAAGTACTACATCGACCACAACACCAACACCACCCACTGGAGCCACCCCCTGGAGAGGGAGGGTCTGCCGCCCGGCTGGGAGAAGGTGGAGTCTGCAGAGTTCGGGGTCTACTATGTGGACCACATTAACAAGAGGGCGCAGTACCGCCACCCATGTGCCCCCAGGTACCCTCACACACACACACACACACACACATACACACATACACAACAGATGTACTCGACTTTGCTTCTTTTTTTTTTTCTTTTTTTTCAAATTACAAAGTTTAAGGGGTTTAGGTTGGTCCTAGGTGCTGATGTCATCTGTGACATAATAAGGGCTGCTTAAATACAATTGTGTGTATGTTTTTGTGGGACTTTGGGATCTGTTCGGGCTTCTAATTTTAGCTGTTGCATAATCCTTACGTCTGTATATCACACGCCCCCTCCCTTTTCCCCCAGCGTGCCTCGCTACGACCAGCCCCCACCCTTGCCCCCCCCAGTCACCTACCAGCCCCGGCCAGCTGAGAGGAACCAGCCTGTGCTGGTGCCGGCCAACCCTTACCACACGGCCGAGATCCCTGACTGGTTGCAGGTGTACGCCCGCGCCCCCCTCAAGTGAGTACCATGTCTGGTGAGCTGTAGTGGGGTAGACATGGCGTATTGTCCTGTAAGAGAATTCATGAGAATACTGCTAGGCGCCTGGCCTGAGACCTCTGAATCTGCTCTAAAATTGGATCTATACTTATCCCAATAAGCACGTCCATACACAAATGCACCTATACATACACATGTACTGATACATACATATGCACTGATGTACACGGATTTAAGACAATGAGAGGAGCAAAGGCTGTTTTGTGAAAGTGTTTCCGTTCAAGATAAAGCATGTGCACTGGAGGTCCTGAATGCTTGTGTCATAAGACGACGAAGATGATCGCCTGTGAACTCCGCCCCCCTCCCAGGTACGACCACATCCTGAAGTGGGAGCTGTTCCAGCTGGTGGACCTGGACACGTACCAGGGCATGCTGAAGCTGCTGTTCATGAAGGAGCTGGAGAGCATCGTCAAGTCGTACGAGGCCTACAGGCAGGCGCTGCTGGCCGAGGTGGACGCCCGCAAGCAGCGGCAGCAGTGGTACGCCCAGCAGCCTGGCAACAGCTTCCCGGGGAACATGTGACACGCCCCTGCTGACACGCCCCCCTGTCAGACACAGCTCCCCAGATATGTCCCCCATCCCCATGGAGGTCTGCACAGCTGGGATCGCTCAGGGTTTTCTCTGATTACATGGGACGTTGTTTTTTTTGGAGAGGGGGCCTCTTTACCAAACACATCTGTGCCTTTTTTGCTCGATCCAAAAATATCCGACTCGTGGCGATGCTGGTCGGCTCGCGTTGCGTAACTAGACGCCTTCCCCCCCCTCCCCTTCCTCCTGCACACACCCCCTCCCCCAAATACACACACATACATACACACACACTACACACACTCTCTCACTGGGACGGTTGATCCGGGGGAGCAGGGAAGACAAGAAAACATTGAGCCTAGAGAGAGGTGCTGGTGAACTCCAGCCACTGTCGTCGTCCCCGGAAGAGCCCAGGTGTGAAATCTGACATTTCATAGACAGGATGGCGCAGGGTCTTAAAGACTGCCAAGTTTGTGTGTTACAGGTGACTTGTAGGAGTGTCGCTGGTGCCTTGTCACCACAGGAGTGGCTCTTGTACTATGCCTTATCTTTTGTTCAGTCGTCTACCACCCATCCCGTGGGACAGAAATACAAGCAGCTCCTCACTGCAGTTGCTTCATAATATTTTGATGCTCTGTTGGCATTTGTAAACCTTTTTAAAAAAAGTGCTATTCCTTTATATTCCAAAATAAAGTGTGATTGATCGTGTTGTTTTAATGGCATATCCTTTTCCAAGACAATCTTTAGAAACCAGCACAAGAATACTCTTATGCATTTCATGGGTGTTTATTCGAACAACCTCAAAGTTGTGAGAAGAAGCAGTGCATTGGATGCAGTGGTTTGAGAGTTTCCAGGCATCTTTAAACCCCCATTCTGGACTGTCAGGATGACTAATTGTATGTAGGCTACTGGAAAAGAACAATATCAGAAATTAAAAGATGCATTATATTTGCCAAATAAAATCACAATGTATATTCTTCGACTTGGTGTGTTGATGTACTTGGGGGGGGGGGGGCTTTCAGCGATCTACTCTGGTTTGACACTGGGGTTCTGGACGCTCATGGGGTCACCAGTTTGTATTGACAACAGCAATATGTCCAAGGCCATGTTTCCACCCTCCATGCGGAACACACATACTCTCCTCAAACGTACATTTAGCGTTTTCCACGTTTCTTTTGTATAGTGACTGTACTCTCTATTGCTTTGTATGTACTTGTAACAGTATTTACAAAGGAACTATCAATAAATTATTGAGTTTTGTTATGGTTTGCTTAATCTTGATTCAAATGAATTCTAATGGGTGGAGCTGAGAACTGAACAATACTATTGTCTGGTAGCACCTCACATTATCATAAACGGCACCTTAGTAGAATCCAACACCAGAACCCAACACTAATACTACAGACACTGGTAGAACCAAACGCCAGTAGAACACGGACTGGTAGAATCCGACACACCAAAAAACAGATGATACCTGAACAGGGGACCCATTTTTCCTATTGCCGATGCATTGATTCTCTTAACACAAGACTGAGATTTTGTTGATCAGATTTAATTTTAAAAAGAAGAAAACAATGTGGTCTTGGTGGATGATGTGACATAGTGTGGATGACCATGTGGACCCTGGTGAGGAGAATGACTGGGTACCCCTGCCCTCTCCAGCCCCCCCTAAGAAAGACCCCCTGCGGGGTAGAACAGCTAGGACAACCACCCTCTCCGTTACAACCACATGGAAAACGACCCCAAAACAGCTGTTTATTTTCATAATACTGTTTGATGAACGTTGCACGCACCAGATAGATATACAATGAGCTTTTCCGAAAAGTCAACACAAATGTGACCCAGGAGTGTAACATCCCACCAAGCCGATGTTTTGTTTGCAAACACAAAAAAGCGTTTCCCAATAACACCATTTGTTTACGAGTACAAGCTGTTTTGGAGACACGCAGTTGACTGTGCAGGGTTGGCCTCAGTAACCATGCAGCGGACCAGACAAGTAGAGTAGCACATGAAAGGGTAGAGGGGGGATAGACAGGGCTGTCGATTAGAGATCTCTCCCTACCGCTCTCTCTGCTGTCAGGCCATATAGACCTGCTTTTTTATAGCCTTCGAATAGTGACATTCCGTGACTCTGCCAGAACGTTCGAAGTGAATCCCAACATTCTCTCAAGCCCCGCCTCCTCAGTGCTCTGCTCACACAGCCCAAAGTGTATTTTACCCTTGTACCCGTTTTCCAAAGGCCACATACGTAAATAGGATCATGAATTGTGGAGACTGAGAGTGCAATTATAAACCGTGAAAGCTTGACTATGATGCGCGAGAGAAATGCAGTCAGTCAGGGTTCCAAATGAGAAGGGTCCCCCAAAATGTGCTCTTTTCATAATGTAGCACATCCTTAGGGCTTGATTTAATTTAAAATCATCTACCTTTTTAATATCAGGTTGGCTAATCTTAAGCAATTGTTGAACAATTTCCAAATTCTAAATGTAAGATTTCATAACTTTATAAAGTGAAAATGATACTGGTAAGCTAGCAAAGATGTATGGTGACATTTTAGGGGAGTGCCCTAAGAGTCATTTAGAACCCTGCAGTCCGGAATGGTGTCCACTACACTGTCCACTACGATGTGATGACTGTACCAGCTGATGCTGTTCCTGGTTCTCTGTCAGCCTCTGACCGATCAATGCTGTGTCACAAAGCAGATTCATCCAATCACCCCATAGGTCACTTCTTAGCCCTTTCCTGTGTGATATTTCCATGACGACCATGTGCATTAAGGTGGGCTGCTTGTTGCACCTCACCGGCCAATGGATCGCTAAGACCGCCAAACTACAGGAGGGGGTTTAGGATTCAACA
The DNA here is from genome assembly GCA_036571765.1 of Plecoglossus altivelis. NCBI lineage: Eukaryota > Metazoa > Chordata > Actinopteri > Osmeriformes > Plecoglossidae > Plecoglossus > Plecoglossus altivelis. The sequence continues at coordinate 8,285,803 of BROE01000009.1, forward strand.
TAACCCAGTAGGTAGTGTGTCTGCTTATCACGTTAGCACACGGTACCCATCTCTTACGAACGAACTTCACAAGTGCTAGACGAGCACAAGCCCCCGCTAGATATCTCAGAATAAATGGACAGTGTTAAACAAGAGAGACCCTCTAACCCCCTTAACCATGCTGATGAATTGCGTCTCGTTCGTTTCCAAACAAGGATGTCTTGTCCTTATCAACAGTGCTACACGAGATCAAACAGAACACTCGACGCAAATAAACACAGATAGTGTTGTAGATCAAGTGTACCTTTCCTCGGTGATAGGTGATTTAGCCACTCGCACAATGATTCTTTCCACCTCACCTCCAGCTAAGTGTGTTTGTACAGATGGTTTACTCTTGCGCGCACACACACCACACACACACACACAAACAGTTTATATGTTGTCAAAGTGAGAGACAATGATAGCCATTGTTTGAAGACAGTCCCTCAGTCAGGGAAATATTCTGCCATTGCCTATATGAACATACATAGTCCACATCTAGCTCTGAAATAGTGAATCAATGCAGGTCTGGACGCATCCAGCCAAACCAGAGCTAACACAGAGCCCCTTCAGGTGAGGACCCCCCCCTCCCCCAATACCCCCCCCCCCTAACTGTCCATTCCAACCGAGGTGTCCATGCTGTGCTCTGGTCCTCGCCAGTGTGCGGCTCAGTTCCTCTTCCTGACGGGTTCCTCAGGTCCCTCGTCGTCCTGCTGACCAGGGAAGGCATGCTGGTACAGCTGCCTGTGGCTGGCAGCGGCATTGTACAGCTTGTGGAGAGCCTGTCAGGGCACAGAGAGGGTTACTGGGGAAGGGGGGGTGTCTCAGCTGGGTCACAGAGAGGGTTATGGGGGAGGGGAGTGTCTCAGCTGGGTCACAGAGAAGGGTTACAGGGGAGGGGGGTGTCTCAGCTGGGTCACAGAGAGGGATACAGGGGAGGGGGGTGTCTCAGCTGGGTCACAGAGAGGGTTATGGGGGAGGGGAGTGTCTCAGCTGGGTCACAGAGAAGGGTACAGGGGAGGGGGGTGTCTCAGCTGGGTCACAGAGAGGG
>BROE01000009.1:8287470-8303432 GCA_036571765.1 Plecoglossus altivelis
GGGGGGGTGTCTCAGCTGGGTCACAGAGAGGGATACAGGGGAGGGGGGTGTCTCAGCTGGGTCACAGAGAGGGTTATGGGGGAGGGGAGTGTCTCAGCTGGGTCACTGGTACTGGTGCACATCTATAAAGTCCTCCTCGCATTTATACTTGGTGTTTGTGTCTGTTTAGCAAACACTTTTATCCAAAGCGACGGAGAGGGGGTGGAGGGATGGGGGTGGAGGGATGGGGGTGGAGGGATGGGTCAGGTGCAGCTTCATGGGTCATCTCATGGTCATGACATCTCTCTCGCGAAAAGAGCCGTGCAAATACAATGCGGATTGAAAAATGGACATGCAGATACTTCTCACCTCGTTGGTGCTGCCCTGTGGTGAGATAGAAGGAAAGAAAGCAGTCTTAGTCGTGTGGTGATACAGGCACATTTCACTACATTTCATGTAGCATCGCTGTTTGCTAATGTCACCACCTAGTGGTCACAAAAAACACCCTTGGATGTATTTTCCCAGACAGACATGATGACAGAGATATGATTGTAATAGGATATTCAAAAGTAAACCTTCTCTACACCGGAGCTATAGCCACTAAGATGTACACCTGAGCTTTACCCACTAAGATAAACACACCTGAGCTGTACCCACTAAGATACACACACCTGAGCTATACCCACTAAGATACACACCTAATCTGTACCCACTAAAATACACACCTGAGCTATACCCACTAAGATGCACACCTTATCTGTACCCACTAAGATACACACCTGAGCTATACCCACTAAGATACACACCTGAGCTATACCCACTAAGATACACACCTGAGCTATACCCACTAAGATACACACCTGAGCTGTACCCACTAAGATATACACCTTATCTGTACCCACTAAGATACACACCTGAGCTATACCCACTAAGATATACACACCTGATCTGTACCCATTAAGATGTACACCTGAGCTGTACCCATCACGAGTGGCATTGACCCAGAGGGGCGTTGCCGCGGTTACCTGGTCCCAGAGTGCTCCGGCCACCTGGTCGATGACAGCACCCAGCTCGCGGTACTCCCCAGAGTAGCGGATGTATGCCCAGGTGCAGAGTGTGATGAGTGCCAGCCCCAAGATCATGTTACACACACTGGCGATGATGTCCACGCCCACGAAGCCGGTGATGCCCGCCGACACGTACATGATGAAGATGAGGACGAAGAGCGTGGCGGGAGTCCGGGCGGCGTGGAAGATGTTCTTGGAGTCGTTGTGCTTGATGTACTGCACGAACACCTCGTCGATCTCGCCCTCCAGCTGCTGCAGGTAGCGCCGGCTGAACTCCTCGCCGCCCATCTTCTTGACGCCCCTGAACACCGCCAGGGCGTCTTCGCGGATTTGTCCGTGTCTGGCCTGCAACTCACTGGGCGCCAGGAAGGGACGGTCACCCCCACAGACCTATGCACAGATGGGGAGGGTGGGGCGGGATCGATTCGACGATATCCTTCATGGAGAATGCTGGTGATGCCTCTTTTCTGAACATCCTCTTTACTAAATTGCAAGCATCTAAAATCAATGTCCTCTGTACAAAAGATTTACAACATAACACGAACAAAGCTTCTATAGTCAACGCTCTTATACTAAACACTAAGAGAGCATCCATCCATACTCAAATAAATATAATTTAAAGTGAACACCAATGATTCTCCTACGCTGTCATTTCTATTGACACAAATACTACGCCAGCCTCTACACTCAAACCAATCCAGTTTCCAGTGAATCCACATGAAGCCTACAGGCTAAATACTGGAATGCTGAGGGAGAACAGGATGTTCCTTGACCACCGCTATGGGAGATCCTACCTCCTCCATTTTCTTGTTGTACAGGTCTTTGGCTGCTGCTACAGCTGCCAGGTTATTGGCCTCTGCTGTGGCCTGGTGAAAAAGATATAACATAATATACATGATATGTATTGGAAAATGAACACATAGTTATATACATTCTACTTGTATGCATATTCATATATACAGACATTTGTAGATAAATAGCAGATTTCTTTACTGTACCTGCAGCATGGATTTGGGGTGTGGTAGCTCTTCGCCCTGATATATTTTAATGTATGCCTGGAAGAAAGTATAGAAATACCATAATGAAGAACTGTATTCGCTTTTGTAACTTAATCTAACGGGAGGTAGGGCGGGAGGACAGAGTGAGAAAGGAGGGAGGGAGTAAGGGAGAACAGAGGGAGACGGGGAGGATGGAGGGAGGATGGAGGGAGGATGGAGGGAGGATGGAGGGAGGATGGAGGGGTTTCTGTCACGCAGGTCACTGCTCTGACCTTAAAGTACTCCAGAAGGCCTCGGCAGGTGATGTTGGTGCCGTTGATCTCCTTCACGTCCAGGTTGCGAGGACTCAGCAGCCAGGGCACCAGCACCTGCAGGTTGTTGATGAACTCCCGGTCGATCTCTGCGTCAGGGCAGAGAGAGGGACTTAACATTTGGGATTCGACACAGGGTGATGTGAGAGAGGGTGCTGAGATGAGGTATGGGTTGGTTGCGGTGAAGGGTTGAAACAAGTTGAGAGTTGGTTGGGGACGCGACCGTCGACGTACCTTTAAGTCTGCCATCAAAGTTAGGGTTAGTGGCCACTTTGAGGCCTGGATGGGGCATGAGGAAACAGGAGATGTTGGTGAAACAGGAGTGGATGTGTTTCCGGACGTTCTGCAGCTCCTCGTGCTGGTTCTCTGAGATCTGAGGGGGACAGGCGCACCCGTAACTAAACAAATGCGATCGTGTGACCTTGTTTTTCGGAAAACGGGGACAATTCTGGGACTTAACTGACCTTGAGTCTCTTCTCGAGGAACTTCATGCCGCCTTCCTGGCCGTAGGAAAACTCGTAGGGGAAGCTCCAGTCTCGAACGAGGAAAATCATAGACTTAGAGTTCAAAAGGAAAGGAATTTCAGTGACAACATCATCAGTATCTGTGAGGAATGAAATACCACATTGAAAGCAGACCCTGGAAGTAGGAAAACAAGTTACATATAATTACTTTGACTACAGAATATACAATGTGCGTCTGTATGAAAACACGATGGCGCCATTGGAAAAGATGGACCTTAATTAAAGTATTGAGAAAAGTTATACCTGAAAAGGTTTAAGGAATGTCTCCTCCATTGCCAGTCTACCATACTCAGTGAAGAGCTGCAAAAGACAGGAAGTTCCAGTATATAGAAACGATTAGCGAAATCCTGTGATGAACTACACGCAATGTCACTGTTGAAAAGCGGGAAGCGTTCGTTTGAGTGCAATGCAAAAAGCTGTACCTGCAAATGCTGAAGGTCATCTTCCTGGACATTTTGGGAGATGTTGTATACCTGTGAAAAAGAGATGCGACAGTGAGGCTGCCAGTCGCTTTCATCTGTAGCTCAAGATAGTAGAGGACAAGAACAGAGCTGTCATACCTGCATGGAGCTGATCATTGTGCTCAGCGCAAACACTGTAGCCGAGTCCCTCAGCGTTGATTGGCTGTCGAAAGTGCCCTGAGTGTCCATTAGCAGAACTGCCACCTAGAGGATTGGAGAAAAGGCCCCCTTTTAAGCCAACAATCAGTCATTTCTCATAAAACGTGTTCAGCTACAGCTCAATATACTTTGATTAGGCAGACCACTGTCATGCCAAGTGACGTAAAGGACAGAAACCTGAAGCAATATTTTCAAGCAAGTGATTTGAGACCTAATAAACAGACTGCGCAACACTGCAGGGTGGGAAGGCACTTCCTTGGGCTGAAAGGGATTAGAACCCACAAAATTGTATTTACGAGACGCATCGCAGCTTCTCGCAGCAAACCACCCAGGAGCCCAGTACGTCAGAGCGACACTGGGAACAGAACCTACCTGTCTTCCGTCTGGTTTGTCAACCAGGAAGACCTCGCTCCAGATCTGAATCCCGGTGGTCTCCCTCTCGGAGCCGCCCCTCCAGGAGAAGCCCGTCAGAGGCTCCTCAGACTCCCCCAGCCACTCCTCAGACGCCTGGACACACAGCAACACCCCCAGGGCAGGTTAATAGTCACCCACCACTGTTAAACCAAACGTGCACCCTTTTTTAACTTGATTGTTGTATGCCTGTACCTATGTAGCACCGTGGCTCTGTGAGGCACGACATTTCGTTCCACTGTATGCCCCCACATGTATTGAAATGACAATAAAGAACAACTTGACTTGAACTTGACTTGATTTACAGCCTCACCTGGTTGTACATGTAGCGTAGCATAAAGTCCATAAGGAAGGACTTGCCCTTCCGGAAGGCTCCAGCCACAGATATGGCCACCACCTCCCGGTCCCTCACTTCCTCTGCCAATAGAATGCGGCTCAACGCCACCTCGTCCAGCTCAAAGGTGTGGTCGTCCTTGACAACCAGCACCTGAACTGGTCTTGCTCGTCCATCAGGCTCCTCCTCCTCTGAGCTCCAATCATAAACTTTATCCGTGAAGGAGCCTGGCACAAGACAGCAGGGAACATAACCATTCACATCTAGCTTCATACACACACAGTATCATACTCACAGTTATATTCATACACACAGCATCATACACACAGCTATCTTCATACACACAGCATCATACACACAGCATCATACATACACAGCTTCATACTCACAGCTTCATACACACAGCTATCTTCATACACACACAGTATCATACACACAGCTATCTTCATACACACAGCTATATTCATACACACACAGTATCATACACACAGCTATATTCATACACACAGCTATCTTCATACACACAGCTATCTTCATGCACACAGCTATCTTCATACACACACAGTATCATACCAACAGCTTTATACACACGCCTAGCTTCATACAAACACAGCTTCGTACACACAGCTATCTTCATACACACATAGCTTCATACACACATACAATTACAGTGAGCATACTACAGCCAGGGAAGGGCACGTCACCCATTTCCTTCTTTATTCACAGTCAACAACCACAACAAAAAGGATGTGATGGTCTTTCTTGACAGGCGAAATAAAACGTAAAAAAGAACAAAGAAGAAGAATATCCTAGTAACTGTAGAACTCCTACTGCTCTATTTTCGAACCGAACCCATCCCTTTCTGCATGACCATTCGTTTGGTTTGACTCAAAATCCACCAAAAGAACTACAGCAATCGTGGCAATTAAAATGGGACAATAACTTCTCGATATTTCAATCCTCCCACCTGGCAATGTAACAGACTTGTTAGGCCAGCAAGATGCTGTCCTGCAGACGGATTGATAAATGTCATCACACAGCTAAGCGGCCTGTTGATTCCGGTAACGATTCACGTTCACAGTCGGTCCCACATCGGACGCGAAGAGACTGTGGCTCTGGATCATTCCGGGCAGTGACTCAGTCGGTCTTCCCTTTCCGTCTCTAGTGGCAGCATGGCTGACCTCGGACTGGTGCAGACCTCAGAATCCCTCACTGTACTTACAGGAAAATGAGGACCACGAGTGACCGTAGGGCTGTTCTCATCTGAGTGTGAAGCAATTTGAATACACACATCTTGCTCCCAGAGTAAACAGGGCCTTTCGTTAGGCACAATTGCTGTATTGTCTGAAGTTGTTTTGTTTTATTTGGAGTAAGTTGAGAGGTATTCTCAAAAACCAAAGGCAGTCTAGTTTAAATGGTGTCTTTTTAATACACCAACGGAAACCACCCAACAACCAAGGCTTCTATATGTAAATCCACAAGGATGGAGAATTTAGGCTGTTATAATGTCAGGACGGTGCAGTGAGACATCACTAAATAATTCAAACAAGAATCTTCTGGTGTGGTTTTTTTTACTGATAAAAAGTAATTTATTTATTTGCACAAGCAAATGCATTGAGCTGGCCTAGACAACCAGACTTGCCGTATACAGCAATGCACCCAGCATGTTGCTCACTACTTTATCTTGAGAGCTACTCAAGACATCAGAGAGGAGACATCGACTCTAACTAGGTCAGGACATTTGTCTCTGATGATGATGAGGCCCAGTGTTTGTCCTCCCCAAGTCAGATCCATCGACTATGGTTAGGAAACTGTGTCTGTCATGTTGTTCAAATGTGGAGTGATGATGATGATGATGATGATGATGATGATGATGATGATAATTATGAAGAGGAAGAGGGGGTGGGGAATGGTGATGATAATGAATCCGGATATTGACCATGGTGATGATGGGGATTTGATTAACGATGTATTCCACCTTCAGCAGTACCTCACAGAACAACTTCGTCCCTTAAACAGCTATTTTTATAATGTCCGTGGTTACACAGATAGAAAGGCCTGCTAAATGGATAAGCTCAAGTTTACGTCAGGTCGATCAGATTAAATGTGCACAGGGATGAGAAAGATAACAATAGAGAGGCAAGGATTATGATAAGATTACTTAGCAAATTAACGCTAGTAATATCGGATCCGTGTAGCTCGCTGTAAACATCAGATCAGCTGCAATGCTGAGAATCTTCCGCTGACATATACCCATGATGTTAGCCCGTTTCCAAGGTAGGCGAGCCTTAAATTGAAATAGGCAACCACTCACCCCAGCTGTCTCTGTTCTCTTTTCGGTTTTTCGCCATGATGCCTCTTAATGTCAATAAACGATACTAGTCGGAAGTCATAGACACAGCTTCTTTAAGAATGTATCCTCTTTATCGACACTGAAAGGATGCTCTTATTCAACGGAGGATGGTAGAGCCTTCCTGAATTCCAATCCCCTCTGCACGACCAGCATGCCCCGATAGAGGGTGTCGTTTCTTGTGTTGTGTTTTTCTTCTTCCTTTTGACTGGTTTATTACCATAATTTTCTAATTGTCATAATTGTCCGCAGCCATTGTGAACAGTAAATATGGAAATGAATCTCAATAGGCATACTATTTCTATAAATGAAAAGATCTTCTAAAAAAAATGTTTTTCAGTGGTCCTCCACTGGTGGTCAATGGTATATGTCAGTGACAGATGGCAAAACTACATAGGCTACATAGGATGACAAAATATTGTCATCGCTAGATGGCGTTGTTTGTGTAATTATTGTATTTACAGTAGACAAAGTAATGGGCAGATAAGTAGTGAGTAGGCGCACGCTGATCGACAGAGCTGGACAGTGAATGAACAGAGGGCGTTTTGGCAGCTTATTGTAAAACCGTCAAGCATTCGATTTCCATTTTAACTTCACAAAAAACGTGGGCCAAGTTCCGAGTTAGCTGAACGTACAATAATCTGAAGCTGTCAACAACGCAAGGGATTGACATGACAACGTTCAACGTAGTGGTGAAATTCTAGCGAACACCAAGCTTCAACGTTACTTTACCGTTTCGTTGAGACCGGGATCTAGTATTCAAGACAAGACTCAGACCAGAGCGACAGTGGCGTAGCTAGCTATAAGCAGCCAACTGCAGTTTAACATTGCATTTCTCCGAAGAACAAAGGATTGTTTGGGGATAATTATTCGACGCCATAACATTGTCAAATACATTTTTTTTTACTTGCTTGGAGTTTTATATTAGCTAGTTGCATATGAGTTTTAAAAGGTAGGTTCATTTCAAGTTCGTCATACACTAGTTGTATTGAGTTAGCCAGCTTAGCTAGAGCTAGTTAGCTAGCTAAAAGTAAAGTGCTAGCTAGCTATACTAGTATTGTAGTAGGCCAAGTAAGTAAGCTTATTATACTACATAGGGTTAGATAGCCCAAGTAAAGATATTTTGAATTGTAAGCGTTGTAAACCATGTGTTGAGCTGTACTATCAATATCGAGGAAGAGCAGCAGATAGCGAGCCACAGGAGTTAGCACTGGAGCTAACTTAGGGGGAAAAATACTTAAATTTCTAGACTACGTTTGACTAGTTGGCAAGACTACCAGTGGGTTAGTCTCAACTATACTAAAGCATTGACTTGTTATGAATGAGGCTAGCTTGGGACACCTTTATCATGCAAACAATTTATTAACTCAACTTCATCCATGCATTATCGAGGATGTTAAGTTAGACAAGTCAGCTTTCGCCAGAGCAAACAATTCGAGTAACAATTAGTTTGTTTGATGATGGTCTAGTCATTACAACCTCTAATGCATGTCGGTTTTGTGTCGCACCGTTTGTCAGTCTCTCTGACTGACTTCCTAGATAAACACCGTCCCTTGCCTCGCTTATTTTCTCACAGAAAGTTTTTTTTTGTCTGTCTCGCTGTTTGTCTTGCCAGCAGGAAATGGACCAGAGGCTACACATCGAAGCAGCATCTTAGCGGCTTTATGCAACCACGTTACCCTCACCTCGACATTAGTAATTTAATCATCTGCTTCAACGTTTGCTAGATGTAAAGGCAAGTTGGTATTAAGGAGCTATCCAGTGAGCTAGCTGTCATGGAAGTATTTCCCCGACCCAGCGGTGAAATTCAGAGGAGAAACCCACAACAAGACTTCGAACTTATTCAGCGAGTGGGAAGCGGCACATATGGAGACGTGTACAAGGTATTTGGCGACTTTTTTTTCAAGCCACCGACATGAGAGGAATTAAAAGGGTCATTCCAATACGTGCGCTCTGGGCCTTCCAGCTCAGTAAATATCTTCAAATGCCTCTTATTAAGTGATGCACAATAAGTCCAGAGTGATTTGGATCAACAAAACAAGAGTAACATAATTTTGTATTATACCAGTGGCCTTTCTTGTCATAAGTATCAATTCACACTGAATTGTTTGCTTATTAATTAAATATATCCGAACAAGGAGTAAATAATTACATTTGTATTCTTAGGTCTCTGTTGATATCCAGCCTGATTGCGACTCACACACATTCAAAGGATGACTTGGTGACCAATACAATCTGATGTGAGCTAGGCAACTCAGCCTGTCTGCCATGCTCAGGCTTGACAAAGCTGCTAGCTCCCCCCTCCCCAGACAGTTAACTGGTGGAATGCAGTGCCTGGTATTCTATGTGAGCACGCGAGCCCAGGACTGAGGCGGAGGGAAATAAGATCAGGCCTCTGTCTAAACATGCACCCGCAGGGGTGTGTTCGATGCCGTCCCACCAGTGGAAAAAGTCTTGTCTCCTCCCTGCCTATGTTACTACTGTGGGGGGAATGACCTTTCCTGTAGTTGGTTCCCTCAATCTGAAGCTGCAGAACTTGTCTACTAAACACCTATCACCCCACCCACCCTCCCCCCATCCTACCCTCCCTCCTACCCTCCCTCCTCCCCAGATAAATGATCCTACAAAGATGTCAGTCTTGATGATTTGAGGAAATGAATTGAGCGCTGCAGGTTTCCCTGTTTTGTGAGCGTGGTCACATGAGCTGTCTCTCAAGCAGCCAGCAGGCACACCTGTTTCTCCTCCACCGTGACGTCACGGTGTTGCGACACGTATCTGCTGTCCCACAGATCCTGAGGTATGCAGCCTGCTCGACCAGTCTCCTTACTTGTATGTACGGGAGCAGGCTGCATCATGCTATTTACGCTTATCAAGTTTGGGATTTCATCCCGCTTCAACTCCCTTTATTCTCGTTGTGTGATGTGTGGCCCCATCAAGACGTGACAAGCTTTAGGCAGGCACCACCTGGGTAGTCGGCCAATGGCGTTATGTAGACGAGCCTTGTTGACAACCAAGCGGCGTCTGTTTTGAGCTGATCCAAAGAGGCCCATCAGAGTCCTGTACTGTCGGATAGTCTTCTTGTCTGTTTTGTCGTCGATGGCCCAGATACTCAGCTGTGGGTTTGTGTTGTGCGTTTCGCTGAGTCATGACGCCAGTGACTGCAGAGGGGGGGTGGACGAGGCTGATGGCTTCTGGGTGACTAAAGTCGTCCGTCTGGTCTGGTGGCTTTCAGGGCTGAGGAGATGTGGCCCAGCATGGCTCTCCTGATGGAAAGATCTTCTTTCTTCTCTGACTGTGTTGCACAGGGGGTTATTTTTCTTCTATTCAGCAGTCTGGTTAATTCACAATCCAGAGATTTAGGTCATCTAAAGCGCAATTCATGTTTGAATGTATCTAGGAGCTAGCATGAGTCGCCACAACAAAGCAACGTGACCCAGAATCCAGACGGCCTATGTAAACAAGTGTCTTGCCTGCCCTGTATCTACTTTAACAACCGTGCAAACGGGCCTACCAGTGACCATTTGTTGACAAGGTGCTACAGTTACAGGAAACATGGCACCATAGTTGACATGTTACTCATGTCAGGCACTCGTCAAAAAGAAGAGTGTTATGTTCTTTCTTTTGTTCCTGTAGCGATGGTCCTGCGCCTCAGATGAACACCTCTCTTCTCTGTCCCATCGATTGCAGCGTTGCTCAGTGTTGTTTCTCTGTTCTCAGGCTCGAAACATCCAGACAGGGGAGCTCGCTGCTGTGAAGATCATCAAGCTGGAGCCAGGTGAGTTGTCTTGCCTTCAGAATAGCTGCTTCTTTCGATTGCAAATCTACGCTGGAGCAACGTCATGCGTGAGAGTCGGGATCTCATGCCGGTGGCAGATGTAAGTTCCGGAATGGGGGAGGGGGGGGGGGGGGGAGGCGACTGTAAGATGTTTGGGACCAGTGGGGGAGGGCCTTCTGTCTGTCTTACTCTGGACCAGCTTTTGACTTGATGCCCTAGTGACAGAGTTTCTGTGATCCAGATTAGAGGGATTAAGGTGTCTGTCCTCTGGCCCAGACAAAGCACTTGCAGATGGTCATTGAAGAACAGCTTTCTTCTGTGTTGGCCATCTTCCCCCCCTGTGATGATAACAGCTGGATGTCCTGCTCCAAGCCCATATTGATTGGTCTAAACGTTCCCACTGGTTTTAGTGGTCCACTCCCATTAAGCCTACACCTCGCTCTATCTGTCTGTTTTAGGAGCTGGAAGTCAGCAGTCTAACATGGCCAGATGAAAGAAAAACCATCTCTGATCACATCTTAAAGGATCTCCAACACACTTCAATACAGAGAGGAGATCAGTGTTGTTTGTTCTATGAAGCAGAAAAGGATCATAGCTGAGAGAATCTCTGAGGCTAAAGCTGTTTGTTCTGTGGAGACGAGTGATGGGTCAGAGTGTAGCCGAGCCCAGGACTTCCTGCTTTAACAGGATTCTGTTCTGAGGTGAACTCGTGCGCTTCACTGGAACAAGACAGGTTAGACCAGGAGTGACAGGGGTGTGACAGCAGGAAAGGGTTGTTCTGGTAGCTGGGAGTGGTACGACACTGTTGCGGTCCTGGATTCTCTGGAAACTAAGATGGAATTTAGAACCTGCCGTGTCATTTCAGTGTTGTGCTGTCTCCTATGGCTGTTTGGGAAAACTCTGACTTCTGTTGTCTTGGAGAGTTTGAAATGACATTTATTCATCAACAGAACTTGCGGTACTAATTCATATTATACATATATACATATATACATATATACATATATACATAGATACATATACATGTGTGTGTGTATATATATATATATGTATATGTATATATATATATATATATATGTGTGTGGTATATTATATGTATGTATAATATTATATTATATTATATATAATGTGTATGTATGTATGTGTGTGTGTGTGTGTGTGTGTCGTGTGTGTGTGTGTGTGTGTGTGTGTGTGTGTGTGTGTGTGTGTGTGTGTGTGTGTGTGTGTGTGTGTGTGTGTGTGTGTGTGTGTGTGTGTGTGTGTGTGTGTGTGTGTGTGTGTGTGTGTGTGTGTGTGTGTTGTGTGTGTGTGTGTGTGTGTGTGTGTGTGTGTGTGTGTGTGTATGTATGTATGTATGTATGAAGATTGACCCCCTAGTGGTAACTATGGCATTAGGGTTTGCACTGCATTCGATGTGCATTTTCTCCCCATCATTTAAAGATGTGGTTTTTGCCTGTGCAGGGGAAGTGCTCGTTCAGGGAGGAAGTGGCCTGATCTCATGGTATACTTGTTGTCAAAGTCTCCTTGCAATATGTTAAGCTGAAGTCAGCGCAGTTCGCATTTTTGCGGCTCCCGGTCCCCATTGGCTGCATATCTGAGATGGCACAGCCCAAAGCTCATCGCTATGGAAACAATACAAATGCAGACAGTGGTTGTCGGGGCATGCACTGGGATGGCCTGTCCCTCTAATGGACGCCTTCAGAGCTTATTGCCGTATTGTATAGGACAGCCAGATGGCATATTGAAGTTATTTAATACGTCTTTAGAAGTCTTGAGCTCCTAATTAGCAGAAAAGTGACTGCTGTCTATACAGTAGGCTGGCCATGTAGCCAGGCTGGCCCTGAGCATGCAGCTCGTTGGCAGGACCTTGTGGCGGCTACCAGGAACGGACCAGGGAACCAACGTAAAGAGGATTTAAAGCTGGGGTTTAAATCGAGCTCCTCCAGGCGATTCCAAGCAAGCTATTTTCAGCCGTTGCATCAACGTAGCTCTCCCTAGCTAACTCTGACCCGGGCCGCACACGCGACACACAGCTCCACCTTCCTGCCAAAGTGTTTAGCGTTTGTATGCGGACAGCAGGATTGTTGCTACCTTCTGATACGTAGACTGACCCTGGGGGAGGTCGCTCCAGATCGGTCCCTAGACGCCCTAACCTAAACAGCCTGAAGCTGCTGCCGCATGTGGAGGCCCTCAGCAGGGAAGCAGCCTCAGAGCTTCCATGGTCCTCCTCTCCCTCCACAACACTTTCCAGAGCCTCCATGGTCCTCCTCTCCCTCCACAACACTTTCCAGAGCCTCCATGGTCCTCCTCTCCCTCCACAACACTCTCCAGAGCCTCCATGGTCCTCCTCTCCCTCACGACACTCTCCAGAGCCTGCAGTTTTCCTCTTGTTTTGTTCCGTCACTCCTGAAAGGGAACATTGCAATGAATCACAGAGCTGGTGGACTGTTGTTGCGGGTTTAGACCAGATCAGCTGTCCGAACCCCATAACAGAGGTTTCGCTCCGAGAGAGAGAGAGGAGGGCTGAGGGCAGGCATGTCCTGTTGGGCCTCAGACCAGCGTGTTAATGCGTTCCAGTCAGCCAGACCCATGTCACACTGTCAAATTGGGAGCAGATGGTCTCGCATAGTTCAGCCCTCCATTTCCTAGCGATAGAGGAAGCATTGACGTGTCCCAACCGACAGAGTCCAGCCAGAAGCTAACTTCGGCACGCTGATATTTATCGATTGCTGCTGTGGAACTTGAGGTGCAGCCAGCTGGAGTGGAACATGGGCTCTGGAGAGAGCGTGGTGTTGTTTATGCATCCTGCCTGCCAGACGAAGCTGTGGTTTTCAGCTCAGCCAAACAAAGTGAAATTCTGGGTATTTTTCGACAATTCTGTGTGTGCGTGTGTGTGATGTAAACTTTCCCCTCACGTGCAGCGTGTCGTTTAGAACGGCTGCTTTCTGAGCTGCTCACCGCTGAAATGCAAATAGGATGTGTGTGCAATGGGGGGGGGGCCGTGTGTGTGTGTGTCTACACTAGCTTGTGGTGGGTGTTTAATTTCTCTCGCTCTGCTTCTAGGGGACGACTTCTCCATTATACAGCAGGAAATCTTCATGGTGAAGGAATGCATGCACCACAATATCGTGGCCTACTTTGGAAGCTACCTCTGGTAAGGGCCAAGTCCGAATACCTGCAGGTTTGTGCGAGCGAGAGACTTGACATTGGATCTTTCCAGAAAGTCTCTCAGAAAGGCACTGCAGAAGGTCCAAACCCCTTTTCCACAACGTCTGCCTCCAGCACTGACAGACTCTCATTGAGCCCTGTAGCATCTCTAAAAGTGTTGATATTTTTGAAACCACAGTGAGAGGTGTAGACCAGGGGTGTCAAAACCTGGTCCTCGAGAGCCGCTGTCCTGAAGGTTTTCGATGTTGAACCTGATTCTAATGAAAGGTCGTTATCAAATTCAGGACAGCGGCTCTCGAGGACCAGGGTTTGACACCCCTGGTGTAGACTGAGCTAGAAATGAGGCCAGAACGCTTTTTTCCCTTGTTGGTATGCGTGGTGTGTGTGTGTGTGTGTGTTGGGGGCTGGTTTCTTAGCGAGATCCAGCCTTGGAGGTCTCCTTTTGTCTAGGACCACCAGCAGGTTTACCAGGAATCAATGCCTTGATGTGTTTTATGTAGCAATTAGTACAGAGAGCCGTGTTTCATCACAGCATGCTAGGCTCGACTAGGAGCTTCAGAAATTAAACTCACATGGGATTAGCAGTTTTTACTCACCTGGGGAGTGTGGGTGGGTGTGTGTGTGTGTGTGTGTGTGTGCGTGCATGCGTGTGTGTGCGTGCGTGTGTGTAGGGGTAGAGAGAGAGTGGGTAAACTGTGCAAAACAAATAGAATACAAATGAACTGAGTATGAAACAGAGCGAAGGCTTTTGCGTAAGAGTTGGCAGCTCTTTTAGACTCAGTCCAGGGAGACTCCTGGGCTAGACTCCTCCGGTCTAACCTCCCCCCCTCTCCCTCCCTCCCCCCTCCAGCCGGGAGAAGCTGTGGATCTGCATGGAGTACTGTGGAGGAGGGTCTCTCCAGGACATCTACCATGGTGAGCTCCTGTCTGGTCTGCATCTTCCAGGGCCAGTCAACCTACACAAACAATCTGCGTAATTCTTGTTGACATTCCTGAAGGTCCCCCTCTTGGCGTTTGAATCTGGTGTAGGGTCCGCCGCAAGCTAACACGATCTTTAACCCCTGAATCCCATGACCTCAGATGACTTGCACGTCCCCTGAATCTCTCCCTCCTTGTCTCTCTCTGTTCAAGTGACGGGCCCTCTGTCCGAGATGCAGATAGCCTACGTCTGCAGGGAAACTCTGCAGGTAACACTGAACTCCTCGACTCGTTGGACATTCCACTACATTCAGTTCATTTTACAACAGCCACTAGGCTTGGTGCAACAATAGTTTACAACTTCAACATGTTAAAGTGCAGTGCAACAGTCACTCAAGTACAGTATTACATAGTACAGTACAACATAGATCTACAACATGCATATACTGTAGTGGCCTCGACGTGTCTGCAATTTCAACCTTTAACACTCTACCCATCGTTGTATTTCACAGGGTCTTGGGTACCTGCACACCAAGGGAAAGATGCACCGTGACATCAAGGTAACCAGGCTCCGCCCCACCCAGACACCACTGAATGTAGCTGCGAGGCGGTCAAGCCAGCTAGGGTGTGAAACAGAGAGAGAGAGAGCAGGGAAGCACGTGACCTGCGTGGTTACCGCCAGTGCTTCTGAGAGCTCGCTTGCTCCCCCCTTGCTCGCCCCTCCGCTGGGTTATCACAGCAGGGCATGTCCTGGCTCTGCTTAACTCCACACACATGCACACTCACACGTAGCACTTCCTGTTTCCTCGGCCTCCGGAGCTCCAGGATGCCTGGCGACAGGCCTGTCAATCACAAACAGCTCTCTCTTGTGCTCTCTCTTTCTCTCTCTGATGCAGCCAGGGGACCTGCTAGAGGACCCCTGTCAGCTACAGCAGTCCATCAGTGTGTTAAGACCAGAGTGCTCGTGGACAATTCATGACACTATATTTGTGGTTATTTTTGATGAACCAGGAAGGACTTATTGAGATTTGAAAGTTATTTTGTTACACGTGACCTGTCCAAGTTAGGCATCACATGACATAACTGCTTCGATAATAATAATGAATACGTATCTATCTTAGTAGCATAGCGAGGACCTGCCTGTGAACATGCTTAGTTGTCAGTGGAGAGGATTTGAAAGCAGGGCTCTCATGGTTGTGCAGAAGTGAGAATTGTTGAACTATGCATGACTTGTCTGCGTCCACAGGGGGCCAACATCCTGCTGACGGACAACGGTGACGTGAAGCTAGGTGAGCCTGTTCTGCTGCGTCATGACTGGAGGCAGGGGGTCTGGAGGCAGGGGGTCTGGAGGCGGGGGGTGGAGGGGGGGTCTGTGATGCGGGGTCTGGAGGGGTTGAGGGGGGTCTGGAGGCAGAGGGTCTGGAAGCAGAGGGTCTTTGGGCAGAGGGTCTTTGGGCAGAGGATCTGGCGGCGGGGGGTCTGGAGGCGGGGGTCTGGAAGCAGAGGG
>BROE01000009.1:8304049-8419821 GCA_036571765.1 Plecoglossus altivelis
GGGTCTGGAGGCAGAGGGTCTGGAGGCAGAGGGTCTGGAGGCAGAGGGTCTCAGGCCAGTGCCTGACTGCCCTCTGTGAGTTACCTAACCTGAATAGACTTGTCACTCTTTTTCACAGCTGACTTTGGAGTCGCAGCCAAAATTACCGCCACCATCGCCAAGAGGAAGTCCTTTATTGGGACACCTTATTGGTGAGCCAATCAGCATCTGAAAAGGGGTATTGTGGTTCTGTGGCCGTTGAGGAAATGGCACCTTTTCTTGTTCGGGTTCATGCTTGGCATATTCCTGGCTGGGGTCTTGTAGTCATAGCAAACCTGTTTAGTCTCTTTTTAAAGTGAACTCTTTATCTGAGCTCTGCCTATTTAGATAGTTTGAATACAATGACAAATTGTATATATTAGATCATACTTCTTGCAAAGGGTTTGTATCTTAACAGCCTCATATCAGTTTGCCCTGAATAAAAAGTCTGATGTGAAACCTCCATAAAGACTTCCTTTATGTCTGCGCTCGTGCAGGATGGCCCCAGAGGTGGCGGCGGTGGAGAAGAACGGAGGCTACAACCAGCTGTGTGACATCTGGGCGGTGGGCATCACCTCCATCGAGCTGGCCGAGCTGCAGCCCCCCATGTTCGACCTCCACCCGATGAGGTACCTCTTCCACTTCCCAGCCAATCAGGTCGCCGGCCGCCGCATCCGTCACGGAGGGCTGCCTCATGTTGTCCTGGAAACGAGCAGTTTTTTTTCCATGTTTGCCGCAGGGCCTTGTTTCTGATGTCTAAGAGCAGCTTCCAGCCTCCCCGGCTAAAGGACAGAACCAAGTGGTGAGTCTCCCCCTCAGAACAGCAGCGTTCACCTTCCCTCCGAGATGGAGGTACTCCTCACCAAACATGATGCTTGACTGACCCCCCGTCCCCTGTCTCTCCAGGTCTACCGCTTTCCACAACTTTGTCAAAGTGTCTCTGACCAAGAACCCGAAGAAGAGGCCCACAGCAGAGAAGCTGCTCACGGTAACCCTCTCCTCCACGCCGTCCCTCGTTCTGAAGAACACACCTGACAGGAACGAGCCTTCCTATTTGCCGCCCCGAATAATAGCGGTCTGTGATGTCACAGGGGCAAGAAGAATGTGTCTGCCACGTTGTCCAGATGACTTTGATTAATGAGACATGGGGTTAATGACAGTATTTTAAACGATAGAATGACTGTAATTAGACTGGCCCAGTGAGCCCTCCCAGGAGATGAGAGTCTGGCAGATGGATCGGATGTCTAGTAGTCTGCACCCAAACACCCATCTTGTTTGACGTAGTTTAGTTTTTATGTTTGAAGTGTCTCTGGTAAAAGACAGGCTGTTCCTTCACTCTGACCTCTTCAATAACCACTCAGTTTGCATCGGTGGTTTTCCGCTATACTTTCTACATGTACTATTTCTGTGTTGCTTCGGATCCAAAATGGCCCAATTCAATGAAGGAAATGTGACGTGTGTGTGATTGGCTGGTTGCAGCACGTGTACGTGGGCCAGACTGGTCTGACCAGGAGGCTGGCGGTGGAGCTTCTGGACAAGATGAACAACCCCGACAATAACCAGCACTTCAGCGAGGTGGACGACGATGATCTGGAGGTACGGTGGGGGTGCTGGAGGGACGGTGGGGGGCTGGAGGGACGGTGGGGGGCCAGTGGCAGGGCCGGAGGGATGGTGGGGGGATGGAGGGAGGAAGGTCCGGAGGCAGGGAGGGGCGGGGGGGTGGCCGGTGGGGGGGCCGGTGGGGGGGCCGTAGGTACGTTTGGCCTGTCTGAAGAGACATTCTCGTCCTTAAGGCTCTCTACATGCAGCCTGCGCTGCATGATGTTATTTAGCCTTTAGTGTTTATGAGTTAGTGCAGATGAAAGTTAGTTAAATATCCCTCCTTACTTTAGGTGAGGGGCTGTGTTGTCTGAACCAGGTTCTGTTTGGCCCTCATCATTTTCTCTGCCCATAACTTTTCCTCCTCGCTCTAACTCTTTTTCTCTCCCAGTATCCCTCCCTCCTCTTTCTTTCCCTTTACGTACCCTTCTCCCTTCCTCTCCCTCTCTCTCTCTCTCTTTCTCTTCTGTCCTCTCTCTCTCCCGCTTGCTCTACCCCCATATTAGTATTCCTGCTGGTATGAACATCTCACTTGTGTGCAGGCCAAGTCCCTGGTCCCAGTGTCTTTAGCAAACCCATTGTTCCTGCGTCCTCTGACGCTGCCCAGCTCCAGCACAGCAGCAGCTCTGCTTCTGCTCTGAGCAGACAACAGCAGCACACAGTCCACACCAACATGACGTTACACACATGCTTGGGTCAGCCACAGCGCCGCTCTGCAGAGCTGTCCTCTGGTGGATGTGCTGTGTAGGACTGACCTTCTAAGTCTTCCCATGGTTGCAGGGTTTTAGTGCCCCTAGATAACTTATCACTGCTGGGTCCATTCATGCTGATAAGGCTTTTATGACCCAGTTTCTCTCTCAGCTACTGGTTTTTACAACCTGACGACATGTTTACGTTCCGTTTTGTGTCAAGTTAGTAGTTCTGTGTCCAGTGTCCACTAGCTGACCATGTGCCTGCTGCGTTCCTCCCCAGCCCCTGTCTGCAGTGAGACACACCATCCGCTCCACCAACAAGCAGGCCAGGTCAGAGAGGACGCGCTCCGAGATCAACTGTAAGTGACTCGTCCACCCCCCCCCCCCCCCTCCAGCACCCCCAGACCCTTCCCACATTACACTGCTCAGACCAGCCCCCCCCCCCCACCATCCTCCTCATTGCACGTCCCAGCTGTCAGTCATGCTGTAAGACGGGCCATGTCTCTCCGAGGCAGCCGGGGTGATCCTGCTAATCCTGGAGGGTGGCAGAGGGCCAGGCCGCAGCATGGGAGCCCGCTGTAAAAATAACCTGGAGATTCACGGAAGGGGAAAGTGGCTGGAGATTTGTGTGTGTGATTGGGGCGTGTGCACAATGGGTGTTTGTTGGATTTGGGTGCACGCGATTAAGGCTTTTGCGTGTGCCGTCTAGAAAAGACACCCTGTTGCTGCTTTCCTGTTTGTTGAAAAAAAGGGTGTTTTGTCTAGTATTGGAATGACTAAGGTGTATGTGTGGGTTGTGTTCTGTAGCAGCGGCAGCCTCATGTTCTGTTTGTCCCTGGGGGAGTGGATGTTTGCTGTCGTTTCAATGAGCAGTGAAATGTAGCAGTAGAATCCCAGTTGTGTGTGTGAGTGTGTGCGTGCGTGCGCGTGCGTGCGCGTGCACAGCAGATTCCTTACCCATCAGACCAGTTCCCAACACGTGCTCCCTGTGTGGAAGTCTCTAACATGTGTGGAGGTCTTAACTCTGTGACTGTCTCTCCCCCCCTGAAGCCCACAGTCCCCCAGACCAGGCAAGCCCCTGCCCCAGCCCTAGCCCTACCCAGGACAGAGGGGACCCAGGTCAGTGACAGAGTAGTGAGCTAGCCATTCAACTGCGTGACAGTTTCCTGGCAGTCTAACTTGGGTGTTCAATCAGGATTCTAAACTCTAGTCTCTAAAGAAATGAATCCCAATTCGATCCGAGGATTTGAATAACCCACTGTGATGTATGAACTGGGATCTATCCAAGTATTAGCAGGTCGTAGACCCAGTCTGATGCTAGTGTAGAAACTGAAGGAGGCTGAAAGCCACTTGGTTCCTTGTCCTCCACAGTAGAGGCTGCACAGTCATGGACATGCCAGGCTAGGAATGGGAAAAGAACCATTACAACATCCAATTTCTGTAATCACCCCCACACACACAACCCCCCAACCCACACACAGACATTGACTCATCTATTTCTACACTAGAGACTTGACAACAAGCACATTTGTATCATTTCTTTTGCATTGTGTCACCTCCGACTTACCGGATAAGGAAGCTTTAAATGTTCTACCTCATACGAACCTTTTTCTTGTCTTTGGTTTGATATGACAAGTGCTCATGGGGGACTGTACAAACTCAGACGAGCGCGTGACAGAAAAGGTTATGTTTACACTGATCCAGTCCGAATTCCCCCGAGAGGTTCCGCAAGTCATTTTAGTTCAGGTGTGGCCTGACATCACTCCTCCGGTTACTCATGGTTGCTCTGGATTTAACTTTGGCTACGCGCCAGTTTGGGCTGCGAGGCTGCAACAGGAGTCACAGTGTTTGTGACAGTAGTCACGGTGTTTGTGACAGGAGTCACAGTGTTTGTGACAGGAGTCACATCACAGTGGGAAGAGCAAACCGAACTGCCAACAAGAGTTGCAGCGAAGCTATTCCCCTGGATTGCATTACAAAGTCCCTTCTACTGTGTCAGAGTTGGTCTTGCGGGAAGGTGTTTTTTTTGAAGGCTGTGCAGCGTCGTAGATCCTCTGCCCTGCGTTAGGCAACGGGGCCCTCTAGTGGCGGCAGTGCGGAACTGTTCTCTAATGTCTCGTGTTGTTTCCAGTTGACAAGGTCCAGTTCGAAGCTCCCCTGCGGAAGGAAACGGAGGCTCACTCTGAAATGGTGATCATCTCCATCACGCACAAACACACTCACTCAAAATCATGTTATCTGCTTAGCTGGTGGCCACTGACGCCTCGTGCGACTGAGAGGCGGAGCCACCTCCCTTTATTGCGATTGGCTGACGTGTGTTTGTCCGCCTCCGCAGGACGTGACCAAGGACAGTGACTTCCCCTCCCCCTGGGGGCCCTTCGCCGAGGGAGGCATCACTACCAGGTGAAGCCGCGACAACCGTTATCGCGGACGCCAATCCCGCTCTTATTTTGGCCTCCTGACTGATGTCCCATCCTCAGGGCAATGTTAGGAGAACAGCATGGTCTAATGTGCATCCCAGTGCACATTCTGAATCTGTAAAGAGTGTTTTATCGAAATTAGTGTTCATTTATGATAGCAATGTACTAATCCCCCTGCTTATTCTAACTGACCAAAGCGGAGAGAACTAAACAATCCATTCCTGTCCCCCATCTTAACTGGGGGTGCATGCTTGTTCTGGCCAGACTAACCTGTGTTCTCCCCGCTGCCGTCCTGTCTGTGGCCCCTCACCTGGTCACAATGTGCTTAGCGATGGAGGTCCACCCGCCTCTCCTTCACCATGTGCTTTGACTCTGCCCTTTCATTTTGTTTCTCCTCTTCCTCCTCGTGGCTCTCCTGTCCTCTCAAGGAGCCTCCTCAAAAGCGTTGAGGAGGAGTTGTTTCAACGGTAACTTCACGCTGTGTGTCTCGTGGCGTGCCGTCAGCTCCGCTCCTCCACTGGTGGTCGTGTGTGTGTGTGTGTGGCAGACCATCCCTAGCCCTGCGTGCGGTGGTGTGTGTGTGCGCCATGCTCCATAACCACGCCCCATCGCTCCGTCCCTCCCATAGCCACTTGGTAATGGGAGGGCTGGGTGTAGCTCAGTGGGATTTGACATGTGTTGACATCTTCTAATAAATCAAGTTCAATAGGTCATAGGTTCGAATCCCCTTTACAACTTTTTGGATTAAGCGTCTGCTTAATAAACACATGTATAATTTAAATGCTTTTTAATGTATTATTTACGTACCATAGCTGGCTGGCGACTGCTAGTCTAAGCTGGGAGACAGAACACGCAAGATCGTTTAACTGCCAAGTTCATGTTGCCACACGACAAATGACCCTTTTATGGCAGCGTTAACAACGCTAGATCACGCCAAGCTAGATGGTGATGAGCCAGCAAGTCCTGGTTGAAAGGTCTCCTACTCTCCTGAAGGCTGCTGGTGTCCTCACTGAGCTCCTCAGATCCCTGCAGCTTGCTTCCTATGCTGACGTCACGTAGTCTCGCCTCTGCTTGGCCATGGATGCTCCTGGCCGCATCCTTTAGAAATACCTTCGGTCTCTCTTTCTTGGTTCTCTCTCTCTGCCTCTGCCAAGCACTGTGGTGTTTCAGCTGCGCTACCTGTAGTTGCTGGTATAGTCAGGCACACCTGGTCAGATGTGGTCCATCGTTCATCAAACCCGTTCATCTAGTCCAGGGGTGAGCAACCTTGGTGCACGAAGAGCCACTGTCCTGAAGGTTTTAGATGTTTCCTTGCTCCAGCACGCCTGATTCGAATGAAGGGTCATTATCAGGCTTCCACAGAGCTTAATAACGACCTATTTATTAAAATCAGCTGTGCTGGAGCAGGGAAACATCTAAAACCCTCAGGACATTGTCTCTTCAAGGACCAGGGTTGCCCAGCCTTTCCTCTAGTCCCTGACACTGTACTCCTCCTGTCCAGATAGAAAGTACTGTACCCCCACCCCCTGTCCCCCCCTCTGACTCCTGCCTCTCTGCCCCTCCCCTCCAGTGGCCATGTCACCCACCTGGAGGATGCCTTCGAGGACATAGAGCTGTAAGCACTGCTCCACCACACTCAGCATAGCCTCCCCATCCCACCCCCCCCAGCCCTCAAATTCAGTGTTCTCACTCTGCTTCCAGGTCGACCCTCAAACAAGGAGTCCCTCCTCCCCTGCCCCCCAAGGTGAGGCCCGTTTGAGTCGAGCAGCGGAACGCAGGAGAGTTGGCGTCCAGTTTGAGTAGAACTAGAACGGTGCTTTATTCGTAGCATTGGAACAGGTTATGTTAGTCCAAGGTGCTCCCCTGTGACCATGGAGCCAATGTTGACCCCTGTCTCTTCCTCTCATCCCTCAGCCCCGGCTGAGCAGCTCATCAGAGGAGGTGGGCCTCCACGAGGAGCGGAGCCTGACTGTGCGCAGGTTCCCCGCTGCGGAGAACGGCCCGGGCCCACGGCGCCAGAGCAGCCCGGAGCAGGGCAACAAAGCGGAGCACGCCGCCCCCGACTTCCTGTCTGCCAGCGTCAGCAGCCCCGGGAGGCTGTCACGTGCCTCTGACCCAGGTAACACACACTCATAACACACACACATACACACAGTCCAGTTAGCCTAGCTGGCCCAGTACATCACTTGTCTTTTCAGGTTCCTAACTAGCTTGATAGTATGGCTTACGTTGGGGGGTGCTTTGTCTAAATTAGAAACCATTTTGTCTCTCCAAGCTCTCAGCCAGTCAAAATGTAAAGGTAAGGATTAATGGCTTTATGTAACCATATCTCTTTACTGTATTTGGAGGTTAATACAGGCTCTACATTGTGTGATGTCATTGTGTTGTATCATTGAGATGGTTCATCATTATGCTCTCGTTTTGCCGTGGTTCTGTCATGATGACTAGACTCAGCCTAACTCCTCCCCCTCCCCCTCTCTGTGTGAGCAGAGGACTCTGACAGCAGTGGGAATGGAGACAGTCCCAAGCCTGCCACCAACCATCCCCACCCCAGGGAGAAGAAGGACTACCCTGTACGTCGGTCTCGCCTCCCTCTACATGCACCACATCTGTCTCTGCAAGGGACCTTTCAAACTCCCTGATGTCAGATCACTCAGTCTAGGAGCTTTTGAATTACTGTCACCATCTATCTCACTACCTGTCTCATCTAGTCTGTCTCTCCATCATCACGTCTAATCTATCTCTTCATCTCATAACTGATCTGTAAACCTCATCTAATCTCTATTTGTCTCATGCATAACAACAAGGATTTGGTAGAACGGATGGATATTTGCCATGTGTGGGCAGGTTTATTTGTTTACTGGTCATGTAAAGTTCCCCTCTTGTTAAGTGTCCATTCCACTGACGGACACAGCTCTGAGCCTGAGGAAGGTTATTCCTCTCCTATTGGTCTGAGACTATGGTAGTTGAAGAGGGGCGCTGAGCAGTATTCTGCCACCTCAGGAAACAGCCTCGCGTTGCTTTCAGGGTTAACCAGTTGTAATTCGGTTGGCCAACACCCCTCAAGACTTGGATCAACTGAATATTCTCTGTCTCATCTCTGTATCCTGCATCTAACTGGAGTTTGTTTCCTCCCCCTGCCAGAAACCTGCCATCAACGGCCTGCCTCCCACCCCTAAAGTCCTGGTGAGTAAACTGCCAGCCTGGCGGCCGGCCCCTCCAGCATTGCTGCTTGGTCGCTTTCTACCGAACACCCGTCATTAAACTCGCTCCGACCTGCAGTTCAATACCCTGTACCCCAGGCTCGGTGTTCCCACGGTTACCGCGGTGTCTGCTGGTCCGCCTCGAGGCTGTGGTTCAGTAAACATGACCTGGTGTCTCGCAGGAAGGGCTCCGAGCGCTGCGGTTCAGCGGCGCTCTCTGAACTCTGTCCCTTGTCTCTCTCTCCAGATGGGAGCCTGCTTCTCCAAAGTGTTTGACGGCTGCCCGTTGAAAATCAACTGCGCCACATCATGGATTCACCCAGACACCAAAGGTAACGTCAGGCACATCTCGCCTGTGCTTTCTTGGGTTGTTTGGTGGTGAATCCTAGGGGTTTCAGAGACCGAACTACAGGGAGGAGGGTTGGAGAATGGTGATTGGCTGTGTTCATGTATCACTTCAAGCCTTGAAACTCCAAAAAGGAGGGGGAAAAACTAAGGTTTCGTTATTTATGAAGGAAAAAAGAAAAAGCTGATGAGGTGTCAAGTTACTCTTTAACATGAAAGCACACAATTACCCTTTTCTTCTTGTTAAATATAGACCAGTATCTGATTTTCGGGACCGAAGATGGCATCTACACGCTGAACCTGAACGAGCTTCACGAAGCCACAATGGAACAGGTGGGACTCCCCCTCGTCTCCTGACGACTGAGCGACATGTCGCGTCCTCCTCTCTTCACCATCAAACAGCACTCTGCCTCTGGTCCACCTCAGGGAGTCTGACTGATTGTCGTCATGGTTTTCCTTTCAGCTGTTTCCACGAAAATGCACCTGGCTCTACATCATCAACAACAACCTGATGTCGCTGTCAGGTGAGGGGAGGGAGGACACTCCCAGCAGCCTCTCTTTCAGCCACTCCTGCACTGGCTGCCTTGTCGGCCGCTGATATCTGATTGGCTCTGAGGGCTGGTACAATTACCTGGTATCTGCAGCTTGTGAGCGGCAGTTTGTTTGAAAGCTATTGAAAGGACTTTATGAAAGACCTTCTGAAGCGTGTATGTCTCACATCTGATGACACAGCCCTCTCCCACACAGCCCTCTCCCACACAGCCCTCTCCTACACAGCCCTCTCCTACACAGCCCTCTCCCACACAGCCCTCTCCCACACAGCCCTCTCCTACACAGCCAAATCAGTTACTTTTCATGACACCTGGCTGCGCTAGCCGAGTACTTTGATTGTTTGACTGAATGAAAGGCCTTTTTGTAATTAAATGTAGCTGTTTGAAGGATTTGAGTCATAACCTGTTGTGCATATTTATTTTTGGGGTCTATGCTTCTGCTTTC
Organism: Plecoglossus altivelis; assembly: GCA_036571765.1. Taxonomy (NCBI): domain Eukaryota; kingdom Metazoa; phylum Chordata; class Actinopteri; order Osmeriformes; family Plecoglossidae; genus Plecoglossus; species Plecoglossus altivelis. The sequence continues at coordinate 8,313,323 of BROE01000009.1, forward strand.
GTGGCTTGTTTCCTGGCTCCAGCTTCCCCTCATCATCTGTGGTGATCGAGGTCTGCCTGTGTGTGATGTCCACCCACAGACCTCTCTAGCCCAATAATAAATGCGTACCACTATGTCACTCTTGGGTCTCACCTTTAGCTGTCTGCCACCCTGCGTATATTTAATCAGTTTTCTTCTCCTCTTCACTTGGCCACTCTCCCTGCTCCTCTCGTCTGGCTTGATTTGATATCCTACTAACGGCCTCACCAGAAGGTAATCATGCTTCCTTGTTCCATTCCTGTACCCTGGTCCTTGTTCCATGCCTGTTTCCTGTAGCCTCTACCCTGTTTCCTGTAGCCTCTACCCTGTTTCCTGTAGCCTCTACCCTGTTTCTTGTACTCTGTTTCCTCTACCCTGTTTCCTGTAGCCTCTACCCTGTTTCCTGTAGCCTCTACCCTGTTTCTTATACCCTGTTTCTTATACCCTGTTTCCTGTACCCTCTACCCTGTTTCCTGTACTTCTGCCATGTTTACTGTACCTTCTGCCATGTGTACTGTACCCTCTACCCTGTTTCCGGTACTCTCCACCCCGTTTTCTGTATCCTCTATCCTGCCTCCTTTACCCTGTTTCGTGTATCCTCTATCCTGCTTCCTGTACCCTCTATTTGCTTCCTGTACCCTGTTTCCTGTACCCTCTCCCCCGTTTCCCGCACCTTCTACCCTGTTTCCTGTATCCTCTATCCTGCTTCCTGTACCCTCTATTCTGCTTCCTGTACCCTGTTTCCTGTACTCTCTATCATGCTTCCTGTACCCTCTATCCTGCTTCATGTACCCTCTATCATGCTTCCTGTACCCTCTACCCTGTTTCCTGTACCCTGTTTCCTGTACCCTCTACCCTGTTTCCTGTATCCTCTACCCTGTTTCCTCTACCCTGTTTCCTGTACCCTCTATCATGCTTCCTGTGCCCTCTATACTGCTTCCTCTACCCTGTTCCCTGTTTCCTGTACCTTCTATCCTGCTCCCAGCACTCTCTACCCTGTTTCCTGTACCCTCTATCCTGCTTCCTGCACTCTCTACCCTGTTTCCTGTATCCCCTAGCCTGTATCCTCTACCCTGTTTCCTGTACCCTCTATCTTGCTTCCTTTAGCCTTTTTCTCGTACCATGTATCCTGGTCAATGTTCCGTACTTTTACACAATTTCCTAACTTTGGGTCACAGCTAACTTTTCTATACATGCTGCTGATTCTACCAGATGGGGGCATTTAGAGGGGGAAACACAGATAGAGTATGTGGTATGTTAAGGGTTCTCGGTTAGATACGGTCTCCGTGCAGAGAGATGATGGCCTGATGTCATATTTACACCCTGGCCACAGGGAAAACCTTCCAGCTCTACTCCCACAACCTCATTGGCCTGTTTGAGCAGCTGAAGAAGCCTGGCCTGGCAGCTCAGTTCCAGACCCACCGCTTCCCAGACAAGATCCTGCCCAGGTAAGAGAGTCTGGCTTGGGCTAACAGACCTGGCCTAGTCTGGGTCCAGGTCCCTCCTACTGGAGGTCATCTGCGTCTTTACGACTATGGACACAAGCTGCCTGTTTTGGTGTCCGCAGGAGGTTTGCCTTGACAACTAAGATCCCAGACACAAAGGGCTGCCACAAGTGCTGCATTGGTAAGTTATGCTTCCCCCGCCAGCCACTCTCTCTGTGTGCTCCACTGCTGTTGCCTGTCAACACAGCGAGGCTCATGCAGGGCCGTATAAACACACTCTAGGGTTCATTTGCTTGCAGGAGCGCATCTCCCAACTGGTCCAACCATTAAAATGTCTTCAAATTAGTTTGGTCACTGCTTCTGTCTGTTTTGTATCATTCCTCCATCTACTGACCTGTCCCCCCTCCTAACCAATCCCCTTTCTCTCTCCGCCCCTCCCACCCCAGTGAGGAACCCGTACACGGGTCATAAGTATCTATGTGGAGCGCTGCAGTCAGGCATAGTGCTGCTGCAGTGGTACGAGCCCATGCAGAGATTCATGCTGATCAAGGTTAGTGGCTCACCTTGTCCTAAAGCACTGCTCTCTTGTGTTCTGGACCTTTCTCTGGAGTGACTGCCATGTGTTTCTGTCTCTCTCTGTTTCTCTGCCCCTCTTGTGCCCCTTCATGGCACTACTCTACTCTCACATCCTCTTCACATCTTTTGAAACCTTTCTTTCTCCTCTCCTTTTCCTCCTGATCCTCTCTTTCTCTCCTGTCTCTTTCCTTCTGTTTCTTCCTCCATCCATTCTCTCTTCCCCTACTTCCCTTCTCTCTTTCTCACCCTCCCTCTTTTCTCTCTTCCTCACCCTTCCTCCCTTCTCTCTGTTTCTCTCCTGTCTCTTTACTTCTGTTTCTCCCTACCCTCTCTCTCTCCCTCTATTCCTCACCCTCCCTCCCTCGCAGCACTTTGACTTCCCCCTGCCCAGCCCCCTGAAGGTGTTCGAGATGCTGGTGGTCCCAGAGCAGGAGTACCCCATGGTGTGTGTGGCCATCAGCCAGGGCACAGAGCCAGGCCAGGTGGTGCGCTTTGAGACCATCAACCTCAACTCCTGCTCGTCATGGTTCACCGAGATGGGCTCCCGTACGTACATGATGACATCAGAAGTGGGATTGTTTTAATGATGTCGTTTAATACGGCTGTCCTTGAAGGTGACAGTTTGGTTGTATGTGTGACCCTGGTGGTGTTTTCTTCTAGCGGGACATCAGGTGGACGCCATCCACGTCACCCAGCTGGAGAGAGACACCGTGCTGGTGTGTCTGGACAGTAAGATGACCCTCTGTCACCTCTTACACACACACACACACACACACACACACACACAAACTCCCCTCACACACATCCCTGTTAACAAACACTAACATTCTTTGTTGCTGATGCTAGTAGTCAGCAGCCGTTAGACATGCAGACATTGAAGTGTGATCTCTCTCTGATAGACCTTACCTGCCTTGATAGTTGTCATGGGTCTCGCTGGTCGTTATAGACACTTGCCTTTCACAACAGGAGGCTGTGTTGAAGTTATGTTGTTGATAACAGGATCTCAGCCAGTGACTGTGGCCCACTAAGACCTGATTTTGCAGTGAACTGAATCACTCATTAAATACTGTCTAAACGATAGATACTCTATATGAACACAAAATACTCAAAGTATTTATCATTTACACAAAGTACTAAATACTTTCTCTGGCAGCTGAACACTTTGTCTAAATAATAAATACTGTCTTGATACTAAATATTAAATATTTTATACTCTGTGAAATAGTGTGTCCAAACACTGTACTTCATCTCATTTTTTTCAGAAAATTTGAAGATTGTGAATCTCCAGGGAAGACTAAAGTCCAATAAGAAGCTGGCGTCAGAGCTTAGTTTTGACTTCTGCATCGGATCTGTTGGTGAGCCCTGTCTCCAGATATCTAGTCCCCATTCAGTTACTCTGACTGGGAACGCGAGAGGAACTAAGCGCCCAAAACTCTTATTTGAATTGAACTCATCACTTTTCAGGAAAAGCATCGGAGTTTTAAGTCCCCTCACCCACACATTTTCACCAGAAAGGATTGTTTGACAGCATGAGGGCTTTGGTGGTTGTGGGTGTTTGGTTGCTCATGAAGGCTTTAGTCATGTGAGAGCATAGCAAGCTGAGTCTGTGTCCTGACGTGTCTGTGTCACCCTGTCCCCTGTTCTCTCTAGTGTGTCTTCAGGACAGCGTGCTGGCCTTCTGGAAACACGGCATGCAGGGGAAGAGCTTCAAGTCCAACGAGGTGAGCGCTCCGCAACGGACGCGCACAGCCACAACACACATGCCCGCCAAGACACACACATTGCCACCACACATACACACACACACACACACCACAATAACACTTGCTCCACCAGCTACAACATACACACACACACACCATAATAACACACACTCCACCAGCTACAACATACACACACACACACACACATACCACAATGACACACGCTCCACCAGCTACAACATATACACACACACGCACACACACCATAATAACACACACTCCACCAGCTACAACATACACACACGCACTCACACACACCACAATAACACGCACTCCAACAGCTACAACATACACACACACACTCACACACACCACAATGACACGCACTCCACCACCTACACCACACACACTCGTAACACACTCAAAACACCCAGCACACACCACCTGCCAATCAAGGGAGGTTTCCGTGTCTTATCTGCCCGCTGGTGTGTTTGTTCAACACCTGAGGCCACAGCTCCCTTGGGGCGTGTTGACTCGCTCCGTGGCGTCCCTGAGGAGGAGCACGCAGCGTGTCGTCGTGACGACACGCTGACCAGGGAATGGAGTTACCCACCTTTCACCCAGGGCTTCGTGTTAACCTGATCACCAGCACCTGGGCGCGCACACACATTTATACATGCAAACACTTTGCCTTGTACACGCACACACACGTACAGGCGCGCACACGCTCATTCACGCAGAAGTTCAGAGATCGCGGGGAGGTGAGGCGTTTTGTGTTTTGTGAAAGGTGATAGGGCCACCTTTTCCAGGTGAGCCAGCGTGTCAGACAGGGCTGTGTGTGCGAGGGCCAGGGAGCAGCAGTCAGCTGGCCGGGGCCTCTGGCTCCTGGCAGCTCTTGCTGGCCCCAGAGAAATGTCAGGGGCCATGCAAAATTCATGTTCAATCACAAACGCAACAGCTGCAACACAGGGAGTTCTGCTGAATAATTTAGCCGTCGTCTCCTGGATGATGGCTTTGAAAAGCGGAGGCAGCGAAGAGGGCCCGAGCCTATTGGTCCCTAAGCGCCTCAGAGACGGTGCCGCCTGGCCCCCCCACCTTCCCCCACCTCCACCGCCTGTTTGAAGAGCCGTGCCCTCCTGCGGGAGCAGGAGGAGGAGGGGAGGAGGAGGGGAGGGGGCTCACGCCTGCAAGGTGTGACCGAGCCGCTCTGCTTCAGCAAGTCGACTTGTCGACCTGACGGCTCCTGGCGCGCTCGACACGCGGCCCACAATACAAGATGGCCGACAAGTTTGGCCCCTGGCCTCCGGGCCTTGTCAGAGATATCCAAGCTTCATACAGAGAGGGCCGGGGTGTCGTCGTGCCGCCGAACGCCAAACACTTCCGTCTCAGCGCTTCCCTGTCTCCTGGCTGGGAAAACAGCTTCCATGGAAAGCATGGACACGCCCTGTGTTCCAAACCGGTTTAGTTTGGAACCTGATTTGTTTGTAGCAAGAAAGGGTCTGTGTAGTTGCTGGTAGTTGTTTTGTCTCTTCAGTAGCTCCCTGAGAGAATCACTTGTATCCTATTTGACGTTACGTCACGATCTCTGGGGCTCAAGCACTCTAGGTAGTGGCCAGGTTTAGAGCCCATTTACTCTGAGTCATCTGGTTTTCCATCGCTTCATCTGCAGGTGACCCAGGAGATCTCAGACCCCAGCCGAGTGTTCCGCCTGCTGGGATCTGACAGGTGAGACCGTCAGAAGCATGACTATTCCTTCTCTCTCAAGCACCCGTCCTCCATCTTTCTCAATCTCTTTCTCTCTCTGTCTGTTTGTCTCTCCGTCACCTATTTTTTTCCATGTCTATTTCTATTACTTTATCTACTTTCTATTTCTATTACTTTATCTACTTTCTATTTCTATTACTTTATCTACTTTTCCTTTATTCCTTCACTCTCTCTGTCTCTCTCTCTCTCTCTCTCTCCACTCCCTCATCCTCCTTTTCCTCTCCTCCCAGCTCGCTACCTGTGTTACAGGCTGTTTCAGGAGTGTGATTTATCTTTAGCCCCATGACCTCTATAAAAGCGAGTGTTGATCTGTCCAGCCAGGGGGGCGGGGCCAGCGTCCTCCCTCCTCTGTTTTATCATCGCCTGGAAACCACCAAACATCCTCCTCCCCTGGCTCTCTAGAGATCTGAGAGTTCTCTGAAGCACGCTGTGGCTGCCTCTGTTGCCCTGGCGACTCGAGGAGGGCCTGGGCGAGGCCAGGTAATAAATCCAGCGGCCATCTTTGACGGTTAAACCACAGAGTTGCGGCCCCGGGTGGGAACGGTGTTGCCCGGTTGCAAAACCAGGCCTTTTGTCTGTGTTGAATGCGGATACGTCCAGGGAATTGATTTATGTGTGTACAAGCACACGTCGTCAGCAACCACGCATCACCTCTGTCACATGTGCTCCTGTAACCAGGCGGACAGCAGAGCACCTCTTTGTTTTCTTCTGTCTCTCTCTTTCTCTTCTCGCCCCTCCCTCTCGTCCTCTCCCTCTCCTGGTCGTCAGACGGCAGAGAGGGTGCAGTGGGCTGGCTCCGCCATGGAGACAGTTGGTGGTGGCTCAGCACACGTAGCTGTGTCCAGGTAGCTGGGCCTCCAGGCAGGCCCGGACAGGTGAGCTGCCCTGAGCCCTGGACCCTGGACCCAGCCCTGCAGTGGCATCAGGACAGCTTCTCCCTGCCCTTCCCCCCCCCCATGTTTTATTAACCAGTGCCTGGGCACTGCCAGCCTGGTTTGAGTGTCTCTCAGCGCCTCTGTAATTTCATCTGATGGGTCGGACAGTAGGGACTGTACCCTGCTGTCACCCCTCTCGTCTGTCACCACCATGGGATGCGACATGTGGCTGAAGATGCTCCTGCTAGTCATGGACATCCCCCCCCTCCCTCCCCTTCCCCCTGTATCATATGCTGTTTTCCTGCGTGTTGTTCTGATACCGTGTTTCTGGCCTCTCAGGGTGGTGGTCCTGGAGAGCCGACCCACAGACAACCCCACTGCCCAGAGCAACCTGTACATCCTGGCTGGCCACGAGAACAGCTACTAGCCCCGGCCCCTGAGGAGGGAGGCCCCCCAGCCATGTGGGGAGACCAGCCCAGGAGTGGCAGATATTACCAGACTGAGCTCAGCCCTCGGGCCCCCAGTCAGCTGTCTCCCACTGGCCAGGACAATAGCAGGACTTTGGCAGCTGCCAAGTTGCTTTTCTCATCCAACACAGGAAAGCCCAGAGTTGAGGATCTGCATCCACAACTACAGCCTTACACCTGGGAGACACCTCCACGCCCAGCCAGGATCAGGGGCCAGTCCCCAGCAGGAGAGCCCAAGCTTAGGGGCACAGTCTGTCCCAGCATGACCTCACACCTGCAGACTACTCTGGCTTCTAAGTGATCAATATCTAGAGGTGAAAGAAAGTGCCATAAAAATTCATGTTTCTTAGTTCTAAAAAACAAAACAAACAAAAAAAAACAAAGATGGGAGATTTATATATTTTGAAAAGCCCTTTGTAACACGACCTTCCAGATGGGACTTCAGGTGAATGTGCTTAAGCCTAGACTGGGGCTTGATGTCTTGCCCCAAACTAATCCAGTGGTTAGGCCACAACTCCCATGTCTCTTACTCGATGTAGGCAATTTAACTATTTATTCATCTCTAATGCAAAAAGGGTAAGTTAAATTTGTATGTGAACCAGTGACAGGGGCAGTAGGCCTGCTGTGAGAGACCCTGTGAACATCAGCTGCCTGTCAAGCTGTCGCCGGGCAGGTTTGGGGTTTATTTTAACTGCAATGTCATCCTGCTCCTGCTGCTTATTTTAGACGTTACATGTCAAGCTTTCCTTCTGTTTCCTGTTTTTTTTTAATTTTTTTTTTTAAAACAATTTACTTTTACTCAATATTTGCACCATGTAAGCACTTTTGTACATTTCTTTTTTTAATTTAAATGACAAAATAAGGGAAATGCTTGTTTTTTTCATAACATCTTTGGCATTCCCTTCGCAAAACCTAATGTACGCTGTTTTTGTAATAAAAAAAGCTATTGTTAACAATATGAGCTTCTGGGCAGGTTGTCTGATGCAGTCAGGTGGATGGTTGGAATATTTTACATTGAACTCATTTAGCAGATGCTCTCATCTACTAAATGACACACTAATTGTGTACAGACTTAAGCAGGTCATAGGTACATAGTTCCTTAACCGATCACATAGAACTATCATCTCCCACATCTCAGATATATGTCGGTCCCAAAGGCCTGTTTTAGAAGAAGACGCGCTTCTGAAGAGTTTACGAGAATGTTAAACTTTTTTTCTTTTTTTTTTGGTTGTTTAAAATATGGCATTACAGCAGTTTGGGTTTCTGGGTATCAATTTGGATCGAATCTGCAACACCTTTCAACAAAGGAAATTCGACCCGATCAAAATGCTTATGATCAAATGGCTCAATGACCACAAGCCTTTGTTCGCTAAACCACCACGGCCATGGAAAGTGCTACATTCAATTTGTAAACACCACATGGAAACTCAAACCCTCAATTAGGGTATTCATCATGACCGGGCCGCCCACTGGTGCCAACCCTCCGCTCTACATCACACTGCGCCGTACAGAAGAGGAGGAGTCGGTCATCCAGTTCCTATGGGGACCAGGCTGAGAGGGAAAACGTTTGCGTGCTACTTTTACAGAACTGAATGCTCATATGCTCAGAGTACGTTCACACTGCGCGCTCCAAGCATCTCTTGTAGTTGAACGTCAAAACGTAAGTTCTTTTTGTATTTTGTATTTTTTCACAATCCGTCAACAGGTGGTTGTCCAATTGGCCTATTATGAAATTACATGATTTAAATGATTGTGTAATGTGTTGGAGTTCAACTTCATTTAGATGTTTTTTCCCCAGTATTTTGACAAATTACTAACCGTCCTGTAGACTTTGGCAGGCTGTTCTGTCAGACGGTTATTACACTGTTTAGCTGCCTTGTTAAGCTTGTACGGCAGAAGATATCGGGGTTTTAGAAGTGAGGAACATTGATTTCATCTAATTACAGCATGATTTTTGGTCCACGCAGGCCACTTTCAAATACTGCATGTTTATCTAAGAGCGTGTACTTTGCAATGCAAATGTTTTCGTTACGCAGTAACTGTTCAAGAGGCAGGTGTTGCGTTTCCTGGACTCCCTTGAGAATCTTTGCCCAACATGTTTACGATGGAAGTCCATAGGCAGCAAGGCAGCACTGTATATCACGTGGTCGAACTGTTACCACGAACACGGTCATTGTGAGCAACAAGGTTGCCTTAAAATGTCTAACACACTAGACTCGATTTTTCTATGCGTTTCACCTTGTATTACTTTGTATTTATTGTATCAGATGCTGACATGGCCTTACATTTAGACATTTAATCTGACCGTGTTACTCTTTTACTAAAGCGTTTTATCTGCTTATCAGGACGGGGGGGGGGGGGGAAGAAATATAAGAAATTCATGACTACATATATTACTGTTGGTGGTTGGTGTCTGACTCCTTCAGGCTGGTCTGTGTGCTTCGGACTGAAGGTGTGAACCTGCTGATGAACTGTGAGCGCTCCTAACCCTGCCTCAGCATGGAGAAGTATGAGAAAATAGGGAAGATCGGAGAAGGATCCTACGGAGTAGTCTTCAAGTGTAGGAACAAAGACAACGGGCAAATCGTGGCCATTAAGAAGTTTGTAGAGTCTGAAGACGACCCCATCATCAAGAAGATTGCGTTGAGAGAGATTCGAATGCTAAAGGTAACACAGCCTTGGAATTGTATTTTCTCTAAGACTAAACCATCTTTCCTTTGAGGGAGGGAGGCGAACCTTGTCCACGACGGCAAGTTTCTCACGATGTTTAAAGGCTCTGACCTTTCTTTATACCTTCTGTTAAAAGCCCATCAAGACATGTTTTGACACAGGGAAATCAAATCACCCACTTTTGAATATCGTTGTAAAGAGGGTCTGACACAAATTGACCATTAGGTTTATATTTATCATCAAACTGGATTCCTAAATGAAATTCACATGCAGAATACCATCAGCAGGCTTACTATAGAATGGCCTGCATAGTAAAAATGTGGAACAAACTTCTTTGACTTTTGCATTCAGCACAAGTTTTCTTTTTTTAAAGATAATAATCAAACATTCGTTTTAGAACAGAATATAGTAATGATAGTGTATCTTAAGGGTTATATTTGGACATGGGAAAGATAGTATTGTTGCTGTCAGGCAGTAGCGTCATGAGTCACCACAGGGCTCCTGTCATTCCTCCTAAACAGCGATGGCGATAGGTCACCATGGCAGGCAGCTGTTTATAACCGTTTGTAAAGACGGTTTTGTTTGGGGTTTGTTTGGTTAGACGTGTGGAAGCTTGCCTGAACAAACGAAACATAAAATGTATTGATTGCTTTGACACAAACCATGCTCGGTATCGCTTCTCTGTTGAACGCAGCCTACACACAGTGCTGCGTAAAGTTTTAATGAACTTTTATTTATACAGTCAGGTCAATTGAGAACAATTTATTTCTTAGAAACATCCCAAGTGCTGCAAGTAGGCCGTAAACTGTGTAGAAATGTATAGTGCTTTGTTTCTATTCTACCCAGCAACTGAAACATTCCAACCTGGTGAACCTGATTGAGGTGTTTCGACGTAAAAGGAAGCTGCACCTGGTCTTTGAGTATTGTGACCACACAGTCCTCAATGAGCTGGACCGTTACCCCAAAGGGTGAGACTCACACACACACACAATAAATACACAGCAGTGCAGTAGAAAACACACAGTGGGACACTGTTTCCCACTGTGTTTCCCGCTGTGTTTCCTGCTGTGTTTCCCACTGTGACTACATGCACATATTTGATCATGGACAGCTAGTATGTTCGCTTCCTAACTCCCACTAATCCAAACAGAGTATTATTTCAGCCAACTAGCCATTAGACTACAGGTAAATGCACTCTTACTGTCTACATTACTAAAGTGCACAGCCATAACTCCATAAGTTCCCCATCTACACAGTGTCAGCAGGACTTGATCCCTGCACACTGAAGGCATCGTTGAGTACGAGCTGCTTACACTGAGAGCAGCAGAGGACAATCAGCTTCGGTCGAATCCTTTGTAGGTGTCTGACAGGCTGCATTGCAAAATTGCCCATAAAGAATCCCCTGCATTCTACCAGTGTACACTATGCATGACATCCTATCAGAATCCCCTGCATTCTACCAGCGTACACTATGCATGACATCCTATCAGAATCCCCTGCATTCTCCCAGCGTACCCTATGCATGACATCCTATCAGAATCCCCTGCATTCTACCAGCGTACACTATGCATGACATCCTATCAGAACCCTGTGCATTCTATTAGCGTACACGACAGCGCTCTGCTGCAGCTTGAGGGTTTGACTGTTGCCAAGCAGGCTGTCCTGTTGGTTGTGGAATGTTTACAGTGATGCACACTCCCAGACGGCTGTAGCTGGTGGGGCTGCAAGCTGCAGGGGTTCTAAAGGCGCTCTCCGAAATGTGTTCTCAGTCCGAGGTGTTGGTACCCCAGGAGGAGCCCCCACTCTGGCCCCCAGCCTGGGGCTTGGGAGGGGAGAGGAAAGGGGGGGAGCACAGCTAGTGGAAGGAGGCGGTTATTAATTGCTAGTCACAAGCCTCGATTTAGCCATAACCCTGGCAACGCTGATAGATGGACCCTGTATCAACAAAGCGTTAGGCAGTCCAGTCACAATAGCAGGGTATCTGGCCTCCAGTTTCTCCCCCTTTAAGTGCCAGAGGGAACAGGAGAGACACTAGGCCTGGATGCTTGCTTGCTTTCTGCCGTTCTGACCGTTGTTTGGGTTTGAACCACAGTGTTCCGGAACACCTGGTGAAGAGCATAACCTGGCAAACACTCCAAGCCGTCAACTTCTGCCACAAACAGAATGTAAGTAGCCATCTGTCTACTCGCTTTTACAAGGAGAGGCTAAGAGACACAAACAGCGTTTGAATTCCTTTCAGTCTTTGTGACTGCTGTCGGCCTTTTACTATCCAGGAGTTAGGCTAATGTAGCACTTGCACTCTTGGAGTCGTTTTTCCCCAACTCTTAAAATCCACTTCACTTCACTTTTCAGCTATTTCAATATCATCCTGTCCTCCCTGGCAGCCAACGCTGGTTAATTGTTCTCTTTTACTGGAATTCCTTTCTCCTCGCTGACCAGTAGTTAATGTATCACAGGGACACAGCGGCAGGGCCTTTTAAACAGCCCGGAGAGCCGACGCCTGTTTCGATAAAAAAAAAAGTTGCTTCTCACAAATCTGCATCACAGACTTATTCCAAGACCACAGGTGCTATTTAAACTCCCAGAAGGGTTTACAGTTGGAACAGTCTACTTGGTTCTGAAGGTCATTCAGTGACTAACTGCAGTGTCTCACTTTGTTGCAGTGCATCCACAGAGATGTTAAACCAGAGAACATCCTTATCACAAAACACCAGGTCATCAAGCTCTGCGACTTTGGATTTGCCAGGATACTGAGTAAGTAGCGTTTCATGTCTGAATGTAATGCTATGTGACTGCTGTATGTGCCACTGCCACCTGGTGGACACTTAGAGTACTGCAACAAAAACGTTCCATTGAACTGAGGGATTTCATTTAAATGCTTTCTTGTGTGTTTCGTGCCCTATTTATTACGTATAAATGTGTCTCATATCCTTTTTGTTATTTAGCTTTGAATTTTGTATTAGAAATGTAATTTCCCCTGTCACATGTCGTCTCTCTGCTGTGACCCGGTCATTGACATGTCATACTCGTTCTGTCTCCCCCTCAGCCGGTCCGTGTGACTACTACACAGACTACGTAGCGACGCGCTGGTACCGGGCCCCGGAGCTGCTGGTGGGGGACACCCAGTACGGCCCCCCTGTTGACGTGTGGGCGGTGGGCTGCGTCTTCGCTGAACTGCTCTCTGGGATCCCCCTCTGGCCCGGCAAGTCAGACATGGATCAGCTCTACCTCATTAGGAAGACTCTGGGTGGGGGCAACGTTGGTGATGTTTTCACTCTTGTACCATCTGTTTTTTTGGAAATTAGTTTGTATTATGTCACTGCCTTAAATGAGCATCTCTCTTAGTGTGTGAGTGTGAAGTCTCATTTATTTCGTTTATCTCAGTTGTCGGGAGAGATTGGGTTTTCTTTGTCGCTTACAGGAGATCTGACCCTTCGACACCAGCAGGTTTTCAGTAATAACCAGTTCTTCAGTGGCGTTTCCATTCCAGAAGCACAAGAGATGGTGAGTTCCACATTTCCTTTCTTTCCAGTTTGGTTAATATTAGACAAAAACAACTGTCAGTGTGAAAAGTTGTATTTTCTTGTGTCTCCCACTTTAAAGGAACCTTTGGAGCAGAGATATCCTCATATCTCATATCAAGCACTAAGTCTTATGAAGGTACACTTGAAACACAATGTGAAAACAAACTTTGCTCCATCTCCCATGATTCGCCCTCCTTTTTTTGGTTGCGGTTACGTCTCCTTACGCGACTGACCCCTCCCCTTGACCTATGACCCCAGGGCTGCCTGCGGATGGACCCTCTGGAGCGGCTGACATGTGAGCAGCTGCTGGAGCACCCCTACTTCGACACCCAGCGGGAGGAGAGCGAGAGCGCCGCGCGCGAGCTCGACCGCACCACCAGGAGGCGCTCACGCATGACCCGGAAACACCTGCCCCCAGGGGTGAGGAACAGGACCGCGTCAAGAACTGCTCATTCAAATGGTTTTATGTGAAGAAATGTTGCTTTGAGTGATTTTTTCCCCCCAACATTTTTGTAACAGTGTTCTGGACTGTTTAGTGCTGTCCTCTGGGATGTGGTGTGCTTGGACAGTGGTTTAGTGCTGTCCTCTGGGATGTGGTGTGCTTGGACAGCGGTTTAGTGCTGTCCTCTGGGATGTGGTGTGCCTGGACGGTGGTTTAGTGCTGTCCTCTGGGATGTGGTGTGCTCGGACAGTGGTTTAGTGCTGTCCTCTGGGATGTGGTGTGCCCGGACGGTGGTTTTCAGGGATGTTTCTGCTCACTTCTAAAGTCACTTTGTTTCCGCCCCTCTAGTACTTACCACAGTTGACAAGTAGCAGCGTCTTCCCAGCTCTGGACAACAAGAAATACTACAACAATTTACGAAAGTTCAACTACCACTTCCCTAACATCTGAGTGAACTGCATCCCTGTTGCTACGTCGATATTGACCATCACGACCAGCTGTGCAGTCTGCTCAGCATAACCTGGGGAAACTGTCTGAAGATCCATGGTTTTGATTGGGCTCCCAAGGGCTGTCCTGGTTATGATGTCATTCTATGCACTTGTGTGATACTGAACTGTCATGTAAGGATCAGAAACACGTTTATCTTAAGAGGATTTCCTGTTTGACCACAGTGAGACCCTCCAGGACTGGACTCTGGCTGTTTCACTCTGAGCATATATGTTAACCATTCTTTGTATAATACCAACGTACAGTTACTGAAAGTACTATTACTCTGTGGTTTTGCCTGTATTTAAGGCCTATTTAGTTGTATTTCGTGTGACTATTTAGAATGACAATGAGCAAAAACTCTGCTCTGCTTTGTAGGTGTGTAGAATGACATGACATACTGCCTTATCTTTGCCAAATGTCTTTTTATATCATGAATAAGTGATCGTCTTGGTGGTGAACTAACTGTTAAAGTTTAAAACCCATCGTCTACAGTAAGTAATAATGTTTCAATTGACCATGATCAAATAGTTCAAACATGGCACAGACAGCAACATCCATCTTGATTTATTCAAAATAATGTCTAAAAGACAGGCTGTTTTCTGCGCTTCAGACAGTTTTCTGAAATATGATACATGCAGTAAATAAAACAAACGTTGTAGTAACAGTTCGTCAAATAAGGTGCTAAGGATTTCAATAGCCATGTATCTTCCAGCTCACAATGAAAAACCAAATGAATCCTGGTTTAAATGACTAATAATTCATTGTCATCCTCCATTTTTCTCCGTAGATGTCTTCCTCTGTACGTTGCTCTATAGTGGTGCTTAATGCGATGAATTACGAAAAAACAACAACAATAGGATTGGCAAATCATTCAAACTATGTTAAATTCAGTGGAATAAAGTGCTGTAAAAACGAAATGCCCCCAGCCTTCTCCATTCTTCACCCACATCAGCTTCAGAGGAGCTTCCATCATGTTGCCATGGCACCTCTAATTGGCCACACGCTCCAAGACTCAGAACCCAGGACTGGGACGCACAGGGAGTCGCGTTAGTCGAGGTCCAGGTCTATTTCCAGACGAGGCAGAGCAGTCTTTAACCTTTCCACGGTCTTCTCCTTCTCCTTTAGCCCAGGTAGATCACTGAGAAACAACATGTCCAGCTTCCTTTGGGTGGAGCCATCACATCAAACAGAAATGACTATCGTTACTGAATGAGAGGTATGATGTCACTGACAAGAAGGTGCTCTGTCACTCAAACGGATGTCAAATACACGCGCGCACTCACCGGAGTTTGTGCAGAGCGATGATGCCCTTATCTGTCACGTTCCCGCAGGAAACCACCTCCAGAGCGCACAAGCTGTCCTGCAGACTCTCCACCGAGCTCAGCTTCTCCAGACAGGCATCCTCGATATACATGCACTTGATGAACCTGATTTCCTCCACGTATTGCAAGCCGTCTAGGAGGCAGAAAAGAAATGCGTTTCAGAAAGTCCACGTCGTCTCAATTCTAGTTTTGACTGTAACCCCCTGGAAAGGCCTGGCCTGACCTAGCCCCTGACGCAGGGTCACAGATGATGCTCTCGCAGGTGTAAATCATCCCCCTGACTGATGTCACTGGAGGCTACGCTGTCTGGGAGAGACCGGCTCTCACCTTAAACGCCCCAGTGTAATAGACTGGTGTCGTATTCTGTGCTGAATCGTCAAGACAACCTCAGGAGTTTGTGAGACAGATCACAAGCCGTACTACTAAACGAATTGATTCCGAATCTCACTCGTTTGTTAACCGACTGTATAATTTTTACTATTACAGATAAACCTGTATAAATGGTCCCTGCCGTTCCGCAACTGAGCAATATCGTCAGCAGCTTCGTATGAAAAGCACACTTTCGAACAACAAAGCAAACATAGAAGCATCGCTCTCTGGACACTGAACCGACCCAAGTGATCAAACCCGCGGTGCATGATGCAGGACTCGGTGGCGTCGATGGCCTGGATCTTGTATCGTCCCAGGGGACCGGTGGGGAGCCCGTTGTAATCGTGATGAAAGCGGTCGAAGCCCTGGAATCTCACTTTGGCCCCGCATCTCAGCAGCCACTCTGCAGCCGCCCGGTCTGGACCCACGGCCTTGATCCGCTCATGATCAACCCTGAAGACCCAGGTTAAAGCATGACCCCTGAACTGTCTCATAGCCTCTGGCAATTCTTATTGTATGGCTGTAGTTTATCATGGATAAATGGTCATGTTCAATTAAATTGTGTTTTTTGTTGTTGTTGTTTTTTTGCTAAGTAATGTTTTGATGTTGTCCTCTTGCATTGCTTAAACCTGAAAAACGTCATGAATAAATCATGGCCAGCAGTACTGGGTTTCTAGTAGCGAACTTACTATTGTCATGCTTTTTTTCACGGCAATATACTCTAATAGCACATTTGCTATGGAAAATACATGTGCAAGAAGTGAATACACAATTCTCAACACACACCTATATACTGTACGTGGTAATATATACCCTCGACTATTACAGTTTACTACTACAAAGTACTTCAACAGCTTTAGGTTAAAAAATACAAACGTATTCCAATTTTTTTTATTGACTTCGATTTGAAGAAACAATGTTGTCTGAGTGCTTGGTGAAGGTCACTCACTTGTTGAACACGGCATTGAGCCAGCCCCAGAACCCCCTGGTAGAGTCTGGTCCGGACCTCCGGGGAAAGACAGTCTGGGCTGCCTTTGACAACAGCCTCATATTGAACCTAAGAACAAACGGAAGTGCGTGTTGTTCTAAATGCACTGTTGATCATTCCTAAATTGAAACATTGCCAATGCAGACTAAATAGCTGTGAGGTATCTACTGTGCATGCTAACTGTAATCCACCTGCTTGTCTGAAGACAATTTATTCCCTTCGCCAAATCTCCTGAAGAAATGCACCTTCGCTGCTGTTTGTTTCAATCGACTGAATTAGTTTGATTTATTTTCTTCACAAAACATGATAGGCTAGCTGCGTCGACTAAAACTCAAACGCAGATCTAAGTTATATACTTTGGTTAACCTCAGTTAACAAGAAAGCTGTATGCGTTTATATTTATCCTAGCTTTCTATAGCACTGTGTTAGCCCGTCGCACAGGACCAGTCGTCACCAGCGTATTTAGATCAATCTGACCTTCAACCCGAGCACGCACCTGCAGCGCGCTATGCTATTGGTCTAAATAAAAGTGGGTGGGACATCAAATAGGTGGAGCTTCGACAGTCCTGACAACATAGAGACTAACCTACGAGGGTTAGTAATGACAGGGTTATGGTAGTAAGTATTGTACTTTAAGCAAACATTTGCGGGTAAATCGCTTGTTATTTGACAGAATAATGGTTATTGAGGCATAAGGTTCCAAGAAACGACCGAAATGATACGGACTTTAAAAACGAGTGCAGTCGCTGCGTTACTGGCTCAGTCAAAGGTCTCGACGTGCTGTATTACAACGAGATACCTTCACAAGTGAGTACAATGTGCGTTTTGCCATGGCCGTTTGAATCACATTTGTTGCTGTGGTTGCCTGTGCCTTGTCTGCATTGCTCAAAGGAAATATCCAGCTCTTTCATCTCTTGGAAAACTCTGAAGAACTGTACCAAAATGATAGTTAGCTGAACTTCTGTTCCATAACTTATAACGGCCGGAGGATACCCAAAGTTGTCTTGGCAAATCCTCCTGTCACGCACGCACGTAGTGCTTCTACCTCCTCAAGCAAAACATTTGGACGGTTGCAAAACAGCGAGGCGCTGTAGGGTCCGAGACCTTATGGGCCTTCAACCCCTCATAAAAATGGACACACAAAACTGTAGCTGGGTCTTGGGCTTCTCCCCAGCCTACAGTGACTTGTCCATTTCTCTTCCAGTGCTTACGATGTAGCTGTGGTGGGTGGCGGCATTGTAGGTCTGGCCACGGCCAGGGAGCTCATTCTCAGACATCCCACACTGAGGTTTGTTTTGCTGGAAAAGGAGAGAGAGCTGGGTGAGTAAGGGAGGATGGGGGTCAGACTGCTTTGCATTACTGTAGATGTCTTGTCTCTCATAGCCACACCTCTCATTTGCGCTGCTCGGCCAACCAGCCATGCACCAGAGCGGACACAACAGCGGGGTCATCCACAGTGGGATCTACTACACCCCTGGTTCTCTGAAGGCCAGGCTGTGTGTTCGAGGGGCCACCCTAGCCTACGACTACCTCGAAAAGAAGGCCATTCCTTACAAGAGATGTGGGAAGGTGTGTAACTGCAGGATGTCAAACGATCCAAACTATCCACATGCACTGCTTGAGGACTAGAGACAACGGTTTGTTGACTTAGATTGGTAAATAGTGCATGGCAAACATGAGTCCACCTCTTGAATTGTAGAAAATGTATGTAAACATGTATCAAACTCTGTGTAAATTAACCCGGAAAGGTTTGTGTTCTGAGAAAAACTGGAGAACTCGATTGGCCTACGCAACATTTCTCAGATTTATCAACGACCAATTACACATTTATCTTTAATAGATTCTTCATTCAGGATTCTCACGGCTCGCGTTTTGTCATGAATCTTGTCATGAAACACCCCATTTTCATGCGTAAGCGCCTTCGTAACTCTGGCCCAGGTGTCTAGTTAAACGGTAACCTTTTGTTTGAAAGCAAGTGTGGATATTGTTCCTTCATCATGGGGGCTGCGCTTGTTTCGACAGCTCATTGTTGCCGTGCGACAAGAGGAGGTCTCCAGACTGCGAGCCCTGTACGAGCGGGGGCTAAAGAACAAAGTGCGTGACCTCAGCGTGATTGACGCCAGAGGAATCCGGGAGCGCGAGCCGTATTGCAGGGTGAGGGACAGAGTCATTTTCAGATGTTGCTTTAGTGCTTTACACTGTTGATGAACAGATCAGGATGAAGTCTCATTGAGACAAAAGCATAATCAATCAAGTAAGTATGAATGTCATGTCGCGCACTGTTTTTCCAGGGAGTGATGGCCTTGGATTCACCCTATACCGGCATTGTAGACTGGAGACTTGTCTCTCTGACTTACGGAAGAGACTTCCAAGAGGCTGGAGGAACCGTGGTGACTGAATATGAGGCCAGCGACATGGCCATGACGAGGGAGAGCTCACCTGCCAGCACTGACGGTCTGCTGATGTCTGTAGACCCCAGCACTCTCTAAACAAACACACAAACTGTTTTCTCACTGATTAACATTCTTGAACGCACCTTTTTTTCCAGGATTGAAATATCCCATCACCATTCGAGAAACAAAGGTAAGAAACTACTCTGTATAGAATATTAGGAAGGTGAGAGAGACTAAATATACTCATCTATGACTGACAGAGAGGGCAATAAAACATGCAGATTTTGAAGCAGTGTATGTGTGCTGTCCCATTAGGGCAGAGAGGTGACATGTCGCTACGTCCTGACCTGCGGAGGCCTGTACTCTGACCGCCTGTCCCAGATCTCTGGCTGCAGCCCGGAGCCCAGGATCGTGCCCTTCAGGGGGGATTACCTGGTCCTGAAGCCAGACAAGCACTACCTCGTCAAGGGCAATATCTACCCGGTTAGTACTGTAAGGTTAAGGGCACTCCACAGATGTTTGTGACCACCCTGCATTATGAGAGACATCGTTACCGCTCAGAGGTGGAGCATTTAACCGCAGATCAAGAGTTCACATGGATCAAATCCGCTTGCTGTCTGTGGCTTTGGATGAAAATGTCTGCGAAATCAGTTCCTTGATGAACAGCTGGATGTGCGCAGGTCCCCGATCCTCGTTTCCCGTTTCTCGGAGTTCACTTCACTCCTCGTATGGATGGCAGCGTTTGGCTGGGTCCCAACGCTGTCTTAGCCTTCAAACGGGAGGGCTACAAAGTGAACGACTTCAATGCCAGAGACTTTGGAGATGCGATTTCTTTCAGGTAACGTACAGTACATAGATGTAGTACTCTCATTGCGCCCTCACAATAGGACTCTCCTACTTCCTTGTTGAATATTTAATGTACTATATCCTCTATGACTAAATGGTGCAGCTTTATTTTACAGAGGCCTCCAGAAACTAGTGCTGAAGAACATGGTGTATGGTGTTGGTGAGATGTACAGAGGGCTGTTTATTGGTGCTCAGGTTAAAATCCTGCAGAAATACATCCCAGAGCTCTCTCCAAGTGATGTGCTGAGGTGGGTACAATTAGCCCCAATTTACACGGAAACATTGGAAAAAGTACATTTATTCGAGCAAAAAAGTCAAACCTAAAACTGCTTCCTGCAGCATCCTGTCATGATTGTGTCACTGCGGTGTGTTTCAGGGGGCCCGCAGGAGTGCGCGCACAAGCGCTGGACCGCGATGGGAACCTGGTAGACGACTTTGTGTTTGACGGCGGGGTGGGGGATGTGGGCGGGAGAGTGCTGCATGTGCGCAACGCGCCCTCGCCTGCGGCCACCTCCTCCCTGGCTATTGCAGAGACGATCGCAGATGAGGTGGAGAAGCGCTTTGTACTATAGAGAAGCTGTTGTAGGAGCAACATTTGAGCTGGGAACCTGAGCTCTCCCACGGGTAGATGATGTGGGCACTGCCAGATTTCACCTTCTCAGAGAGAAATCCTCTTTCTAGTTTTCTGAAGATCATTAATAAAAACCCATTGTAATGGATACAGATATTTTTGGCAGACAACACAGATGAATTGTTGTTGGTTCCAGACATTTGGATTGTATTTAATAGATATACTGAAAATATATTTTTATAGATGTTTGACAAATTACCATTGAAATATGACTGGGATTGGTTTCTGAGAATGTATCAGTTGCTTTTTGATTTATATCAGATAATGGTTTGATTTATGCTGCTACATTGTCCATATTTTACTGAACTGATTTGTGCTTTTGTGTCAAACTGGTAAACTTGAACGTTGTTTTTCGATTTCATTAGATTATGTATAAACAGACACTTGTGATTAAAATGAATATATTGTTACTGAACATGCATTGGGTTTCTGAAGGGTTCATCTTGATATGTTGAATTAAGTCTTTCAATCATTTCGGTATTTTCACTGTTTTAGAGGGTTTTTCAAAGTAAGAAAAAGTGTGTCCACTTGGTGGCGGTCATCCTGCAAGAAATTGACTATTGAAGGTTGTCAGATTTTTTGTCTGACATTTCCACAAGTGTGAAGTATCCCCACTGTGTTTGTATTTTTATTATACCGAGGGATTTATTTAAATGTCGCTATTTCTAATTCAATTCATCTGCGACAGTCCTGAAGCAAATGATCCGTTCAATTGCAACTTCATGTTTGCTCTTTGATATGTTATGAAATCCAAACATTCCGTTTCGCTTTTCTCAGTTATTATTTAGAAAATCGTAACGCGTAAAAATTCACGTTAATAGATTGCATAATTCGTTTTCATTTTCGTAACCGGCAAACCTCTTAATCGAGTTTCTTCCCGACTCGTGCATTAACCTAACTGGGTAGCTTCATTCGCCATACGCAGACGCAGACTGAAAGCATCTGTCTAGGCAGGTCTCGGCGCAAAGTGTGTAGCCAAGTGGGAGGCCGAGATTCAGGCAGGCAGACGCACAGAGAGTTTGTGCGAACATCAACGATAACAAAACACCTCAACGCCTTTATGCAATTTATTGAACAAGCCATTAAGATATGCCACGGATTACAGCTTCACAAATGGATTTATTCTTGTTCGGCGCAGCGGACCGACGCGGACAAAATGACAGTTTTTGAAGTAAACGGGAGAATGTCTGCTTTTTGAATTGAATGAGGGTGCCACAACATTACCAAGAGTGCTCCAAGGCCATGATAGAAGGAGCCTGCTGTGCATACAGATGTGCCCTCGCTACGATATAACGACTTAGTAGTAGCTATCCAGATAGCTAACATAATTTGAAAGCTATCTAAAGACTACATTTTTTGCCTTGTTCAAGAAACTTAATTTTGACAGTTTGCGGCTTTACAGTAGCTGACAGCTTCAGTCTATTAGCTAGCTCGCTAGCTATTAGCTTCGCTAGCTACACAGCAACTTGTTTATTAGCTAGCTTAGTGGTAGTTGGCTAGCTACCGTAGCTAGCTGGTTGGCTAGCTGGATAACCAACGTTAACTAGCCATATTAGCAGACACTTGACTCTTGTTTCGCAGTCTGCGAATCCAAATAGTAACTTTTGTATGAACGGCAACATGCTACGAGCATTTTCAATGTCGCCAGCTAGTTGGCTAGTGAAAGCCAATTAAGTTAGAGTTACCTACTAACGTCAGAGATCTTAATTTGCTGGTCTCACCAGCCAGCTTTCACACCCGGACTTGTGGTGTGTGGTTTGTTTTCACTGTTTGTTTAGTATTTTAAGCTACATTTTCACCGTGCTTGGACTGACCCACCCACAAGGACTATCTTGGGCCGATGCTGACAATCCAGTCCGGATCACGGCAACGTAGGACGCCGCCGCAGCCATGCAGCCGCAGCAAATATACGACTTTTCAAGTGACGAGAACAGTCACAAATGGCGAGGCCTCTTCGTGCAAGCGTTGCGAAAGGTAAGAATATCCCAGTGCTGTCATGTAGCCTAACATAGTTTGCAGGTTAAGTGTGATGACCCCTCAAACAAACCAATCATGAGAACAAAAGGTGGGCGGCTTAATTGCACAGGTGGGGCTGGACAATCTTGCAGTGACCACAGCTGTTTTGACAGTTGTAGAAGATGCACAACTATATCCAGCAGCACTGCTGTCAAATCGACATGATATCATCAGTTTACTCGATGATTTTGTTCGATTTCTAAACAATCGCACGTCACTGTACTTCCTCAAAAGAAGTTCGGTACAAGTCTGTCACTTTATGCCTTTGGCAAGTTGAGAACTGGAGAAAACAAGGTGGTTCAATTCGGGTGTAATTTCCGATTTCACGCTTGCTTCCCCGTTTTAGTTATGTGTAAATATGCGCCAAGTGTATAATATTCGAATCCCCCCCCAAAAAAATGGATTCAAGTCATTTAAAACCCCGACGTGGGCAACATCTTTGTTGATTTTTTATCTTTTCAACACCTTTCTGCTTGTTGATCTGCTTCTCTCGGGTCTTCAGCTGGACTAAGATAAAGCTGTTTCGACCGTCTGGCGATAAAGCTATCTAATCGCTCATCTCTTCTCACCCTTTCGTCATTGACATTTAAACCTGCGGAGGACAGGGAAACAAGCAGAATAAACAATCGAATAACCTGTGTATATGTTTTGTACATCGTCTTTTGGCACGTTAGCTCGGTAATGCCCATATTTGACCGCGTACCAGGCTTTTCCTTCATCAGACTATAAACGCTTCTGAGTGGTTTTATACGTTTGTCTATTTAGGGGAATCATAGAGTCTGACGTGGCTTCTGCTTTTGAGAGCCACTCGTGGGTTGAAAGAGAGGACATGCCTGGATGTAAGAGGCAGTATGTTGTCGCAGAGCACAGCACAGACGCTGTTGGTAATGTTATTATTTCAACACAGGCTGTTGTTGACCCGCTGATCAATCAGCGTGCGGCTGTCAGAGTGATGCCGCCCGCGAAGCCTTGTGGCCTAAGCGAAGGCTCATTCAGGTGAAACCAAAACAGGTGGCAGTGCTGCGGCGGGGATGTTTCACCGCCTCAACACGTCACACGACAGCCTTAGGGAGAACCCGTCACAGATTGACGCAAGTTAGTGTGTTTGTTATGGTTTTGAGTAGCTGTGACTCACCTTTTTACAGTTGTCCAGAGGTTTTTTTTTTTCTTATGTTGGGGTAAAGGGAACCAGAAGCAGTCGTATCTGCATTAGAGATTTGGCACCGTTTGCCAGACTCTGAAGCCTTGACCCTTGGTCATCACTGTGACTAACGAGTGAGGACGAGTTAAACTACAGGCCATGCAGGCTGTACTGGGGTGTCAGTGTGGCGTTTGCGAAGGTGCACAGTGATATTTGCCCCCTCCCCCCGTATGCACCACGGTTTGGTCACAGAGGTGCGTCTGAGGTTTGTGCCGGCGTCCGGGCACCTTGCCCGTTTCCGGTAGCCGCGACCTGCATCTGGCGCTGTTGTCGGGGCATCATCGAGCCATGCCGCGCTGCTGCTTTCACCGTGCGTTCTTCTCTGCTGTTTCACTGGCACGTGGAGGAGATGCCAGAGTCAAGCTCTGGTTTCATTCCATCTCCATGTTGAGAGAGCAATAGGGCTGATGATGGCAGGGAACAGTGGGCTCAAGCACAGGCCCTTAGTTAGTAAGAAAGAAAGAGAAAGAGAGAGAGGCAAGCCTGTGTTTACGCCTCCCCCCCCCCCCCCGCCTGAGAGAGCAGCCGTCTGGGTGGCCGAAGCATGGGGCCAGACGCCTGCCATCGAGCCTCGCAAAGGCTTGCTGCCGGCCAGCTTCTCCATCTTACGGGTGTCCCAGTGAGACAGGATGGGCGCCGTGGCAGCACGCGCTTCCTGCGCGCCTGACCCTGGGAGAGGACCTCGCAGGGGGACGGGGCAGACGGAGGTCTCGCGTGTCCTGTCCTTCCCAGCGCCTCCCATCCCGTCTGTCATCGCTGCACTCAGCGTCCGCAAACAGAGCAGAGAGATGCTAGGCAGCATAGGGGAGGGGGGGGGATGGGGGGGATCACTGGGTCAGGTCAACGAAGGGTCACCTACCGGAGCTTACAGTCACCAGCAAACATGTACGTTGGATGGATTGTGTTTGTGACAGGGAGGGAGAGACGGCAAGAGAGAGCGCTAGAAGGAGACCGGTCGATTGGAGAGAGGTAGAGTAGTAGTGGGAGAGGGAGAGGGAGAGGGAAGAGTAGATAGGAGAGATAGAAAGAGCGGCAGATAAGAGAGAGAGAGTGGTAAAGGGAGAGATCGAGAGAGAGAGAAAGATTTGATCTCTGCCCCATGATTCCCCAGACAGTCTGATGGTAATGGCTGGTGATGTCATCCCCTGAATCCCACATGGTGACACATGCTTGGCTGCAGTGAGCGCCCCTCCTCCTCGGCTCCCATTACCTGCAACCTGAGCCGCTGGCACAGGCCAGACCATAATCAATCCAATTTGAAAAATGTTTACCCTCTGTATAAACACCCCTAATTCTATTACCAGAGAACTACAACACCTGCTGCTTCTCCGTGTTCGTCTAACCTGCGCGCTGCTCAATGTGTACCTAACCGTCTGCAGTACAACAGTACAACTGCGTACGCGCCCTGTGCAGTTGTATATGTCTGTGTACAAACGACGCACAGTGGTATATGTGTGCCAAGCACAAATCTTGCCCTTCACCCCAATCTACCATAGAAAATACGGTGTCTTTCCCTGTCATCCGTGCCCTCCGTTCCCTTGTGCTGAGATGAGGCTGAGGTCCTGTCTACTGGAGGTCTCTGAAGCAGAGTACTGTTGCCCTGCTGCTCCATCACTGTCTGTCTGCTGCCCTCGGCTCTCCCCAGAGACCACTTCTCTACTCTCTCCTCGTGGCAGGAGGGGAGGGGGAGGCGGGGAAAGGGAGGAGGGAGGTGAACAGAGAGTTGGGGGGGATGGAGGGAGGGGAGAGTCCAGCGGGACTTCCTGTCCTGTGGCCAGGCCTCCCTAATGGAGCCGTGAAATCGTACACCTCCAGCTGGGTTCGGTGGGCCTGCCAGAGTGCCTGGTTCTCATCTGGCTCCCTCTCTCCACGCGACGAGATTCCTCCTTTTCCTCTCTTTTATCACCCTGCCCGTCTGCTCTCCTATGGAGTAAAGCTCTTCTGAAGTCTTAAACCACTGTGAACTTCTCCCCCCGTAAGCTTTCTTCCGGAACCCCCCAGGCAGGCTACGCTAGGTGACGGTAGTCCTTGCATAGTCCTTGCATAGTCCTAGCATAGTCCTAGCATAGTCCTAGCGTAGTCCTAGCGTAGTCCTAGCGTAGTCCTAGCGTAGTCCTAGCGTAGCCTGCGCGCGCTGGTCCAACTGGGCTCATGCAACCACTAAATATAAAAACGACTTGCTGAACCGGTGAGCTGGTCCAATCAGCCCCCATCTCCCGACAGTCCTGCCTCTGGAGTTTCTGCTTCTCCAGGCCTCTCCGTCAACTCCGTGGACAAGCAGGAGCGCGCCACTGAGCTGCACTGGAGGAAGGCAACTGCTGGTTTTGTGAATGGAGGGCAGGGAAAGCCCCGGAGTTTCTGTGGGGATGACTCACCGCTGCTCGTGCCGGGAGGAATGTGGACAAGTGTTTGGGGAAGGGGACTTCTTTTTCACCTCCTTGAACTTCTACTTTGATTCCTCATGTATCTAGTGGCTGAATTCCATGGTGGGATCATCCACCCTATTCGTCGTACCGAAAGATCTTATTTAAAAAAAAAATGTTTTACTTGATCTTCTACTTCCGTGCAGGGTTTGTTTGTCAGAAGAGATTTTCCGTTGACTTCACTTTTGACATTTAGCGGCACGCGTTCCAGTGAACTGATTAGGAGTCTGGTGACTGTGTGAATCTGCGTGTTCGAGGACAGGGGGACGGGCCACTCGTCGCCACGTCACGTTTCGTCCGAGTACCAGAATGCCTGACATCTGGTCAAGGGTGACCTGTGACCTCCAGGCTCACATTCCACATGCCGGGGGGGGGGGGGGGGCAAGGTTCTGTCATCATAGTGCCCGCTTCGCTACATGCGAGGGTAATTCCATCACCGCCAGGGGAACAGCCTGGCTTTGTGTCTCCGTGGGGTATGCGCTAATGTGTGTGTGTGTGTGTGTGTGTCCGCCCATGTTTGTGTGTGGATATTTGTGTGGCTGTGTCTCTCTATGCATTTCTATCAGCCTCTCTCCCTCAGTTTAACACCTCTCGCATCACTGCATCTAAACGGACCACATTCCCCAGGGAGAACTCAGCCGTGATGATGTCGTGATAAAGATCAGGAGGCTCCTCACCTGACACGTCACTCTCACCCCCCCCCCTCCCTCCAGACACACCTCCTGCTCTATGTTACAGTGTGCAATATTGCAGAGTGGAATGTGACAGTGTGGAATGTTTGACAGTGTGGAATGTTTGACAGTGTGGAATGTTTGACAGTGTGGGATGCTACAGTGTGGGATGCTACAGTGTGGGATGCTACAGTGTGGAATGCTACAGTGTGGGATGCTACAGTGTGGGATGCTACAGTGTGGGATGCTACAGTGTGGGATGCTACAGTGTGGGATGTTACAGTGTGGGATGCTACAGTGTGGGATGCTACAGTGTGGGATGCCACAGTGTGATATGTTACAGTGTGGGATGCTACAGTGTGGGATGCTACAGTGTGGGATGCTACAGTGTGGGATGCTACAGTGTGATATGTTACTGTGTGGGATGTTAGTGTACCGGCTATGTGATTTTGTAGGGAAGTCCCCCCTCTGAGTTGCTGCTGTTTCAGACTGAGTCTGTGTGTGTGTGATGCTGTATTTGCATCTTACCTGTGTGTGTGTGTGTGTGTGTGTTTGTGTGTGTGTGTGTGTTTGCTCCTAGGTGCAGGTGCAGGTGCATCCCAACCTCACGGCCACAGAAGACGCCCTGCAGCACATCGAAGAGCTCATCCTGCAGCTGCTCAACATGCTGTGTGTGGCCCAGCCACGCACCGTACACGACGTGGAGGTACTCATGCACACACATCCACACACATAAATATGTACATAAGTTCACAGTCCTTTAAACTCAAGACAGAATCATCTGAGTGACATCATCTGAGTATTATATTCTTATACTCCAGTTACCAAACTACTTCCTGTTCTACCTCTTTTCACCCAATCAGGAACGAGTACAGAAGACCTTCCCCCACCCCATTGATAAGTGGGCTATAGGTGACGCCCAATCAGCTATCGAGAAGCGCAAGAGGAGGAACCCTCTCCTGCTGCCAGTGGACAAGATCCACCCCCTGCTGAAGGTAGCCTTACCAGGGCCTCACACCCAGCCTTACCAGGGCCTTACACCCAGCCTTACCAGGGCCTCACACCCAGCCTTACCAGGGCCTCACACTCAGCCTTACCAGGACCTCACACCCAGCCTTACCAGGGCCTCACACCCAGCCTTATATCTATAACCATGGTTACATTCCCACACCCGGACATCATACTGTTGAAAATTGAAGAAAACAACAACAACAACTAGTGTATCTGAATACATTGCATCTCTAGAACAGTGGCCCAAAGAGATCAGGATATCTCACAACATCCGGTAGTATTTAGCAGTACGTGTTCACTCCTACCCACCACCCTGTATGCAGTGGAACGCAGAGACAACCATACTATAAACTACAATCAGGGCTGTGTATGAGCACATGCTTGCGTGTGCCTGTGCATGCAAGCCTTCCATGTCTGCCTCAGTGTACGTGTGTGTTGCTGCATGTACGTTGCACATCTTTGACTAAGTACTAGCTCCCAACTGCCTTAGTTATTGCAGAACAGAAGCCTCTGTGTAAGGACAGCAGTATACTTGGATGCCTGCCGCTCATGTCTGTGTGATGTCACCTCCGCAGGAGGTACTGGGGTATAAGATCGACTACCACGTCTCCCTCTACATTGTGGCCGTGCTGGAGTACATATCTGCAGACATCCTCAAGCTAGCCGGGAACTACGTTGGGAACATCCGCCACTTTGAGATCCACCAGCAAGATATCAAAGTGTCCATGTGTGCAGACAAGGTGAGGAACTTCCTGTTCCTGTTTGGGAAGGGTTGGACTGTACCAGGTGTGCTACCAGCAAGGCCGGTCAGTACCAGGTGTGGTAGCTGTAGATCCTCTACAGTAGCTGAGTGTTTGCTATCAGATGAAATTCTCATTTTTGTCCACTCTTTAACTGACTTTGTGTGTGTGTGTGTTTGTGTGTCTTCATGTGTGTGTGTGATTGTGTGTCTTAATGTGTGTGTTTTTGTCTTTGTGTGTGTGTGTTTTTGTCTTTGTGTGTGTGTTTTTTGTGTCTGTGTGTGTGTTTTTGTCTGTGTGTGTGCGCGTGCGTGCAGGTGCTGATGGACATGTTCGACCAGGACGAGGACATGGGCCTGGTGTCTCAGTGCGTGGAGGAGCCCTCGTCCTCGGGGGAGCTGACCTACGACGACCTGGTCCGCCTGGAGATCGCCGAGGAGCGCCAGTACCTGCGCGAGCTCGACCTCATCATCAAAGTGTTCCGACATCACTTCCTGTCCAATGCCAAGCTCTTCACTCCTCAGGTGAGAGCGTGGCAGCCAGGGTTGGCGTACCGAAGCCGTGGTCAGCTTTGCAGCTTACAAACTGTAGCCTACGTGTCGCATTAGCACTTTGAATATTTATCAAAGCCTTTTTGAAGACAAATCCCCTGTAAGAACATGAAGCGGATTATAAATGAACATCTGTAATCAGCTAGCTAGCTAATCTTTCCTAGCCAAGTAGATTGTTTGGGAAGTGATTGAGTTGACTTCACAAATAGCGGATGGAGCCTCACTAAGTTACCCTGCCTAGACCCAGCTATGAATTGACTTCCTCTGTAGGAGATGGGTGGTTTTGGGCTTAAAAGAGCTCTTAGGAAGTTATAGATGCAGGACTAAGACAAATGAGAGGAAGCTAGGTTGTGATGTTCGTCTGCCTTCAGAAATAATTATTAGCCGAACACAAAAACACACATGACCCCAAAAAAAAAAAAAAAAAAAACCTTAGCAAAAAAAACGATTTCTCTCCCCAGTCTCAAGAGATGTATGTTTTTAAAGATGTTTATTAAAGAAGTAAATAGGGTACAATGCTGTGTTCATCCTGGACCCCAGAACCTGAGGGGTGTAGACTTGTGTGTAGGCAGGGGAGCACGGTAGGCTGGCTGCAGGGACTATGTGGCGTGTGTTTGGCCCAGGGTAGTTAGCGCTGGGCCCAGGGTGAGGAGCTCCTAGGGTGCTCCAGAACAAAACAACATATCATTACGTTGCGACAGAAACGGCGTATGCTGCCTCTTGACAAAATAACCACAGAAATGTGTTGAAATATCTGACGTGGTCGCAGATCGAAAATAAATAAGAACCCAGTGGCCGGTCACTTCCCTGAGCTGGGCTGTCAGTGGCCAAGTCTGCTTTCACCATCTCTTCACTTGAACCAGGACAGAAGTAAACTGGGCCACTTTTTCAACTGATTGTGATATTTGGTTTCTCCAGAGGCGTATGACATTCCAGACCCAAGCTTGTTGTTTCTTATTCTTGTCTGACCCCCCCTCTCTCTCTTTCTCTCTCTCTCGCTCTCGCTCTCTCTCTGTGTCTCTCTCCCTTTCTGTCTCCCTTTCTCTGCCCCTTTCTGTCTCCTTCCCAGGATGTGGAGGTGATCTTCAGTAACATCCTGGACATCCACGAGCTGACAGTCAAGCTGCTGGGGCTGATTGAGGACGCTGTGGAGATGACCGCCGACGGTAGCCCACATCCGCTAGTGGGCAGCTGCTTCGAAGACCTGGCCGAGGTACCTCCCCTCCACATCTGTCTGACTGCACCACCTCCCTCCCCTCCACACCTGTCTGACTGCACCACCTCCCTCCCCTCCACACCTGTCTGACTGCACCACCTACCCTCCACACCTGTCTGACTGCACCACCTACCCTCCACACCTGTCAGACTGCAGCACCTCCCTCCCCTCCACACCTGTCAGACTGCAGCACCTCCCTCCCCTCCACACCTGTCAGACAGCAGCACCTCCCCTCCACACCTGTCAGACAGCAGCACCTCCACACCTGTCAGACTGCAGCACCTCCCCTCCACACCTGTCTGACTGCACCACCTCCCTCCCCTCCACACCCGTCAGACAGCAGCACCTCCACACCTGTCTGTCTCTCCAGTCTCAAACCCAATGTCCACTACAGCGAGCCCTGTTTCGTAGATCGGTTTATTTTCCCTCTGCTGCTGTGCCACCCAGCTCAACCCTCCTTCTCCTCCTCCTCTGTCTACAGGAGCAGGCGTTCGACCCCTATGAGACCCTGTCCCAGGAGATCCTCTCCAGAGGGTTCCACGAGCACTTCAGCAGCCTGATGGCCAGACCCACAGTGGGGCTCTACTTCCAGGTACGACACCTCACGACCAGAGCAGCGAGGGTCAACCCCTGCAGGGTTTCAGTTCAGGGACGTTCCCGCGGTCCTTCGTGCGTCTGAGGACGCGTGCGGAAACAAACGAGCGAGCGAGGTCCGCGTCGGAGGTCTGTGCGAGACGATGCGTCGTCTCTCGCCTGCTGAGAGTGAAGTCGAGGTGTCTGGAATTCCTCAACGGCCGTCCAAGACGTGCCGTGACATATTCTGCTTCCTGTTCGCTCCATCCACCGCCTGCTTGTTTAACTTGGACATTCCTCACGAGATGTGCGTTGGATTGTAATTCTACAGGGTGCAGAGCGACTGCCTTTGAAGGCAGAATGCTTTGGCCGTGTTTTCATAAGCACCCACTGATGTTAAATCCCAACCTAGAGACAGCTAATTTCCGTGCCCCGTATATGAAATTCTTGTCTGCTTAACCCTTGTTTGTGCTGGTTGTTCGGTGCTGAACTCTTGGTATTGAGGACAGGGTGAGGGGACTTGATGCCCCTGGGTCTAAGAGGCAGGGCTTACAGCTCCAGGTCTGTGTGTGCTCTTGATGCCCCTGGGTCTAAGAGGCAGGGCTCACAGCTCCAGGTCTGTGTGTGCTCTTAATGCCCCTGGGTCTAAGAGGCAGGGCTCACAGCTCCAAGTTTGTGTGTGCTCTTGATGCCCCTGGGTGTAAGAGGCAGGGCTTACAGCTCCAGGTCTGTGTGTGCTCTTGATGCCCCTGGGTCTAAGAGGCAGGGCTTACAGCTCCAGGTCTGTGTGTGCTCTTGATGCCCCTGGGTCTAAGAGGCAGGGCTTGCAGCTCCAGGTCTGTGTGGTCAACCCTCCACCCCTTGCTGCTCAGAGTGGAGAACTCGACTGTTCCTGATCTGCCTACCTCACCCTCCACCAACCTCCATGGCCCAGCCTTATAAACTGCGGTCTCCTAGCCCTGGGCTCAGCCTTATAAACAGTGGTCACCTAGCTGAGCGTAACCCTGGGCCCAGCCTTCTAAACAATGGTCACCCAGCATCATTCAGATTGATTTCTGGGTGGAGATGTTTATTTCAAAGGGCCATGTTCAGAATATCATGAAGAGTAAATGGCAGAGACTAGGAAGATAGAGACCATGGGAGGAGATAATAGGAGAGGAGAGTAGAGACCAGGAGAGTAGAGACCAGGAGAGTAGAGACCAGGAGAGTAGAGACCAGGAGAGTAGAGACCAGGAGAGTAGAGACCAGGAGTGTAGAGACCAGGAGTGTAGAGACCAGGAGAGTAGAGACCAGGAGAGTAGAGACCAGGAGAGTAGAGACCAGGAGAGAAGCAACGTTAGTTAACAGAAGAGCAGACATGGTGAGAGTTGACCAAGAGCATGATGGTTTTTTCTTTGTTTATTTCTCTAACGGTAGATGTTTACAATCCAGACCCCCTGGATCTAAAGCTTGGTCAGTCGTCTCCAGTCCGTAACAGGCTACATTTGAGCCGGTCCTGTTTGCCTTTTATGGAATTCAAGATGGCTGTTCACTGCCAGTTGGAGTTGTGCTGTTGTTTTGCTTTGGGGATGTGGAAGCGGGATGGTGTGTATGTTAAATGATATCCTGTCGTCTCGGGGGGGCCATGCTGTAATGGCTGTCTAGTTCCCAGCTTTCTCCTTCGACCGCCCACACACACACACACCAAACGATCTTACTCAATATGTACCGGGTCATTTTATTTTTTGCTCTCGCTCATTTTGTCTTCTATTCTTTCTATATATAAAACCCCATATGTCCTCTCTCCTCCTTAACCAGATCCCTCTCTGTCTAGTTCCACCCTAGCTTCAGTCCCCATTCTTGTCTGTCTCAACCTCATCCTCTCCTTTCTCTCTCATCCCTCTGGCCCACGCTGTCCCCACACCCTTACCCTGTCTGTCTATCTGTGTGTGTGTGTGTGTGTGTGTGTTTCACTCAGCCACTGCACTCTCCAGCTTCTGGCATTGGGGGTAAATTACATCGGATTTTATAAATAGCCCAGGCCGCTATGCTGCCGGCCTGTGTTCTCCTGGAGAGAGGGGCCCTGCTGGGGGGGGGCTCTACCCTGGAGAGAGGGGCCCTGCTTGGGGGGGGGGGCCTCAGTTCAGGCTGAAAAGGAGCTGTAAACGAAAGGCTGTAACGAGCCCATCCGGGGTACAGTTCAGTTAGTCCCAGTGCTGGGTACAAGCTGTTCTGCTCTGACGTGGCTGTCTCTGCCTTAGTTGTGCTTTTAGGTTAATAGAGGAACATGTCTTCAGCAAATGACACATTTTTTGTGATGGATTGGGAGGGGGGGATGCTTGATTTGAACCAGCTCACAGTCCATAAATGATTGACAAGCAGGGATCCCGGGGGAACGGGTGTCTGCTGTTGGTCTGAATCAGCCCTCAGAAGACCACCTGCTTACCAGGAAACCTGCCTGCTCTGTAGACGTGTGTGTGTGTGTGTGTGTGTGTGTGTGTGTGTGTGTGTGTGTGTGTGTGTGTGTGTGTGTGTGTGTGTGTGTGTGTGTGTGTGTGTGTGTGTGTGTGTGTGTGTGTGTGTGTGTGTGTTGTGTGTGTGTGTGTGTGTGTGTGTGTGTGTGTGTGCGAGCGACGAGCTGTGCGGTGTCTCGCTGGTCCCAGCAGTGGAGTATTGATTACGTGTTGTCTGTCAGGGCAGCAGGGACTGGAGATGCTAGGACAAGCCCTCCTCTGGTTACTCTGCTGCCCAGCTCTGTCGAGCTCCCCTTTCACCCCTGTCTATCCCTCCATCATCCCCCTTTCTCTCTGTCTCTCACTGCCCCTCTGTCTCTCTGCTATCCTTCCATCATGCCTCTCCTTCTCTCTCACAGTAGTTTGTTTGGCTGTTCAGTGTTCTTGTATGCCGTCTGACCGACTGTCTACCTTTCTGTCTATACACGTGTCTGTCTGAATGTCTACCTATCTCTCTATCTACCTGTCTGTCTACCTATCTGATCGTCTACCTTTCTGTCTATATACCTTTCTACCTATATACTCTCTAACTGTCTTCATGACTGTCTACGTATATTTACCTATGTCTGTCTGCCTGACTGTCTACTGGTCTGACGATATCCTTGTGTGTTTGTCACTGCAGTCGATAGCAGAGGGCTTTAAAGAGGCTGTCCAGTATGTCCTTCCTCAGCTGATGATGGTCCCAGTCTACCACTGCCTGCACTACTTCGAGCTACTACAGGTCAGTCGCTAACACACACACACAGACGTACACGCACACACACACGGGTGTGTAGAGCAATGTGACGTCTGATGTCACAGCTGCTCTGAGTCATTGGGCCTGTTGCACAGCATCCAGGGGAGTATAGCTCATCAGAATCGGTTTTACTCACCATGTAAGATATACAAGCACAGAATTGACTGTGGCAGGGAAGCACAAACATAGAACATATATGAAACATAATGCAGGTAGATGAAAATATAATAAAAATCTATTATAAAATACAAATCAGATCAAAAGTGGACACCAGCTGTACAGATGGGGTTAATATAACTATAGTAAGTGGGCTGTCACCATAGTGAATTTTCTTCAGTATTACACCTACTTCCTTCCTGTTCCACCCGCCTCTCTCCACCCCTCCAGCCTCTCTGTCCACCTCCACCAGCCTCTCATTACCCAATGGAGATGCCGTTAGACTGGCTCTCTTTACCCCTCCAGCCTCTCTTTATGACTCCAGCCTTTCTGTACTAGTCCAGTCTTTCTCCCCAGCTTCTCTTTATGACTTCAGGCTCTTTTTACCCCTCTAGCCTTTATCTCCACCCCCACCTTAGTCTCTAGTCTCCAGCCTCCCTCAAAGCTCAGGTTGAGGTTGGCCAGTCGTCTGTCCTCTCCACCTGGCTGCTGAAGCCATCTTCATCCGGACCCCCAGCCAGCTGACCTGACTGTGCTGCATCAGGGCCCACCTGGCTGACGTGTGACCTGAATGTCTTCCCTCTCTCTGAGCAGCAGCTGCAGGAGCGTAGCCGGGACCAGGACGACCGCGAGGGCCTGAAGCAGGCCATCACCGCGCTGCTTAACCTGCAGTGCAGCGTGGAGCGCATCTACACCAAGCACCTGCCCCGACGCAAGCCTGGGTAAGCTGTCCTGGGCCTTTCTGCCCTAACCCTGGGGATACCCACTCTAACCCTGGGGACACCCACCCTAACCCTGGGCACACCCACCCTAACCCTGGGGATACCCACTCTAACCCTGGGGACACCCACCCTAACCCTGGGGACACCCACCCTAACCCTGGGCACACCCACCCTATCCCTGGGGACACCCACCCTAACCCTGGGGACACCCACCTTAACTCTGGGCACCCACCCTAACCCTAGTAACACATCATATAAAACACGTGATATCAGAATAAAATAAAATATCTAAATGACTACCCCCACTCCACCCTAGGGAGCCCATGTACCGCCTGTACAGCAGGCAGGTGCGCAGCAAGCAGCTGGCCATCAAACGCATGAACGAGATCCAGAAGAGCATCGACGGCTGGGAGGGCAAGGACATCGGCCAGTGCTGCAGCGAATTCATCCTGGAGGGGGCGCTGCTGCGCGCCGGAGCCAAGCACGAGCGCCACAACTTCCTGTTTGACGGCCTGATGATCAGCTGCAAGGCCAATCAGAGCTCGCGGCTCCCCGGCTCGGGCAGCGGCGCCGAGTTCCGCCTCAAGGAGAAGTTTGTGCTGCGCAAGGTCCGCATCGTGGACCGCGAGGACTCGCCCGAGCAGCGGCACGCCTTCGAGCTGGTGGGCCGGGACGACAACTGCGTGGTGTTCTGCGCCCGCTCGGCAGAGGAGAAGGCATCGTGGATGGCAGCGCTGGTGACACTCCAGTACCGCTCCACGTTGGACCGTATGCTTGACACGGTGCTGCACCGCGAGGAGCAGGACCAGCCCTTGCGCCTGCCCTTGCCTGACGTGTACCGCTTCGCCGTGAAGGACTCGGAGGAGAACATTGTGTTTGAGGACCGGGTGCAGAGCAAGACAGGCATCCCCATCATCAAGGCCGGGACTGTGGTCAAACTTATTGAGAGGCTCACCTACCACATGTACGCCGGTGAGTCACAGACCGGGATTGGATGCAAGCCCATCACACACACACACACACACACACACAGAAACACACACTTCCTGTCTTACTTTGTGATTCCTCTTGGATTAAGCTGTAACATCAACCACACAGAGTCAAGACATCTACGTTTGGAGGGTTTCTGATTTAACTGTTAATTCAGTGTTTTCTGTTGTGGTCCCAGATCCCAACTTTGTGCGCACTTTTTTGACTACATACCGCTCCTTCTGCAAACCCCAGGAACTTCTCAACCTGCTGATTGACAGGTAGGCTTCACAGGCCCTGTCAGTGTGATTGACAGGTAGGCTTCACAGGCCCTATCTGTGTGATTGACAGGTAGACTTTACAGGCCCTGTCAGTGTGATTGACAGGTAGGCTTCACAGGCTCTGTCAGTGTGATTGACACGTAGACTTTACAGGCCCTGTCAGTGTGATTGACAGGTAGGCTTCACAGGCTCTGTCAGTGTGATTGACAGTTGAGAGCTGGTGAAAGACAGGCTGTCTCTGATGGCTTGATAGGTCTACTACGACTATTTCAAATTTGATTCATGCAGCAAGTAATTGGAAATTTCCCCAGTATGTGTTTGTCTGCCATGCTCTAGTAATGAAGTGTCAGTGTCAAAGTATGACCCTTTTATCCCCAGGATCGACATCCCAGAGCCAGAACCAACCGAGGCAGACCGCCAAGCTCTTTGGAACGGTGATCAGCCAATGGCAGCAGAGCTCCAGAGATTTCGCCGGGAATATGTGCAGCCGGTCCAGCTCAGGTAGATCAGGGTTCTCACTATGTTCTCTACCTGTTCCTCACTTCAGGGTTCTCTCTGTTCTCTACCTGTTTCTCTCTCCAGGGTTCTCTCTATGTTCTCTACCTGTTCCTCTCTCCAGAGTTCTCTCTATGTTCTCTACCTGTTCCTCTCTCCAGGGTTATCTCTATGTTCTCTACCTGTTCCTCTCTCCAGGGTTCTCACTATGTTCTCTACCTGTTCCTCTCTCCAGGGTTCTCAATGTGTTCCGCCAGTGGGTTGAACACCACTTCTACGACTTCGACAACGACCCGGAGCTCAGGTGTAGACTAGAGGAATACATCACCAGCAAAATTCAACTGAGAGGTGGGTCTGGTTGTAGGGTTATGCTGTCAAAACGTTCCACGCGACCCCCGTCTCACGCAAATTCTTCGGGTCAGACATTGGTCCGTAACAGCTCCTTCTAACCAACCAGGGAAATCCATGAGGAAGTGGGTGGAGTCCATAAACAAGATCATCAGGAGGAAGATGCAGACGCAGACCAATGGTGTCAGCCACAACATCACCTTTGAGAGCCCGCCCCCCCCTATAGAGTGGCACATCAGCAGGGTGGGCCAGGTGGACACCTTTGACCTCATGACCCTTCACCCCATAGAGATCGCTCGGCAGCTGACCCTGCTGGAGTCGGAACTATACAGGTAAGACAATGTCACTGTGATTCTCAAGGGTTTACCCGGGGAGTAGGTTAGCACACTTGTAGGCTGCTAACTTAGTCTATCTTGTAGCTTACCAGCAACTATCCTACCTGAGTAACTGGTTAGGTATGCTACGCTAGGTAGGCTATGCTACCTGGGTATCCGTGACCTCTTGACCTACCCTTGAGTTATAGCTATCCTCATCCAGTGGTGATCCCTCACCCTGACACCTTCTCCCTCCTCAGGGCTGTGAGGCCATCAGAGCTTGTGGGCAGCGTTTGGACCAAAGAGGACAAGGAGAAAAACTCCCCCAACCTGCTCCGCATGATCAGACACACGACTAACCTCACACTGTGGTTTGAGAAGTGAGTAATGGACAACTAACCCCGGGGTTAGGGTTACAGGAAGTGCACATACATACCTTTTTTCATGGACACAGTTTACCTACTTCCTAATGTAATGTAAGCTCGTTGGCTATTTCTATAGAGTGCCGAGAGTTGATGGTGTGTGTTGATGGTATGTGTTCTGTATACGACAGGTGCATTGTAGAGGCGGAGAACCTGGACGAGCGTGTGGCCGTGTTCTCGCGGGTCATCGAGATCCTGCAGGTATTCCAGGAGCTCAACAACTTCAACGGTGTTCTGGAGGTGGTGAGCGCCATCAACTCTGTGCCCGTCTACCGGCTTGACCACACCTTTGAGGTAAACGCAGCATCCAACACCAACACATCTACCATGGCTAATACCATCACAGCTAGCTTGAGCATCACA
This sequence comes from Plecoglossus altivelis, assembly GCA_036571765.1. Lineage (NCBI taxonomy): Eukaryota > Metazoa > Chordata > Actinopteri > Osmeriformes > Plecoglossidae > Plecoglossus > Plecoglossus altivelis. The sequence goes on from BROE01000009.1 coordinate 8,351,545, forward strand.
GCTACGTGTACCATTAGCATTGCAGCTACATGTACCATTAGCATCTCAGCTACATGTACCATTAACATCGCAGCTAAATTTACCATTAGCATTGCAGCTACTTGTACCATTAGCATCGCAGCTACATGTACCATTAGCATCACAGCTACATGTACTATTAGCTTCGCAGCTACATGTACCATTAGCTTCGCAGCTACATGTACCATTAGCATCGCAGCTACATGTACCATTGGCATCGCAGCTACATGCAGCATTAGCATCATAGCTACATGTAATACAGCCTTTTAACCTGTTCCAACCTGTTCAGCAGCTCATATATCAAAGCTTATCAACCATCAGATATTGTTGTTCAACCTGATGATTATTTTTCTGAGAAATATGCCTCTGCTGGTGGGGAAGTCGTGGCCTGATGGTTAGGGAGTTGGGCTTTTAACCTGCAAGTTGCTGGTTCGATTCTCGCACCAGCAGGAATTGAAGGTGGGGATTGTGAACAAACAGCACTCTCTCTGCCTGTCTGCCTCTGCCGGTATACCTTGACTGAGGTGCCCTTGAGCAAGGCACCGAACCCCCAATTGCTTCCCGGGCGCTGGTGCAATAGCTGCCCACTGCTCCGGGTGTATGTTCACTGTGTGTGCGTGCGGTTGTTCACTACTCACTACTGTGTGTGCACTTGGATGGGTTAAATGCAGAGGGTTAATTTCGAGTATGGGTCACCATACTTGACAATACATCACTTTACTAAAACATGTAATCTGTTCCGCCCACAGGCGGTCCCAGAGAGGAAAAAGAAGATTCTAGAAGAAGCAGTGGAACTCAGCCAAGACCATTTTAAGAAGTACCTGGCCAAGCTCAAGTCAATCAACCCACCCTGTGTGCCTTTCTTTGGTATGAACTCCTACATCCCTTGTGTTGTCAGATGTGTGTGTGTGTGTGTGTGTGAGAGAGAGAGAAAGAGAGCTAGCCGTGACCTCTGACCTTGACCCTCAGGGATATACCTAACCAACATCCTGAAGACAGAGGAGGGGAACCCAGACTTCCTCAAACGCGACAGCAAGGAGCCGCTCATCAATTTCAGCAAACGCCGGAAAGTAGCGGAGATCACAGGAGAGATCGAACAGTACCAGAACCAGCCCTACTGTCTGAAGGTGGAGCACGACATCAAGGTCAGAGCCCCTCTGTCTGCCCTGCCCCTCTGTCTGCCCTGCCCCTCTGTCTGTTCTGCCCCTCTGTCTGCCCTGCCCCTCTGTCTGCCCTGCCCCTCTGTCTGTCCTGACCCTCTGTCTGTTCTGCCCCTCTGTCTGTAGCTGTAGTAGTTGTAACAAGTCACCTTCTCATTTCCGTGGTGTGCTGTGTTGGTGTCGTCATAGCGCTTCTTTGAGAACCTGAACCCCATGGGCAGCATGAGCGAGAAGGAGTTCTCCGACTACCTGTTCAACAAGTCTCAAGACATCGAGCCTCGCAACTGCAAACAGCCCCCCAGATTTGTAAGTGTGTCCTGCCATTTCATGAACCACCGAGGAACCCTGTCAATCAGTGTCCCAGTTAGTTACCCCATCAATAAGTTACCCTTATTAACGAGTTTCCGAGTCTTTGTGGAGACCAAGTCGGCTGGATAGATCCATTAAGGTGTAACTCCCCCCCCCCTCCTTTCAGCCAAGGAAGACCCTGTACACCCTGAAGTCTCCGGGGATCCGGCCGGTCCGCACCTCCACGTCTGGCACCCTGAAGGGCCACCCGGTTCCCCTGGAGCGGGAGCCCCCCCACAAGATCACGTTCCGCAGCATCGCAGAAACGGAGCCGGAGACGTCCGCCTCGGTGCCCACCTCGCCCAACACACCCACGCCACCGCAGTCCGCCTGCTCCGACCCCAGCTCCGTCTTCATCGAGCACGACCTCTGTGGCTCCTCTGGTGAGACGCGCACACACTTTCATACATGCAAAGACACGCATGTTTACACACGCACACACATCCACTTTTACACATGCGCGCATGTATTGAGAATAACACACTCACCTTTATACATGCATGTATACAAACGTAAACACGCAAATGTTTGGCAAAACACCCATTTATACTATAACACATTCATGTAGACTTATATAGACACATATGTAAACAGCTAATACTTCCGTTTGGCTCTTCTGTCTTGTTTTGATATTACAGGTAGCAACTCCATCTTTGCCCCTGTACTCCTGCCTTCAAGTGAGTGTCTCTCTGTCTTTATTCTCTCTCTCCCTCTGAGTATTCTCTCTTGCTCATGCACTCTGAGAGAGAGAGTGTGTGAGTGGAGTGTGGCTGTGTGTTATAGACTCCCTGGGTCAAGGCCAAGAGGAGTGTGTGTGTGTGTGTGTGTGTGTTTTTGGAGTTCTCTCCATGACCAGCATGTTGCCATGCCGACTCTGACCCCTGTCCCCCTCCACAGAGATTCAGTCCATGTCCTGCGGCAGTCTGCACCACCTGGGGGAGGAGCTTCTTAAGCCGCCGCCGCTGCCGCCCCGCAGGAAGGACGCCTTTTCTGAGGCCAAGGTAAGACCCACACACCCTGCACCCAGGAGAGAGCCGGTCCTCCTCAAACATCACCCAGGTTGTGGAAGCCATGGTTCCTGTTAGCTATTCTGTTCCGTTCCCACGGTAACCCCCCCTCCACCCCTGTCTGTGTGTGATTGACAGCTGAGCTGCAGGTCTGACAGCCCTCCAGCCATCCCCCCACGGCTGCCCCCCCCTCTCCCCAGGATCCAGCCTAGGGTCCCGGTCTACAACGGCCCCATCGATGGCCCCCTTCCCAGCCCTCCGCCCCCGCCACCCCGGGACCCCCTGCCGGAGACCCCTCCCCCGGTCCCCCAGCGCCCCCCGGAGATCTTCATCAACTACCCCCTGAGCCTGCAGCCATCGCCTGTGGGCCGCTTCCAGTGGGACTTCTCTAGCTCGCCCAGCTCCCCCAGCACGCCCCCTGGCACCCCCTCGCCCCGGGTCCCCCGGCGCAGTTGCCCCCTCAGTGCCAGCCAGAACAGCCTGTGCCCGCTGGCCATGCCTACCACGGCGCCACCTGTGCCCCCACGCCATAACGCTAGCCCTCAGCTCCCCAAACTACCACCAAAGACTTACAAAAGGGAGCTCCTGCCGCCACCTTTACAGAGCCTCTCATTGGTGGAGAACACGGACGGTAGCCAATAAGTTAATGCCTCTCTTTTTTTGCAGCACTGGGCGTGTTCCTCAGATGAACTGCTAACTCCGCCCTCCGAAGAGCGCTGGCAGAGCAGACAAAACAAATGTATCATGATAAAAGCTACTGATCTGAAAGAATGACCGACTGCTCCCCCCTGCTCCATCTCACACACACACTCCAACCCCACCCACTCACCTTCATCGACCAATCACGCCATGCCGCTCAGGTGATCAGTAGCTCCGCCTTCATTTCAGCCCCCTCTGTGCCAATGAGAAACCCACACCGGAGTGCCAGTTACAAACAAGGACCGCCAAGACACTGTTTCTGCCTGTCTGCCAGAGTGTGAGTCCGAGAGTGTACGTGTGTGTCTGTGTGTACTGTACATAAACATAATGTGAGGCACTGTGTTACTTTTCTCTTGTAGAGAGGACATACTGTACTAGCTCTAGTGAACAAGACAGCAGTGGCTGTCTCTCCCACACCCCTCCCCAATTTTAGACACTGTGCCCCTCCCCCCCTTCTCCCTCCCTCCCTCCCTCACCACCACCCAGCCAGGGAGGAGGAGGCTTGTCTCTCCAGGCTAAGCCTGCCTCCCCCCCCCCAGGCCTGGCCAGTCTCCCTCTCTCGGTCTCTCCTGCTGTGATTCTATGGGCATTGACACACTGTAGTGCTTCACTCAACTCTGGAGTCCTGGAGTCTGTCAGGACTCCTCCAGGACCTGCGAACATGCTGGAGCTCTTCTGCGGGAAGAGGTCGAGTTGGACCGAGTTTGCGGCGACGTGTCTTTCAGCCTAACTGTAAACAAGAGACCAAAGTCTTAGTCAGGTTTATGCAGCAGGGGGGCATAAGGGATCTGTTCATAGGACGAGCAACAGGGGGGGGGGGGGAGCAAAGGGGAATTTCACTGGCCTGTGAACACTGGGTTTCCGTCCTCGTTCTTCTTCTTCTACTCGTTCTCTACTGTGCACTGTGACCGCAGGGAGGCGCCGACTCCACAGGAGCCCTGGCTGAGGACAGCCTGGCCACACGCCACACTTCAGACGGTGCCTTCTAACCCACAGCAGTGACCTCACACCTGAAGGAGCACTAGGTTTACCGGACAGCCTGGCCGCCCGAGGGACCGAACGACTGACCGGTTGACCGACTGGCCGACCGACTGACCCCCCCCCCCCAGGGTGCCTGAGCAGGGGAGTCCTGTCTCTCCCCACAGCTCCTCCTTAAAAAGCCAAGATGATGTCTTAAAAGCCCTCAAGGGCTGTGTGCTGCTAACCCACACTCCAGACACCTTCATCACGGTACCTTCTTCTGCGGTGTGGCAGCTCAGCACTGGAAGCAGCCGCCGACCCACCAAAGCACGGGGGGCAAAGGGACCCCACTAGTGGAGCCTCCAAACAAACATCGGGACTCGTGATAGAGGAGCCTTCGTTCCATAGTCTCTCTCTTTCTCTCTCTCTCTCCCCCCCTTCTCTCTCTCGGCCCAAAAGACGTTTTCATTTTTGAAAAAGACTGAAATAATACATGCATCATGCTCGGATGTGCCTTTTTATTTGGTTTTTGTATTTTACAGAATAGCAAATGGTGTCTAAAATGCTAAAAAATAAGGTTGCCTATGTAATGCTTCGAACAAAAGCTATACACTACAAAAATGTACAGGTTTGTGGATACTGTGTATATAACATGTATACACTAACAAAATCATTTGTATGACGTGACTTCTTAGTTGTTGTGTTGCACTACAGCTACAGCATAGCCAGCAAACCCACGCTACTGTCGGACAGAACAGGTCACTGTCACTCAGTCACTTAAGACAATCCCCAGTGTTACACCCTGGGACTATAACCAGAGGAAAGCCATTCTCTCTCTCTGTCTGTCTCCCTCTTCCCCCAACAACTGTTTTAAAGGAATGAAAATACACAGTCAAGACATGCCAAGCACTTCCATAGACATGTGCTTCACTTTGTACTTACTAAAATGCCTTTTGATGAATGGCATTTTCATAGGTTTTCAAAACGCTAATACTTGATGGAATTGTATTACGGTTTGCATTGAGCGTGTACATATATATATATATATGTTACTTGATGAGCATAGTGAAGAATTGACCTTTTTTCCCCCCCGGAGAACATACTTTGTGCACTTTAGACTGTGCTGTTGAAGAGCCGCAGTGTTGAAGGCCTTGTCTGTTGACGGTGTGCACGATGACCATGGTCTTGTACTACTGGTAAACTCAACATCCTACCTGGATCAGAGCAAAAACTAGTTATAGCCTTCACCTCCCACCTCCTCCCTCAACCCCTCCTATCCCCCCCCACACACACACACACACACAGACAGCTGAAACACCAATGGGATTCAGACTACACCAGTGATGTCACTTCCTCTTTGCTCACGACAACTCGGTTCTCCACGACGTCAGTATTGATGTGTTGCTTCGTTTGGCGGTTTTCTTCCCCTCCTGTCCAGATTGGATCTCCTCTGTGGCACTGTAACAGCTTGATCCTGCGGTCGCTTTATTCCGTGGTATGTGGCCTTTTAACTGTGCTTTGTATTAATGGTCTTGATGAGATTAATAAATCACCCAGTCTTATTTTGTACTTACTATTTTGTCCCCTCGCCCTGTGTCTTCTTTGACCTGACTGCCTTCCAAGCGGAGCACTGGGAAAGAAAATATCTGCTGGTGTTCTCGAAGAGTTCTGGATCCTTAAAAAACCTCCAGAGTTCCCCTATGCTGTCCCGTGTCCGGGCCCCCTGTGACGCGGTGGCCAGGTTGGGTACTGTGACGGGGGGGGGGGAGGGGGTTACTGGGATAGGGCAGGTCTGGGCGGAGGCAGGTGGTGTCTGGCGTCTGCCGCCGTCGTTGTTTCAGACGGTGCTGCAGGGCCCCTCGCTGTCCTCGCTCTCGTCCCACACGCCCGGCCGCCTAGCCAGCCGCCCACGCCCCTGCTGGTCCTGGAAGGGGGTCGCCTCCACCCCCGACCTGAAGGGACAGAGCCGGTGAGCGTCATCACTCCGTGTTGCCAAGGGTTACAAGCTCACAACAGTTTGGAAGGAGCCTTGTCTTAAAGCAAGTATGAGAGGGGGGGGATGTTATGGCAGGTAATTACATTCTATTTAAGCTCTGTCTTCACTTCAGAACCCCTCTGGAAGTTGTCTAAGGCTACGAAATCATCGACTGGGCCAGTCTAGATCTGGGCTTAAGATACCACATTAATGACATCTATATACTAAAGGTTCCTTAATAACTGACATCTTAAGATAACATAGGCCTGATGATGGGCCTGTGCTAGCAGATGGGATCCACAACACTTTACTGTAGTTATGTGCTCAGCCACATTATCAAGCCACAAAAATACAACCGCATTTCAATGCTTATTGAATTACATTTACTGCATAAAGTACCTTAAATGAGGCATGTTTAATGTAACAATGTCTAAATCTACTCCTTAATGTGGGAAGCTTGTAGTGAGATGTGTGGTTTGCAGTCTGTTAGCAAAGACATTTGAACTCTTATTTCAAAGGTTTATATCCTGCTCTCTCATTCTACAACTGCAGTGGGGTCATTCCATGACTAAACACTAATACGAGACCCAATGCGAGTGCCGACACCGAAACGCGATGCGATCGCCTTGCTGCACCGTTGTGTTGTGAATCAGTCAGGAAACGTTCTGCGCTAGACACTAATCAACGGGATCGCTACCCGTTTGCTCTGAAGCGCATCTCCAGCGAGAGGAGAGAGGGTAAGAAGGTCTCACCTGCTGCTCTGAGCCTGGTGGTAGTTGGGAAACAGCTGCCTCTCAGAAGGCTGGATGGGGTGAAAACCCTGAGGGGTCTCCTTCACTGGAGCAGCTTCTCCCTGTTTGGGTTACATCATGAATCAGGTAACAGGACAACTACACCACAGGTGCGACTCAGTCAGAACACACATCCAGTCAGAAGACACATCCAGTCAGAACACACATCCAGCTGTGCAGTTACAGGTACGGGGAGGTGAAGTGCTCCCCCTTCGTGTTACTTCAAGCCGCAGCGTACAGAAGAGAAACCTCCGTTCATCATCGGACCAGTGCGTAAACGCACCCACCTGCTTGTAAGGCTCGTCCCAGATCGGCCGGAAGGCACTGTTGGGTAGAAAAGGAGGAGAGCCCTGTCGGATGCTGACCATCCTCTTTCCGTACGAGGTCCCGAAGCCAGGGGCCGAGGCCTCCGGGCAGGGCCTCGGGAGGGGGTGAGGGGTCAGCCGGGGGATCTGCCAGCGCAGGCACACGGTGCGCTCTCTGGGGGTGTCCCTCAACTGCTGCTGGGGGTAGGAGGAGGGTTTAAGGAGAACTGGCACGTGACTGTCCTCTTCTTCCTCCTCCCCCTCCTCTTCCTCCCCGCTGCGGAGTGTTCCATCGGGGCTACAGGAGGTGACGGACGAGTAGTCGAACACGGAGGTGTCGCCCGCTTCATCTGTCTCGCCGTCCTCCGGACTGCAGCCTGCGTGGGGCGTGTCCAGGCGGCTGGCTCCATTGGCGGCCTGGCTGGAGGTGCCCTGGCCCGAGTCGCTGGTCATCTCGCCTGTCCAGCCCTGCTCCCCGGGGTGCAGCAGGCAGCGAGGGGGCCCGGGGCGCAGGGGCCCACAGTCCTGGAGGGTCCTGTCCCTGATGCAGCTCTTCCTCCCCAGGCTGTGAGACCAGCCAGCAGGACGGCAGCCATTGGACAGGCCGTTGGAGAGGTTGCCATGGTGTTGGTCCTGTCTATAAGGAGGAAGGACAAAGATAGTTGCACAGCATAATCAACCAAACATAAATAAAACTGACACCAATAATACACAACGCTTAAGGACGTCTAAACCAGTCCTGGGACATTTTAATATTCGGAGCAGGGCAGTATCATTTGTTACCGATGCAAAACGTTGGGTGTTACTTTATGTGTAATGACGGCCCAAACTCAGCTGATCAACTCCGGGTTCCCAGCAGAGGAGAGCAGAGAGCAACAGTGCTGCTCACCTCAGAGGAACGCAGCTGGGCTTCTCGCGAGCAGCTTCCCTGGCAGAGCAGCTCTGGGCACCGGAGCACGTTGGCACTGACTCAGCGCAGACACTGACATGAAGGAGAAGAGGGTCACATCCGTCGGAATTAAAAGGACGTGACGCAAATTGATGAAATCTCTTTTATAGCTTAAAGTCAGAGTTGTCATTTTTGCATCACATCCTGATAGCAACAAAGAAATATAAAGGTCTGACAGTAACATTTTATAAATCCAATATCTGCGGGCATTGCAGGAGTGTAATGAAAACGAATTATTCTGGATTCAATTGATTTTGTTGCACTGAATTTAAGGTTTTGGAGTCATTCTGACTGACTGCCATGATTAAAAAGGCTACTTGTCTGTCTGTCTGTCTGTCTGTTCACCCACCTACCTACAGGCATTAGTTAGGCACGTGTTTTGTGAGAGTGGTTTTGAGGGGGAAAAGGATAGAACACTTTTGTTTGAATCCTTTCAAATTTAAACCAAAATTGTTAGTCTTGCATAACGACCCTGCTTTGAAAAGCTGGAGATGCATACAGCAAACACTATTCATATTTATTTATTTTTATGTAAACAAAAGGGTTCAGGGGTCAGGGATTTCTGGAAAGTCAATAACTTTGCCTTGTGATCAAAGATCAAACCTGACCATTGCTGGCAAAGAAGAAATGGATGTGTTGTGGAGGCAGAGATCTAACCTCAGTCTGGCTACTCCACCTTCCCCCCAACGGACGTCCTCCTCCAGAATCACATGACAGCGGGACAGAATGTTCCTCAGCACGCGCTCACTCCCCTGGAGCAGGCTGAAGTCTGGGTGCTCCTTGCCCGTCCACTGCAACAGACTCTGGGGAGAAAGGAGAACGCGTAGGCCACAAGGCAGGAGTCAGTACAATCCTACTTCCTATCGTATCACTAACTTAACCGTGGAAGCTTAACTGAAGGATAGCTGAATGTCAGGACAATGGCTTGTCAAGTGGCTCCCTCTAGTGGTCACAAATAGGACCTACCACAACAATGATATAGCAGCAGTTGAGAAAGAGAAGTGACAAACCTACGTTGTTTACCCAAGTCTGATTAAAACAACAACACATTAGAACATAATAGGACATGCCTCAAATGAGACAAATACGTCTCACAGAGAGCTTTCGTAAATAGGTTGGGTTCCAGTTCAGTGGTTTAGCATTTCCTAACAGATTTCAGAGGTCACATGTTCATACCGCCCTTCTGAACACAACTTTGACCGAGCACATTCTTGTAGATGTGACAGACAGACTGACCTGAATGTGGCTGAGGTAACTGTGTACCCGGGAGACAGGAGCCAGCAGCAGAGCCAGCAGTTTCAGCTCCTCCCTCTCCACCTCGTTGCCCTGAGAAAGCAGGGAAGGGGGGAAAATTTGCTGGGAAAACGAGTATCCGTTACAAAGAAAAGTCATCATTACGAAACGAAACTGAATACAGGGTAGCAAGGTTGCGTCAAACACCTGCATGGTGTGCATCTTCTTCAAGAACTTAATCCTGTCAAACTCCAAAGAGAGGAAGGCTGCCAGGGTGCTTGTGTATCCATGATATGTGTCTGTAAAGGACGACTGGGCAGACCAAGACATCAGCAATAAAGGAATGAACGATCACAGCTGGCGTCAGCCAGTTAAAGTACAAAAGACGAGGAACATTTCGAATTACGTCGTTATGGCCGATGAGCTGAACGAATATGTCTCCGACGAGACATTTCCAGTGTTGCGCTGAGAGTCTCTCCTCCAGAGTGTTCCTGAAGAGCAGGTGTCGCTGCAACAGCTGCTCCACCAGCTTCAGAAATGTCTGACTAGACAGAGGAGAAACATAGCAGCCATGAACACAAACAGACATTGAGCCAGTCCCAGCCCCAGTCCCAGCTTTGGAAGCTCAGACTGAGTTTCTGACGTGAGGTTAGGACAGGTGACTGGTGCTTACTATGGCTCCAGGTTGCTTTGCAGGACAGGGGGGGTCTTGTATTTGTCGTAGAGCTGGTTTAAGATGGACACGTACTCCCACTCGGAGTGCAGAAGCTGGGTGGTCAGCTGCTGTCGTTCCTCTACACAGGAGAGAAACGACAGATGTACAGTAGAATGATCCCTTGTAATGGTTTCTGAATACCTTGACGTAGAACGTATTAATACAGATTAACGATAACTTTGGCAAATTATATTATATCTATAATAATTTGACTCAGAGAAAATGTGGATCAAGCGGAACATGAACATTGTGTTGGCCGTATGGACCTACCTGGAGTCTCACACAGTCCAGCTCTGAGGCCCTGTAGATAGCAGTGGAGGAGGACTCGGCCCCTAGGGGACGACACAGGTGGGCTGGAAAAACACTCACAGTGGTTCCTTCCTGCCCCAGGTCCTGAGTCACTGCCAAGTTACAGAGCAACAGTCATCAGCCAATCAAGCCACACAGGACAGAAGCCTTGCCTTTATACATTAATGTTATTTCTTTGTTGTTTTTTTCCCCTCATTTAGCAGATGCTTTCATAGCGACATAACTTACTGCATGTAGATGACAGAGGAGAAAATCAAGGATGTGAAGTGTAGTTCTAAGAGTGGTTCTGTTCGAGTTAAGGAGCAACCTGTATTTTGTTATGTTGGACCTCCAGGCGCAGTCCAACATAACATCTCAGCCACCTGGCATCAGCGCAGCAATAACACTGTTTAACATGCAGTCCTTTCATTTCTGTGGATGTTTTTGTTTCTCACGTTTCTTTCTGCTTGGCCACGGGACCTGCCCCTCTGTCAGGGGCCTTTGCTTCCTGCCGAGGTATCTGTCTGCTGCAACACAGCTGCAAAATCTGGCAACGCATCTCTCCGAGTTCATCCTGCAAGGACACAAATCATTCCGTTGGCTTTTTAAAAATCGGGTTATTATTATCGATCACTGTCAAATAAATGTATCGTTTGAGGGGGATCAAGATTGAGACGGTTCGTTAAAATCATCAAGAATCTTGTCTACTGTTCTTATCCATGGTGTCCCCAAACCTAGCCACTACTGTTCCCATCCATGGTGTCCCCAAACCTAGCCACTACTGTTCCTGTCCATGGTGTCCCCAAACCTAGCCACTACTGTTCCTGTCCATGGTGTCCCCAAACCTAACCACTTAGGAACCCCCGGAGTGGTCAGCCTGCCTCCCTCTCGGAGCCCCTCTCCGTCTCACCCTCAAGGACTGCACCAGCGCCTCCAAGTGGAGAGCCTTCTTCTCGCAGCTGCGCCGGTTCTCCTCCAGCTCCTCCCGGAGGAAGGTGTCCCCATGCTGGATTTGGCTGAGCTCGTGCAGAGCGTTGGAGAAGCCCGCCTTCAGCTCTGACACGATCCCCTGGAGCTGGGGGACAGAGGAGAGCACAGGCTCCGGTGAAGGCCCCTGGGAAGAGCGCTGGAGCTCCGGATAGGAGGTGGGTGGTGGTAATGAGGGCGTGTAGCTACCTTGGAGATTTCAGTGACTAACACACCCTCCTGAGGCTTCATCACCTCTACGGGAAGAACACAAACAGGGTCAGTGTACAAACATGCTGGGAGGGATGTACACACTCACAGGGTTTGTATTTGTTACACGACTGTCGTCACACTATTGCATCCTTAGCTTGAAGTTCAGCAGAGAGAGTTTGGAGTTTGTACTTAGAGAGGAATCTTCCTCAGGGAATACTTCCTGTTCTCTGAAATTGGACCAGATTGAATATCAGGGACACAATAGTGGCAAAGAAAGAAGTGAACCTCCTTTTTCTTTGTACTGAAGTGAATATTTAACCTCTTCCTGACTATAAGATTCCTACCCTACACGTCTCGGATTGGACAAAGGTCAACGTATAACATAACGATATACATGCCGAATGGTTTTGATTCTGTATTTGAATTGTACAATTTTACCGTAGCGTTTTAAAGCAAACTAAAGTAATCGTCGATAACTATGGTAATAAAAAATCACAGTTGGGATATCTAACCATGCATCTTGCATCTGTTAACAATACCTGAATACGGGTTGCCCTGCCAGCTCTCCCCTGGTGAGGGAAGTAGCAAGCCAGCCAAAGAGATCAGCTCTGCAGGAGAAACGGCTGAAGTAGCCAAACTCCGTCCTTATAAGTCTAAAAAGCGACAGAAGGGGACACACACTACTATTTTATGAAAAAAATAATATGAAAAAGAGAAAAAAAGGTTGCCGCAAAGTAGACTTTTTATAGCATTAATATCTAGCCAGAAATACAATAGATTCCGTTTTAATCCAAAAAGTATTGCCACAAAACATGTATAAGACACTATAGATGACAACATTTCTTAAGTAGTATACTAGAAATTGTATCTATTGATACCAATACCATAGTCTGAGACTGGAATGTTATAAACCGAGAACATGCGACAAAATATAAAATACAGCATTTGGAATGTCAAAGGCAAGTTACCTTAACAGTGATCTATGTTACAAAAACATCCGTCGTTGTCCTAGTCATCAAAATCCATCACGCGTGAATCATGGTCGATACATTCCAAAGTCAAGCACTACAATTCCCCGCAAAACTATGATTTCAGTCATTTGTGGTGCTCCGGGATCGGATAGCACGCTTGGTAGTGGTGCATTTGGGCGAGGGCAGCAGATACTCGATACAGCGCGCAGTCTCCAGGGCACGTCAGTGCAAGGTGAGCAATCTGCAAGGTAGCTTGGACAGAGTAATCAGTCGTGCTCACGAAGTAAAGGCCGAGCATTCTATTTTTTAATTAAATATTTATACATGGTATCATAAAGAAAACGTATTTGGTTATAGAGCCACATTATTGATGTTATTTTTAAAATACTGTTTTACTTTGATTTTTCAAATTATGCAGATGCTTTTAAAGCTACACTTTGTGCCTGCTGTCGTATGGTGTTGTACGTTTTAAGATGATTAAACATGTTCCATCCAGCAATATTGATGACAGCTGTGACTTATTGCTTCATCCTCTGTTGTTTTAGAGATTATAGGTGGATTTAACAACTCTGGTGAAATGAAAACCTCCACTCCGCCCAGTAGGTGGAGTGTTCTGTCGTTGATTTCGAGGATACCCCAAGTAGGCGTAGTCTAAGTAAAGAGAGGCGCTCATTGGCTTACGAGCTCTTATGTGTTTTTAAATCGCCGCTGTTGTTGCAGCCGGTTAAGTGCAGCTGGGTTGACAGCTGTCAAAATAGCAAACAGTGTACAGGGTACGTGTATGAAGTTGACAACGGAACAGGTAGCTAGTCTAATTGTATGCAATCGTTTTTTTTCTATCTTTCTAAGCGCTTCCGTTTTAGTTCCGAGTTCCACAATTTCAGCTTTTTGGGTAATAATTCAAAGGCTACCTTTGTTGTTAACTACTAGCTTGCAATTTCGAAACAGATCTGCTTTAAAAGTAGCTAGCTAACTAGTTTAGCTCCATCGGTGTAGTCGTGCCCTAAGGCTCTGATCTACAGTATTGCACCTAACGTGGCCAGACTGGCTACATACATAAGTTGTCCTGCTACGCCTGCTAGTTAGCTCTTGCTAGGATCACTTGTGTACGCTGATTACAGTCAGGTCCTTAAATATTGGGACATCGATACAATTCTAATCTTTCTGGCTCTATACACCAACACAATGGATTTGAAATGAAACGAACAAGATGTGCTTAAACTGCAAACTTTTAGCTTTAATTTGAGAGTATTTGCATCCAAATCAGGTGAACGGTGTAGGAATGACAACAGTTTGTATATACATGCCTCCCACTTTTTAAGGGACCAAAAGTAATGGGACAATTGGCTGTTTAGCTGTTCCATGGCCAGGTGTGTGGTATACCCTCAATATCACATTTACAAGGAGCACATAAAAGGTTCAGAGTTCTTTTTAAGTGTGCTATTCGCATTTGGAAACTGTTGCTGTCAACTCTCAATGAGCTCCAAAAGCTGAAAACTAAACTAACCCATCAGAGAGATAGCAGAAAGTTGTGGCCAAATCAACTGTTTGGAACATCCTGCAAAAGAAGGAACGCACCGGTGAGCTCAGTAACACCAAAAGACCACGGAACACAACTGTGGTGGATAACCAAAGAATTATTTCCCTGGTGAAGGAAACACCCTTCACAACAGTTGGCCAGATCAAGAAAACTCTCCAGGAGGTAGGTGTATGCGTGTCAAAGTCAACAATCAAGAGAAAACGTATATAGAAAAAGAAAACTTATATTATATACTTATACCAGAGTGAATACAGAGGGTTCACTACAAGATGTAAACCATTGGTGAGCCTCAAAAACAGGAAGGCCAGATTAGTTTGCCAAACAACATCTAAAAAAGCCTTCCAAGTTCTGTATCAACATCCTATGGACAGATGAGACCAAGATCAACTTATAACAGAGTGATGGGAGGAGAAGAGGATGGAGAAGGAAAGGAACTGCTCATGATCCTAAGCATACCACCTTATCTGTGAAGCATGGTGGTGGTATGGCGTGGGCATGTATGGCTGCCAGTGGAACTGGTTCTCTTGTATTTATTGATGATGTGACTGCTGACAAAAGCAGCAGGATGAATTCTGAAGTGTTTTGGGCAATATTATCTGCTCATATTCAACCAAATGCAGAACTCAGAACTCATTGGACAGCGCTTCACATTGCAGATAGACATTGACCTGAAGCATACTGCGAAAGCAACCAGAGCTTTTTTATGATTGTTAATCTGTCCTATTACTTTTTTCCCTTAAAAAGTGGGAGGCATGTATACAAACTGTTCTAATTCCTTCACCGTTCACCTGATTTGGATGCAAATATCCTCAAATTAAAGCAAAAAGTCTGCAATTAAAGCACATATTGTTTGTTTCATTTCAAATCCATTGTGTTGGTGTATAGAGCCAAACGGTTTAGAATCGCGTGGATGTCCCAATATTTATGGACCTGACTGTATATGCAGTCATTGTGGGTTGGTGGCCAAATACAGACGTCTATTAGTCAGCCTTTCGTTTCGGATGCAAGTTGAGTGTGTTTTTCATGTGTGAGATGAAGTTGTTCTTTATTGGATATTTAGAGCAGAATATAATGAGGACAAACGAGTTTGATTCGTCATCTGACGAAGAGACAGGGGATGAGCAGCAAACGCCACTACAGGTCACCTGGTAAGTAGAGTGGATTTAAGGATTGGTTTAATTTGAACATAATTCTCTTGTTTCATAGTTTACTAAATATATGCTATGTTTTTTTTGTTTTTTTACATTGTTTTCATAGGTTACCTCTGTCAGTGGTCGAGTGTTCCCAGTTTCTTGGTATATGTTCTCTGCCAGGTGAAGTGCAGCTCCAGTTTTAGGGTGTTTGGTGGTGTTCTTATGGTGTTCTAACAATGCAGAGATAACACAATTTTGTTACCAGTAACACATGCTTTTTCTGGCAAGGCTCAAAGATAAAACAAGGCGATAAGTAATCGTTGCTTTTGTTTGACTGTAGGATGCAAATTCAAAGATGTCCGAAGAAATCTGCAAAGAGATGTCGGTAAGGCCTGGCTGTGAGGCTTTTACGGTGTCCGTCATCTTGCAATGCTGGACAAGAGCACTCTCCTCTCACCGTTTCTTGTTTCCGTGCCAGGTGAGCTTCAGGACCAGGGTGTGGAGGATGTGTTTGTGTTCTGCACCCGAGGAGAGCTGCAGAAGTACAGGGTTCCCAGTTTGCTGGACACCTACAGGCAGAAAGGCCTCAGGGTGCACCACATGCCCTTCCCAGATGGGGGCACTCCTGAGCTTGAGCAATGCTGCCAGATACTGAAGCAGCTTCAGTCCAATCTCCAGAACAACCGCAGGACTGTCATCCAGTGAGTGTGAAAGAATGTTGCCTTAACTTGATGATCCTGCCTCAGCACCATACTCACAGGCATTCATGATGCTGACTCATGATTGTGACCACTCCTTTATACCCCCCCCCCGCAGTTGCTATGGAGGCCTGGGTCGCTCTGGACTGAGTAAGAATCATCCGTGTCTGCGCGTTTGTACCGTTTAAATATCTGTGTTCTTGTGACCCTGACTGACCCAGTATGTCCTGTCCGACTGCAGTCGCTGTGTGTCTGCTGCTGCAGCTGTCAGTTACCATGACGCCCAACAAAGCCATCGAGATCCTGAGGGAGTACAGAGGGAGCGGAGCCATACAGACTGTCAAGGTGAATGTCCACGTCAACGTCTTGCCTATAATGCAGCCACAATTCATTCACCACTTAAAGCAGTGGTTCCAAATCCTGGTCCTCACGGCCCACTGCTCTGCATGTTTTAGATGTTTCCCTGCTCTGACACATCTGATTCAAATGAATGGGTCATTATGAAGCTGAGCTTAAATCTGGTGTGGTGGAATGGGGAAAGGTGCAGGGTAGGAGTCTCTGAGCATTAGGGTTGTGAACCACACTGACTTAAAGGGTCTGGCCCTCATTTTAGAAAGGGTGTTCTTTTTTTCCCCCCAACAGCAATACAATTTCCTGCATGAATTCCGTGAGAGGGTCTCAGCCTACCAGGAGAGCAAAGATGCCCCAACAGAACGATCTGTGTCTCGGTGATCGCTTCCCCCCCAAATCTGGAGTTTTAAAATCTGTAGTTGCTGTTTAAGTCCTTCAAATTCCTTGTTTAGACTTTGTGCTCTGATTAATTCTGTGGTGTCTAGCATGTTTGCACTTTAAAATAAGAGCCAGAAATCACAGTAAGGGCATGATCATGTGGCCCCAGCTGTATGCTCAGTTATGTGAGAAATGTGATGATCTAATCATGGGCCAATTCATGAACTGAATCAGATTTTGCTCACACATTAAGGCAGGTTTACACATGCATACTAGATGAAATAATACATATTTTTCTTAGCACACACAGGTGATAAACCAGGCCAAGTTTTTATTGTTGTCATTGACTCCACCTGCTCAGCTGTTGGTGGTAATGCGGTTTATTATGGTTCTGTCAATGGTTAGCATTAGCTTTCAAAATAAACTCGGAATCAGATGTGTGGGATAGGTTTATTATGAACATATTCAACAAAAATTTGTATCCACTCGGTGTGACTTGTTGGAACTCAATAGACAGAAAGGTACTTCAAATTAAAACATGTAATACATCAGATATTCCTCTTTCCCCGATAATGTATGAAAATGGCAATAAATACATGATTTAGAGATGTTATTTCAGACTGCTTGTTCCATGGTCCAGTATTTGCAAACAAAACCTTGAAAAAACAGATTAAAAAAAACAACTCACGATTCCTCCAATATGATCATTCAGTAATATCAGGAAAATGGAGTGTTGCACATCTTTGAAAAACATGTCACAAAGTCTGCCAGAAATATCACCTATGCTTATAGCAGGTACATCAGATATTTGGTAGACAAGATGTCTTGGGGGGGGGGGGTGAGGAGCTAACAGAGTGATGAACAGGAAACAATGAACTGGAGGGAATTTGACCTCATTTCTGGCCCATTCATTCAATTTTGGATTACTTTTTGATAGGTTGACAATTATTGAAACAAGTGTTGGCAATGACATACTTCTTTAGAAAGCACAGAGATTTATATCAAACTGTTTGAAAATGTATCTTATGACAACTATTTTGATTGTTCAAAATGGCCCTAACCCGGCCAGACATTTTCCATAGCGATACGTTTTCTTATGTAGTTACTTAAATCAATCTACCATCAGTGTCATACCTGTGTTGTGGCAACCAAATCTATATTGAACTTTCTACAATTATCTACTTCGTCATGTTGATAAAACACATGAGTAAACGTTTTCTTAAAAGCTGGGCATCCATTTCACATCAAGAGCAGATCAATACCATTGATAGCTAGTCAAGCGAACAGCTGTGGATTTGACTGAAAGTTCCCTGTATAAGAATCCCTACTATTGTGTAAACAATCAAAATTGATGGGGGGAAAAAAAGAACACACAAAAAAAACTTTATTTCAATTGAAAGCATTAAATCATCACAGCAAGAATTAAAATAAAAAAGAGTCCAGGTTGTTATTCCTCTTATGTGACTTTCAACTTCAGTACAACACGGCTGCGTCCAAGATATTTTTTGTTGTTGAAAGGGACAGATGTTTCCAAAATGGCGCTCTGCACAGTGTGGGGGGAAGGGGGGGGGGGTAGAGAGAGTTCGTCCTCGTGATGCTGACAGGCTCTAGCAGGCTAGTTCTGCTCCAGACACTTCAAGCACAGTGGTTCCACTTCCACATGCTGACTCGCAGGATCCTCTCCATTTTAAGAGCTCACCAAAACATAGATCATCCTAAAATATGAAACATAAAAAGTACAATTACATCTTACTGTCTCACAGGGATAGATGATTGAGACAGAGGGGAACTTTATTGCACAAATCTACAAGGTGAATATTAAAGAGTAGATATTAAAAGGTAATGAACTCATGTCCATACCCATAGAGATAGTAGAAGAAGGAGAGCAGGTAAAAAGCCAGTTTGCACCAGCCCTCTTTTTGACAGTAGGCCAGGATGTCAGCGTTCATGATGGTTGTAGGGTCGTACAGTCCTGGGCCACTCATCACTGGGCGGCTCGTATACCTGCGGAACGAACGAGCACAAAATCACAACGCGGATTCAAAACAACGTTATTCCAGAAAGGCGTGACTGGAAGCTTTTCAGAGTGCCAGAGCAGAGCTATAGAGCCACAGCCATAGAGCCACTGCTCAATTGACCTAAGGAGATGGGTGACATTTAGGTTGGAACAGGAGGGACCGATATAGTGTTAGCTCAGTGGTAGAGCATTAGACTACATACCTAGAGGTGTTGGGTTCAAATCCTTTATAATTTATAAATCTTTGTATAAAGGGGGGAGGAGGGGGCATTAACACATTACCTTCTGGAAACACTATGTGAGCAGAGACCTACCTCCAGACATGGTAGGCCAGCAGAGGCATGTTGAGGCCCAGGGTGAGCCACTCAGCAGCGCACAGGAACATCACGCAGAAGAACACGTGAATGAGATACTCCGGGAGCACAAGCTGAAAGAGTCAAAATACCATTAGCTTTGTTGGATCAACCACCCACATGTCCTGAAATTCAAGACTGACTAATAACAAAACATTGACTCAACTGACACCTTCTATGCAATTAGAAGATGTTAGTATTGCACTAAACTTGACTACGATGTTGAACGTTTGCTATCTCGTTGTAAAGGTGGTCTGCCAAACTCGAAACAAGCGCAGACCACGTCATGAACATGAATTGGCTTACAACAAGCAGATACAAAACCTGTTTCAAGAAAACCCTTTAAAAAAGATGGTTTTCTCCTTGCTGTGCTTATTTAATGACAGTCAGACTGCAAGTGTTTAGACAGACAGCAGGGCAAAGATCAATGCTGACTTTCAAAGGGCATTTAAACCACATCTCCGATCATGCACAGCTGACTGGCATACGTGTGACATGCATCCTAGGTTTGACCACACGGCATCCACGCCTTGGTCTTCGGGGCAGTGTGCATCTTAACATGGTGGTCTAGGCTCACAACAGCACCCCTGCGGCACAACATCCCTTCACACAGGGTGCACACTGACAAGACGACCATGCACTGTGTGTGGACAAGCAGTCGAAATGCTGTAGCCTTCTCCAAAGTGCCTCTGCTGGTACTAGTGTAGGCGTTGCAGGGGGAGGGGGGCAGATGGAGTCACCACATGGAAGCCATGCATTCAAGGAGGAGGGGGGGGGGGCTTTACCAACAGCCCACAGATGGAGGGGTGAAGGGGCATGTAGGAAGAGGGTGCAGGGGGAGGGTTGACGGGTAAAAGCCCTGCACTGTGTTGCCAAATGTAAACTGTTGTTCAACATAATGATAGTAAAGTTTTGCCCGTAATTTGGTGTGAACTCCATCTTGGGGAGAGGGTGGGGGAGTCGACATCACGTCCATGGTTCTACACAGATAAGCTCCACCTATTTTCTTTCCCATCCAATCAGTGATCCCCGAAAATTGCTGATCTTGAGAGAATTAAGACGCTGCTACCATCTGTTCTGTACCCCCAAGTGATGCAAGCCTGAGCCAAAGTAAAATAAATCTGGTGTACTTTTGCAAATAGCTTCAGAGACTCTATTAATAGCATTATATTATATATTCACTTACGAACATATTCAATATTGTGTGTTCGTGTGTGTATGTAATGTATTAATTCAATGAATAATTTATTTTGTTAATTTCTTCATACATCAAATAAAATAATTAGTTTGCATTAACAACTATGTATATTTCTCTCTGTGTGGCAACACACAGTAAAAACTACCAAGCCCACAACTCATTTACGATCTAATCCAGTAAGAGATCCCCTTGGATTCAAAATCCTATTATCTGTATTAGAACAATGGGCCAAATATAGAATTGGCTGCAAACGAAAATAAATTAAGAGTTTGGGTCTTATCACAGGCAGTGCTCGAGTGATTAATACTAATGACGGTTTATTGGGATATTGAAAGTATCTTATAATCAGAATTGTTACAACACTATGCAAACAGAGGGTAGGTTGTCAAACGTCATGCAAGTTCTGAGCATTTGCAAGTCTTTTCAGTTAACATTTACCTAATTTACCAATAAGAGCATTGGACCTGCACACTCAGCTACCGGACAGTGACGAAATGACTCTTCTGTTAGAACGAAGCACCTCACATCACATCAGCGTTTAGGCCTAGCTTCTTTTTTTAACCATTATGCAAGCTTTTGTTTCCAACTGTTTAAAAGAAATATGCAGCTATGCCAACTGGCGATTTAAATAATAATACAAACAGACACCGAACTATCAAAGCGCAAATGGGGAAATTGTTATGTTTTAACCATAGCAGGACAACACGATTTCTACGATTGAAAATAAGTGATCACCAAAAGCACATCGCTACCTCCCTGTAATATGACGAAACCCTAAAAACAAAACAGCAAAAATCAATAAATCAAAAGATAATATTACCTCTGAGTTAACTGAAAAGACGATTGCAAACACTCCCCGTGCAGAATGACAGACTGGAGACTTAATTGAACTGGGCGAGCATTTTAACCGAAGATTGGTACAAACCTTCAATGCAATTTTGACTCTTTTAATCTTTTTGACCTTTTCAACTGTCTTTATGCCGTTATGTAAATGTAAAAAGCAGATTAGAAAAACAAAACAAAATGCGTTAGAATTTGACAGCTGACAAGATCACTCTCGATTAATAACAGTCAGGTTATTTAGCATAACAGTGCAGAGAAGATTGAAAACATTGGCTGATTTAACTTCCCAGGTATCTAGATACACACTTGCTAAAGCAGTCTGCATGCAGTCAAAGGAGGCAACAGGAAAGTCCAGAGTATAAATGGACACCTACCGGATTAAGTGTGTTACATTGATCAATGGGATTCTTGTAGTCAGTCTTCAATTCATCGAATGCAATAATCTGGAGAAAAATGACAGGATGATAAGATTACATGTTTTATTCAAATTGTGATGTGGGCAAATGAAAAGTAAGAGGCACTTATCAAGATCATAGTGCCAACTTCATGACCGTTACTCATGAGGTGTTCGGGTAGGGGACGTGCTTGATGCACTGGATATCCAGCTAAAAGCAGCAAGCTAGCCAGGAAGCTAGCAGGGGTCGTAAACCAACCGCGCACACACACGATTGCTCTTAAAGACGAGCATTTGTGCTGAACGGTCTCCGATTAGAAACGCGTGTGCGAGTCATTAGAATGAAAGGAAATCTTGGTTGTTTATTCTAAACTAGAGCAAGATATATCGTTAGCCTAACGTGAGGTACCTTTCTTAGCCAGTCTCACCGCCACATTTGGGTGTGCCATTCATTCTAAAGAGGAACGTGATTTCCTTACACTGCGCAACGATGTATAGTAACATTAAGGATATGGAATGACTTCATACATATTTGACATGCCAATGTTGCTGGTCCTGATATTGAAAGGACCAGGTGTGCGACTCCGCGTAGATCCGTTTCTTCTGGTACTGGGTGAGCTAGCTCTAACGCGTTAGCTTGCTAAACAATGTACTAGGACTGTTCATTACAAGTTAGCATGCACACTTGCTAGCTAACCAACCCAACTAACAAATATGGTCACAAGATTTTTTCACATTACCGTATTACCAAACCATGCAAGATAACTGTACTTACATGCCAAATGGCGAAGAATATTAGGGCTGCAGTCAGCAGAAGCGCAAGCATATAACAAAAGGCCGCGAATGTGAACGCCATTATTGTAGCTAGCTCTGCTTACTGGCTAATATCTATAGCCGCAGCGTATCCCTGTGGTTCAGTCTTCACCAGCTGCTGTTGAGAAGGATTCAGAACAAAATGCGTGGCCAGTCACATCGCGAGACTACAGTGTCATTCCTGCCTGAAAACAAGATTTGGACAGATTGTCCTGCAAGGTTTTGCAAGAGAAGTTCATCTATGTATGCTGGTCTGATATACGTGGCCAAGCGTTGTGATCAGTATGACTTGTCAAATGTTGAAAAAATCCTTTAAGCCAACACAAGGAAGACATTTCCTAAAGAATTGTTTTTTTTTTTAACTCTAAACAAAGCAGTGCACTTCATTTTCATTTTATTGGGATAATGGCAATTAAGACATTGTATAAAGCATGGAAAAATACAAAAGTCCACAAGTTTTACACCAGTAGGCTGCTGGGTATGTCACGTTTCAGATGTTGTTTTATATTTAAATAAAAATAATAAGCATTTTGATCAGATACAGTACAGAAATACTGTAGGAAAATACATATTAAGAATTTGTCAAAAGACTTCAGAGGCCAGATATTACAAGTTCACCACAGAGGAGAGAAGGTTTTGATCATTAATGCAGATAAGACACAGGGCACCATTAATACAATAAAAAACCACCAGTCGTCACCATTTACTTTTTCAGTTAATTTGCCTAAAGCATATGTAGACCCATAACAACGACTGTTTCTAAAATGGTTTATCATGCCAAATGATACAATCAATAATTCTATCAAATATGATCCATTAAACATTTTGCCAAGCTTTTTTTTTTTTGAAGACTGAATGAACGTCACAACCTCAGCAAAGTACAGTCAGAGATTTACATGAATCCTATAACATGTCTGTATTGCATAGGATTCAACCCCCCCTTATGAAGAATCAACATGCAAACTTATTTTGATTATTGCTTGCATTGATAAGAATTCAACGGAAGTACATTTTAGTCATGATACATTCGCTTTAAACAGAGAACATGCATAAGAAATCTGAACATGGGAGATGTTTTCTGTCATGATTTAAACTTTGACACCAAAAGCATGCACTTGTATTTCACAGTGACTCGCAACATAAGCAGTTTAGAAAAATACTACCAGTTAATTGCAGTTTCGGAGTAAAAGCAATCTTGTACAGCTTATACACTGAAGTTAATCGATTTAACATCAAGGCAGTTTCTGATCAAAAAAGAATAATCATAAACATGTATTCACCAGAGGGAAATGTGTGGTCCAATCTCATTCTTCTATTTTGTTTCGTTTATCCTCTGTTCATTTTGGTCTCATGGAAATTCAGTACAAACATAAAATATGACCAAGCTGTTTAACAAGGCATAAATCATTGTAAGAGTATGGTTGAGTGTCATAAGACACAGGAATACAAGAAACCTGAACATGCAGAATGTCTCAGTTTTGACGGGCAAGAAAAAAATTCTGCTTTGGCTTTCACAACGGTTCCTTCCCATGGTGGGTGTGCTTCAAAGCTTAACTACACTCAGCGACTTTTGGCATATTTAAAAAATAAACTGTTGTGGAATAGGAAAAACAACAAATATTTTCTCCCAAATTTATGTTGACAGCTAACTTTGCCTGTCAGCAGCATTGACATTTAAGGAGGTATTACAATAACTTAGACATGCATGCTGCCCTGTAATAATAATACAACCGGAACTTTGAGTTCTGGACCACAGCAATAGATGAACCTGACTGAAGGTTAAGAACAAGGTGAACAACTTTCATTACAAACTTACAGTAAAACTGGAACTGCTCATCAACAGTTGATGATAATCTATCAACAGAAACAGTAGTGTTATTTCAAATGGTCCTGTAGGTAGTTGGCAACTAATGCCAGCCAGTATGCAGTGTATCCTGGACCTGTCAGATTTACAAAAAGATTGTTTTCTAGTCTCAAGTAAACATTTTTAAATACTCAAGTGCAGGAATGTTTTAGTTAAAAAGAAGTTTTAGAAAGTGTTGTGCTCTGTATATCCCACAGGTCAGTCATTTAACACGCCATGTTGTAGTTCAGTCTCGCAGTTTGTTCTCAAAACAGTGATGACTAGAGATATGAAACTCCCACTTGTGCATAATGAGAACGGGGGGTTACAGGGGAGTTCTTAGAGTGAAACACACTAACACAAATGATGTGAAAATCAACGGAATTGAGTTAGGCTAACGAAATGTAAATGATTTTTAAAAGAATTAAAGACCATGCGTGCGTGCCTTGGATGGCGTTCTTTTTTGCCCAAAAAGGTAGAATGTGACAAGGATATATATCTAATTAGGTGTCAGAGTAAAGCATACATTATTAGGTCATATCCTTCTGACTTGATTAAAAAACACACTAAAATGACATGTTAATC
The DNA here is from genome assembly GCA_036571765.1 of Plecoglossus altivelis. Classification (NCBI taxonomy): domain Eukaryota; kingdom Metazoa; phylum Chordata; class Actinopteri; order Osmeriformes; family Plecoglossidae; genus Plecoglossus; species Plecoglossus altivelis. The sequence continues at coordinate 8,376,289 of BROE01000009.1, forward strand.
AAATGAACAAGACCTGTTTTACACCATTAGAGCTTTCCTGTTCAGCTAAAAAAAGAAAAGGTTTTCTAAAAACAAAAAGTGGTTTTAGTTCCATATTCACTCTTTGTAAACTATAAGAGAGAAGAAAAAAAAAACTATATTAATGCCATTTGATTGCACCCAAATTTAACATAACTAAAGGAAAACACACTTTCAGGTGATGTCTTCCCTGTTGTGTTTGGAAGTGTAACTAAGAAACAAAACACACAGAACTGGCACACATTGGGAGAGATTATGTGAGAGGTAAAAAGAGGATGGGAAATGAGTTAGTGTTTTTTTCCCTCGTGTGACAACAATCGGGGTTGTCCTGATTATCCTTTTTTTGACATCTCAGTCCATCGAATCTGCCTTCTAGCGAAAGAACCCAAGCTTCTCTCTGAGCCACTCCTCAGTGAGATCCTCAGTGTTTCGGATCTCGAAAACCTGACAAAACGAGTTCGATCAGGAGTAAATATCCCCACTCCTCACAAGTTAACAGCGACTTCTTGGACTTGAATGACTCAAAAACATTTGCAATCATTTACAACTAAAGCACTAAATTCCAAAATTGTATACAAACAAGCAATACTAACATTCCCCTGTCCACCATACATGCATATGAAAAGTTCCTTAAAAAAGGCTTCCTAAAACTAGGATCATAACAGCTGGCAGTGGGGCAATCATGAAGTATGGAGAAACCATGTAAGCATGCAGCTCACCAACCTTGGTCAGTTCCACCGTTTGGACCAGTTTGTTTTTGCTCCCAGCATACATCATCTGCTGCTCTGGTTTGCATCCTATAACACCACCACCACCACCACCACCACAGGAACACAGTGAGAGAATGAGCCTCTCGTATCCTAACAAACAGGTCTAGAATGGGAGCGGATGGTCGGGATCTTACCCACTGGACTGGAGAAGATGAAGCAGAGAGGATAAGACACACGGCCGTCGTCATGCTGGTACTTGTAGCTATAGACCACAAATGTACATCATGCTAAGGGAAATTCTTTGAAAATGTAATGATGGTAGCATTTTCTTTTCTTTTTACACTTTAGCTGCAGGATCGCAGAGAGATGAAAGGATATCTAGGTTGTCTCTCGGGGAGCTGGTCCTTCAGATCGTCGGGGGAAATATCCTAAAAATGAAAGACATGATACAGATGTGGCTCACAGTGACATTTTTAGACACTGGTTGAGGAGCCGGAAAAACACGACCCCTACGAATAACAGAAGCTGGAAGTAGAACCAGTTAATCAGGAGGTGGGGCCAAACAATGAAATCTACGGGTCTTCTCTGGTGCGACGAGCTCTTGCAGACTGCGCATCCCAAACCTAGCTGAATCCTAGGCTCTGTCCTAGAGCTGGTCTATAATGCTATTAGGTAGAGCAATGCAGGGGGAAAACCATTGGAGACACACTTTAAACACCTAAGTCAAGTTCTCAAAATCACTGAACTAAAACTGCAGTGTGCATTTGATGCAAGTGGCTTTTAATGTTACATGATTTAAAAGACTTGCCTCATGTTCTTCATCCAGGATTACAAGCTGTTTGTCTTTGTCGATTTTCACTGAAACACATAACATGCATTTAAGGCAAAAGGATGTTTATAAAGAACTCCAGACTTGAACATGTTTCTGTAGGTCACAAACTCTATCAAAAGTAAAAGCCATCTACAATAAAACCAAAGTACTTACTGATTATGGCAGCATTATTGGTTTCCTTTCGGAAACGGAACTCTCGAAGTTTCTTTACCAATTCTCCGTCCACATCACAAACTACCAGTGATTCACTCTAAAATATATTGAAGAGAAATGCACAAATTAAATCAGTTTAGTCGAGAGGTTATTTTCTCGCATTCTACAGCCAATTTACAGTTTACTGTACTGCAAATACTGTATATTATACAATCATTATTAAAATACAGTTGTTCACAAATATAGCCTACGTGTTTAATGAGTGCTGTCAACTGTTTCATGAACTTTCAATACAACATGTCCTCTTTGTCACAGAGGGTTCATAATTATACCAAAATGCTAAATCTACTCATGTGCAGATGACTGGGCTCTTCGTGGTTCAGTCCTTTGTCCAATCCAATAATACGTGTATTTGCACACTGATTTGATCACCAACAAATCACAGTGCATTGCTTAATCACTTTTCAGCTGATGTGATGTCTCAACTTAAGCCACGGAGACGTCAGCCAACTACAGTTGGCTAGTACAGTACTCAGTAGTTATCTAGCACCACTAGTTAACAGGAAATAAGTCAGCTGGATAGCTAGCAGCATTATGACCATCAAGCTGGCGAGAACCTCACGTTTATTCTAACAAAATATGGCAAGTCACTGACTAGACAAAACGGTGGTGGGGACAAACAAGTTTATTTCAAGTTGGGTACTCGTTAACTCAATTCAGACCCTGCTAATGTGATCAGTTAGCTACCTGGCTAACAAGCTATCCAGCTAGCTCTAGCTTTCCTGGTCTCCATTCCAAGGCATGTTGCAGCACATCACACTGAACTAGGTCGGGTGGAACTGCGTTTGGGAACGTATGGATAGGCTTTGCGATCTTTAAATTAACAATTGCCCGTAACACCACTGTTACATGAAAAGTGCAAGGCTAAATGAAATCCCAGTGCTATTTTCTGTCGAAATGTACGCAATAACTTACCATTTTCTCTGAAGCTCAGGCTCAAGTACTATGCTGTCCTGAAGAGGGCAGTGTTAATTCAAATGTTTTTTTCCAACATCAATTTGTGGCTGGACTAGATAGCCAATCCCAGTCAACATGTATTTAAAGGAGCCAGCAAGTAATGACTAAGAATAACCATATCATTTAATTATTTCATGCTAGCTCTGAATGTCTAGCATGAAAATGATGTTCCATATCGAGTAGTAGAGAACGGACTCGTCAGACAGTTTTCATAAACAAAAAGCCACACCATTCAGCACAACTGTACACTTTTCGTGGCAAATGTAATTGACAATGGCAAAATTACACTTAAAATTACATCCAAATGGCCACTATGCTTACTGTTATAAACGCTCAACGAATACCTCTGACCTCTCTCTAAAATTGACGTTTAGAACCCTGTTTATGCCTCACAACACAATTGTAACTGTAATTTGAGGATTGTCTAATACTAATTCATTTAGTGTGTTGCTCTAAAAAACTTTTACACCAGCAAAACAATGTCTCCAGAATTTAGCGACAACTTTAAGTAGAACTCAATTCAGATTTTAGTTGTGTTGACGGACAGATTGTTCCGTCTGTTCAGAGCATCGGACCGGGTCCAATGTGAACTTCGGGGACACACCCCCCTCGGTTCCACCCTTTGGTTACGTCATTGTAGAGGCGTGAGTGTGTACTTCCTTTGCTTGGATATTTTTGCAGCTAGCTAACAAGCTCAGCTGCACTCCCTGTTTTAGCTAGTACCTAGCCACCTTTAAAATTCACCAGGCATTTTGTTGTGTTGCTGACTGTTGAATTCTTGGAAGGCATCCATTTTGTGGCGAGGTAATGTTCAAGTCGAACGTACTTTGTTTACATTAAACTTTTATTGTAAGTTAGCAAGCTAACGTTAAACAACAACCATCTTAAGAAACACATAGCTACCTGGTAGCTAGCTATGACAAGTATTTAGCGAGCTAGCTTGATGGGCTGACATGCTGTTCCACCATTCTAAAATTAAATGAAAATTAAAAGCTGTTGTTAGCTAACTTTTTCCATTAGCGACAACGAGCTGAAAAGTAGTCTTCATTCAAATTGTCTTCTCAGTTGATGCCTCTTGAAAGTGTCTCACAGTGTTACTGTAACTTTAACATATAGCCAATTCAGAGTTGTTTCAAATTCAACCTTAAACGTTAACTTCACACATGAACGGGAACAGGAATAGCTTTGCCAGATTGCTGTAAGGACTGATTCAAATGTCATAAGAACTTTCATTTGAATAATTCAAACTGTTTAATTCTTTCTTAGATCATGGCTGATTTCTCGGTGAGTTCACCTTGTTATCTCCACTCAGAAAGAGTAAAGCATGAGTCAGAAAATAATTTCTTATCGTAATTAGTCGTAGAAATGTATGGTTATGAACGTTGGCGATCATTGTACTTTATTTGTTCTTTTTTTACATGTAGCTGGCAGATGCCATTTCAGATGATGTCCCTGATCAAGCTAGAAAAATGGGAAACACCAACCCATCTGCCCCAGGCAACGGTGCTCCACCTGCTACCAATCCAGGGTGGCCTGGTGCCGCCCCAGGAGCTCCTACCCAACCCTCTGCTCCTGGAGGGTTTCCTGGAGGCCCACCCATGTCTGGTCCAGGGGCACCAGGACAGTACCCTGGAAGCCAGGGACCCTTTCCCTCCGGCCCCGGAGCACCAGGGCAGTATCATGGAGCCCCCTCTGCCCCCAGTGGGTTTCCACCAGGCCCAGGGATACCTGGACAGTATCCGTCAGGACCAGGGGCTCCCGGACAGTTTCCCTCTGGCCCCGGAGCCCCGGGACAGTTCCCTGGGCAGTACCCCCCTGGAGGAGACCCTGGACAGTTCCCAGGAATGCCATACCCCTCTGGAGTCCCAGGGCCATTCCCCTCCAGCCCAGGTGCCCCCCCAGGGCCAGGCTGGCCTCAGCCTGGTGGTGGGATGTATGGACCAGGGGGACCAGGAGTCTTCCCCCCTGCAGCCGGCCCAGGGGCCTTCCCAGCTTTCCCAGGCGGAGCCTTTCCTCCTATCCCTCCCGGCTCGTGGGGTCCCCCAGGTGGGGCTGGCTTCCCCCCGCAGCCCGGTCACCCTGGATCATTTGGGCCGGGTCCGATGGGGCCATATGGAGGACCCTCTGCTCCAGGAGGCATGCTGGTGAGTAACCAGGGCTACTAAAGGGTATCTGCTGCTTCATGGCGTTTTCATCTGCATCTCTGATCCCTCCTTGAGGATCTGCTGCTATTCTTTCCCCTACTGTGCACTCTGGCTCTTCTGATGGGCTGTTTCTGCAGGGGATATTGGTGGTGTCGTCTGGTGGTCCAGTAGCATTGTCTTTGGGAACAGGATCAGTTTTGGGGGGGGCTTCAAAAGCAACATTCAAAGTTGAAAAGAAAGAAAAAAGGTTATTGAAGATCTAAAATTCTTGTTTTTCAGCCCAGATATAATCCTCCATATTTTTGAAAGCATGAATGAACTACTCAGCTTTTCAGTCGGAGGATGACATCACCCCCTGCAGATCAACTCTGAATAGCCAACAAGAGATGCAGCATAATGGACTTCGGTTTAACTTTAATTAACTTTAATTGAAGTGCAATATAATGGCCTGTGCCTCACCTATGTTGAAAATGATGCACCAACAAATAATGAAATACAGATCTGTTCTTAGCCACCTGTTCTCTTTGCTTCAGTACTGCAAAAAATATGCCAATAACATGAAGTGTATGTCTTGTGTTCACAATCAGTTAATAAAATGATTTTATTTTCACATTATTTCTTTGATCTTGAAACATCTGTATTAGTAGGATGATGTGAAGTGCAGATGTTTCTGGGGAAACAGCCAAACATCCCATGAATGAATACATCTGGAAAAAAATGTATTTATTCCCATTGATACATAGTTTTTAAACTAAAAGTAGATGCTATTGTTGCATGCAATGGAGATGTGGCTATACTGAGGGAATGACTCATCAAGCTAGCGTGGTTCGGAATGTGGGTGAGGTTTTACAGTTCTTACGGATGATTCACAGTGAAGTTTACATTTGGCCATAACTTCATATGCATGCTATTTCATTATTTTCAATCAGAAAAATGGCATGGTTTGTTTTTAATGGCCTGTAAATATCTTTGTCTGTTTCAGATGGTGCCATATAACCTCCCTCTCCATGCTGGTATTATGCCCAATCTGATGGTCACAGTGGTGGGGGAACCCATGCCTGGAGCTGACAGGTTTAGTTCCAGACAGTTCACACTGTCATACTATCACAACCTCCCTCCCTCCCAAAAAGTGTTTCATGTTGCATTTATATGTTGATTGTGATGCATGATATCATGCGCTACTGTGGTAAAGATATAGAGAAGGAGTTTGATAGCTGCAATGCATCTCGAAACAGTTGGGACAAGGCCACGTTTAACACTCTGGAAAAATCTCCTTTTCTTGTAATAACGGTCTGGATCTGTCTGGGAACTGAGGACACTGTGTGTCTGTGGGAGAGGAATGTTGTTCCTTTTAGTGTCTGATGCAGGATTCTTGGTGATCAACGGTCCTGGGTCTTCTTTGTTGTGATTCCCGTTCCACGATCCCGTACCCAAATGTTTTTAATTGCCGAAAGCTCTGGAATGCGGGCAGGCCAGCTCAGCGCTCGGACATTTCTACTATGAAGCCACGTTGTTGTAACAGATGCAGTTTGGGGTTTATAGCATTGTCTTGTTGAAGGCAAGGCCTTCTCTGAAAAATACATTGTCTGGACGGAAACAAATGTTGCTCTAGAACCTAAATATACCTTTCAGCATGGATGTTGCTTTTTGAAGTTTCCCTTTCTTCAGGCATTAATGCACCCCTTATACCATCAAAACTGCAGGCTTTTAAATACAGATAATAATAAAAAACACAAAACAGTTGATCCCTCTCCTCTTTAGTCCGGAGGGCGCTGGTCCGCAGAACAGTCTTCAATCTGCCTCAGTCCATTTTAAATGAGCTTCAGCCTAGAGAACACAGCTGTGTTTCTGGAACTTGTGGGTTCTTCACAACATGTGTGTGACAGCGCTTTAACCTGCATTTGTGAAGGGCACAGCAAACTGTGTTCACAAACAATGAGTTCTGGAGGTGTTTCTGAGCTCATGCAGTGATTTCCAGTAGAGAAGCATTCCTGTTATTATGCTGTGCCATCTGAGAGCTCGAAGATCAGACATGCACAATTAATTTCCCCTCTTGCTCCTTACACAGATATTTCTTCAGAATCATCATATAATCATATCATTTTATTATAAGACATACTGTAGATGATGATATATTCTTCACATTTTTACCATGAGAAACATTATTCTGAGATGGTTTCACAATATATAGATGCAGGTTTTTGCAGATTGGTGACCCTCATCTTTACTTCAGAAACTCCACCTCGCTACGTTACTTCTTTTCTACCCCACCGTGTTACTGAACTGCCTGCAATTGACCTAGTCAGCTGGAAACTTTTTATCCAGGTTGTTTACTTTTAATAACGTTCTTCTTCAGCCTTTCATTGCGCCAGTCTCAACGTTTTTGAGAGGTGTTGTGGCTATCAAATTCCAAAATGACCTTATAGTTTCCTTAAAATGGAAAATATCAAAGTTGAAACATTTGAAGTTTTCAGTGATATATTGTGAATGACATGAGTTTTTGAGATTTCCAAATGACTGCATTCTATTTTGATTCACATCCTACGCAGTATCCTGACTTTGGGGGAATTGGGGTTGAAGATCATACCTTGTCTCATATTCCTAATAAATTACAGGTTTCATATCGACTTCATTAAAGGTGAAGATGTAGTCTTCCACTTCAATCCTCGGTTTCATGAGCAAACTGTGGTCCGGAACTCCTGTCTGGATGGTTGCTGGGGTCCTGAGGAGAGAGACAGCGGGTTCCCCTTCGTCCCAGGAAGACGGTTTGAGGTAACCTGATGAAGAAAAACACAGTACAGCATTTACACATCATAGTTACTGCATGGTGGTATTCATTTCATATCTACTACAGGAGTGTAATTACTGTATATCAGTGTTTAGCATCATTGATGCACAATCATTTCGACGTTATGGAAGCAGGACTTAAATGTGTCCTCTTGTCTCCTCCACCAACCCCCTATTTTGATTTGGGGGGGGGGGTAAGGTTAGCTGTCTGCTCAACAGACACGTTATGCTGTTTTCCCCCTTGCAGATCAAGATCCTGGTGGAGGAGGACACGTTTAAAGTAGCCGTGGACGAGGACCATCTGCTGGAGTACGAACACAGAGTGGGAGACTTCGAGGACGTGACTCTGCTGAGAGTGGTTGGGGACGTCAATCTCTACAGCGTGGCTCCCAGCATGATCGACGTGTGAGAGGAGAGGCCCCCCCGTTCAACTGTCGGACCACCTGACTGAGACGCTGCTGCTTCTGTGCAGCAGGGCCGTTTGTCTTGATTTGATAGAGGTCAAGGTTTTGGGGGTCACTTTCAAATACGTGTATGTCGTAGCTATCGAAACCTTTTAGCAAGGCCAAACGATGACACATGCAATGGAAAAAATAATAACAGAAAATATGTAGGCTACTAAAACGGAGGGAGGGTTAAAGTACTTGATGCTGCATGATATTATTAGTCAAGACAACTAATAGTCCTAAACATTTCACTTACATATATTATATACATAGTTATTCTGCATTTGGCTTTCTGTCTATTTCCTTTTCCCGCTCATCGTTTCCCCCTCAATCCCTGAATAGATCATATTTTATATTTATGATGCATGTGTGTTCATGGACACAATACAATGTAACATAATCTACTTTATTTAACTTTGGCACGACTCAATGAATTTGAATCCAGACCCTATTATTACAGATTATATTTTAGTATTGCCATGGCAGAACTGTACCCTTTGTTTGTCAATATTAATCATGTGCTATAGTCTTGAATGACTATTGCGTGATCATGTGTAAGGCAAGTAACATTAATTTACTTAATTTGTAAGATAGGTGTAGAATAACTGTTGCCAAAGAAGGTGGACTGATGTTGAAAAAAGGTTTGATAAATAAAAGAATTTTGACAACTAGCTATTATTTTATAGATACTTTTACCCTTGCCCGATACGTTTACTTTAATAAAAGATGGCAGATTGTTCCCTTCTACAGCTGCCTTGTCGTAGTGACGTGGACTTAAATGTAGTAATATAAGAGCTACGGGTAATATGTTTCACGTGCGTGTTTCCCGTTATATTAGAACGTAGTCTTATGTTTCAATGCATCGGGAATGGATTGATCGAAGGCGAAGAAACAGGCGCAGTGTGTGTACACCATCACCAGGGGGCAGGAACCCGACGATTGGAGTAAATCTTTTGGAGGTGGCATCGCAGACACAGAAGTCCTGCATGAGTTCACCTTCAGGTGGAACTGTTAGCTGGCTGTCCAAATCAGTTTCTTTTCATTCATTGCCCGGGATATTAACATCATGAATGGATCAATGTATTCTGCGTCTAAAGTCTTGGATATAAAATTGAAAAGAGGACCAGCTGGTGAGTTTGAAAACCTCACTTTCACTGGATGTCAAAAATGGCTAGCTTAGCCAAGCCAAATAGCTTGCTGGCTTGCAAAGATTACTTGCGTTGCTGGTTTTCTAGCTAATTAGAGCTAGCTAGCTAGCTAACTACGCAGCTGGCTGGGAGTGTTTCGCTATCAAGTAACTACATAGTTAACAATTGCGAGCTTGTGGGTTGTTTAAGACATTGTCTTATTCTGGAAACTCAATATCCATTACGACACTCAATCACACACTGTATCCTTAATTATAAATGCGACGCCACAGAAGTTTTGCCGGCTGTTACTAAAGCTAGCCAGCTAACAGGTAGACTCATTCATAGGCCAACTTGAACTTCTTCCAATTTAAAACGTTACAGTTCAAGTGTTAAAGCGTTACAGTATCTGCTTCTGACCCCTCAACGGAAACGGGCTTATGTCGATGCACATTGTCACGTAGACCGAACAGTACTTGGCTCGTAGAGTCCAGATCGGTTACAAATGTGGCCATGGGATATTGTCTCATCCTTTTGAACCCAGGAATTGCACGAATAAACCAAAGCATTTGTCCCGCCACGTTTTTCAATATGGTACCTATATTTGTATATTGACAGACAGCTTGTTAAATTTCTTGTTAATATTGGATTGTAATCCTCCGAAACCTGGTTAATTGTGTAATGTTTTATGGGGACTGACGTTACAACGTCATCAGACAAGAGCTTCACAATCGAATACATTGTGCTTGAGAATCCCAATTCTTATTGAACTTTGCCCTTCAGAGCCAAGATAAATGCATTCTAACTCATCAGCTATTCCCCTTGCCCTCCCGTATGTATGGATTTCCAATGTGTGTTCGTTTGAAAAAAGAAGACATTTCGGTTTCTCTTTCTTGTCTTCCTTTGGTGCACATAAATGATCCTCCATGTTTATTTCCCTCCTCCTTAAAGGATTCACTCACTCACTGTAATTTGCCTCCATTGCATCCCCAGGCCTAGGTTTCAACATAGTTGGTGGTCTGGACCAGCAGTATGTAATGAATGACAGTGGGATATATGTAGCCAAAATCAAAGAGGATGGGGCTGCAGCACTGGATGGAAGACTGCAGGAAGGAGACAAAATCTTGGCGGTAAAGATGGACTTTGTTCAGGCTGAACGAAGGGCAGGCTAGAAAAAACAACCCATCATATTAGATGCTTATCAGTGGTTTTATTTCATGTTTCTGCTTGTAAAATATTACTGCATGACGTGGGTTTTTTTAACCATCTAGATAAATGGACACAAGCTGGAGAATTTGTCCCATAATGCAGCAGTGGAGCTGTTCCGGTCTGCAGGGGAGGATGTTCAGCTTCGCATTCAGCAGAGAGTGAGTCAGACCCTGCTCTGCTGCTGCTCTGGGACCATTCCAGTCTGCATATCATACTGTTGAGAAATTATATTGGGTCACGTTGGAGTTTTTTAGGTAGAAATTAAGATTGAGAACCATGTAGAGTTTAGGTTAGAACACTATGGACCATTCAAGAGGAGCAGAACCAAGAGTTCCAATGTACTTGTTATAAATAGCAAATAAACTTAAGATGTATTATGCCAAGATGCATGTTCTGGTTGTGGGTGGTTATGTGTTTATCTCTCGCTCTCGATCTGTCTCCCTCTCTCTCTCTTGCTGTCTCTCTCTCTCTCCCTCTCTCGCTCTCTATCTCTCTTTCTGCAGATGCCCATGCCTATGAATGGGCCGTCCAGCTCCAAGCCGGATGGTGACTCACCTGTGTTGTCCCTGGGGCTGCTGGCTACTACCCTGGGGGTAGCTGCCATCTTGGCCGTGCTGTACATGCGTTTCCAGCCCCTGCTTAGAAGACACTAACTAAAATGATCTTTCCAAGAGCAATCTCTGGGACAGAACACTTTGCTGAAGGCCAAAAAAATAACCATCACAGAAAAAGGAAACGATGTAAACGTCAGCAATGTTTCGGGAGTTACAGATGTTCGCTGACGAGTGTCTTTGTCTTTAGAGTAATTCAAGACGATCGTAGCTGCTTAACCCAAATGCAAAATGTTGCTCTTGCCATAGAGATTACGTCAATTGTACGATAACTGTCAGTGTGCGGAAGAAAAAGATGTACATATTACATTCCTACTGCTGAGATGAGCCGAGTGGCTCAGACTGTGCTGGACATACTGAATGCCTGTGCTCCCTCGAAGGCTGGTGATACTAGGGCCTTTTCTCTGACACAGCCACACTTCCTGTGCATTGGAAAGTGAGAGGAGTTCTCGTGCAACTTAAAGGAACCTTTATCATCAGGACCCAGATCTGTCAAATTTGGTAACATTTCAAAAAACAGGCCAGCGTGGCCATGACACTGTATTTTGTGGCCGTGTACAGTTGCATAGTTTGTGTTTATCTTTTGTGTTCAGTTTTTTTGTTTCTGTTGGTCACAATGGCCTCATCTAAGGGAAACCAAATGATGCCAGGGTGGCCAACGTGTGAGGTTAGACTGGTGATTGGATAATGGTGTGAACCAGGCATTTTCGACTGTGCGGATGTTGATCTCTTTCAATCAGGCATATTGTGGGAAGTAAGGCAGCCCTTGAAATTGGTGACAATGGTGACTGCTGGGAAACTTGAGACACCACAGTGTCTAGCGTTTGCTACAGATTACTGATGGTGCCAATGTGCTTGTAGCATGGCCATACCCCCGTGTATGTAATGTAATGTGATGTTATGTCTTGATGGAGATACCCAGGGTATTTCTCCTAATCCTGTGCAGTCAATGGCATTATCATGATCGTTGTAATAACGAAAGGGAAACCAGCTCCTCGATTTGATAAGGTGAGCAAATAGGTTAGACCTTTTACCGGTTGTTAAAAGGCAATGATTTATTTTTTTGTATCCGTTCATCTGAGCAATGTCTGATGAAAGCCAGTTCTGCCCACAAATGAATCTGTTGGTTAATTGCTATTAACGGATGGAAATAAGGACCCCATTTGTTTCTTCATAGTCAGTCTTTGTCATGTCTTTCATATCTCACTACAACTGTCATCGTACGGAAGGGTCTTTTGTAAATATTGTAAGTGATATTCTGCTGACATGCATGAAGGTAATACTGTAAAGTAATTGTGTCCTACTAATGCGAAGAAGACGGATCACAAACCCTTAAACATGCCAATCATATTTTTGTTTGGTGTGATGAGTTGTACAACTCTTGTATCATGCTAAATGTAATTGCTTTAGTATGAATCGAATGTATAAATAAATGAATACATGCTATTTGTACACAATATGACCATGTTTGCACTAATAAGCTTGAATGAATGAACTCTCTACCCACCCTATTTCTGCCTTAATACAGGATGTTTAACAGTGACCCACAATTGGAGTAAATGACGGGCCATGAGTGTGTTGACATAGCAGTCGCCCACACAAATACAAACTCACCTGTGATCATGGTCTTGCAGCACTGTGTGCATTGGACCTGGGGCCATAGAAACAATCAGTTTGAAAGGATATTAGTAAAATATTTATACCGTATGTCACCCCAGGTTTTCTACGTATTCGAAGAATCTCCAAGCAACCTGTGATTGAGGTGTGTATCATTTGTTTCATATGTGGACTGTGATAGCAGCTGTAATGAATTAAAGTAAGGTTTATTACTGCAACCTGAGATCCTCACCAGACTGACTTGTGATAAGCCGGAGATCACTGAGGATGCACGTGTGTAGGACGATATCCTAGTTATGAGCAAAGTGGTCACATGGATGACCAAACGTGATATACTCTCCACATTATGCTTCAATCATTTGTTCCACCTTAAAACACTTGTTTGTCTCACAAACAGCCTCGGCTCAAAGTCATCACTGTATGTGGCCGTGTTGAATGTAATTGATTGACGGTATACCTTTTTGCCATGAAAACAAAATTGTGTTCAACTTGATTTTAACCGGTTTACATATCATAATCAATAAACTACATCTAAATATATTTCTGTTTGTACCTTTTCCAGATGATTCTTGGATTGTTACACACGCAAACAAGCATCTGGTATTACTGATTGTACTACAGCCACAACATAACTAACATAACATAACTGCAAAAAACACAATCATTTGGCGTGCCATCAACATAATCAGGCCTACACAAAAGACGCAGATTACCATATTTTGACTGATGGACTGTTTACTAACATTCCCCCACCCCCACTCCCCTCGTATGTCCATCAATTGTTAGAGGACGCAAGCAGCAATGATGTAATCATACCCTCACTCATTGAGCTCGTGCCCCGTGCTCTGGACTTTCCTCTAGCTGAATAGCACCAGGACTCCAAGAGATGTCATCCTCATTCTTTTGACGGGATCGTTTTTCCAACACGAGCCAGTGTTTTAATGTAGAGAAACTATCGAACGGAATTACAGGCGTAAGGTCGCTTTCTCCGATAAGCATCGGCACTACAGATTCGATGCTTTTGGTGAGAGTTGCACATCAGCTGATGCTCGCCAACCGGACTGCACCACCGTCAACCATGGCACCAGCATCTTCTATACTTGCGTCGCTACTTGAATTTAAAACACATTTGGAATGCCTAAAAGTGAATCTCTCATCGTTTTTGGAACAGAACGTTCTGGCGTGGTTTGCTTAGGATGGTACATGTAACATCGCTAACACATTTATCGCCTTTTCGTCGTTAGTAGCCGCCCATGAAGTGATTCCGCGGATGATATTTCCGCTCAGGATTCGAACACTCTGCAACATCCGCTTAGCTGTCGGGAAGAAATGTGTATTTCGGAACATTTTGGTTAACGTGATGACATGGTTTATTTGTACGTTTGTTTTTATGTTTATTTAGTCACCTATTGAAACTAACAAATCGGTTTTGTCGGGCTTCTTTTCCTGCGCTGGGATGTACAGGGCCGAGTTCAACAGTTCTACCTTTAACTGTTCTTTGCCGCACAACTCGATCTTGTAGTAGCCTAGGCTACGTGTATGTGTTTCGATGAAGCACCTCGAAAAAGTGAACGGACTTTTGATATCTCCCATTCTTCGTATTTGATACCGTCTCTTCTACCTCGACTTCCATGCGTTTTTGGATTTCTTATCCAGTCATCCTCCAATACCAACTGGATTGATTTCTACTGTGGTGAATAACCCCACTGCCTTCCTGCTCTCCCTCACCCGCGTGCTTCATCTGAAAACATCCTTGTAAGCCCGTTTAGTGGTCCGTGGTCTTTGTGGTGCTGCACTCCATAGAGCAATAAAATCGAGAGGTGGACGTTGCCTCTCATCTCAGGATAAAACCATGGCCAATGAACCTGTCATCCTTAATGTTTATGATATGGTAAGGAATCACTGCTCTGCCAACATCGTTATCTACGCGGCTGCCATTACAAACACTCCGTATTGCATTTTGCGAATCTTCAGGATTTGTTTGTGTTTTAGACCCTACATGAACTTTACCGAAGACATCGGCTTTCGATTTAGCTCGGCGCTATTACACTTAGCGCACACGTCCCCTCTGTTGCCATGGCAACGGACAAACGAGCCAGGTGCATGGGTTAAAGTTGAGTTGCCTAACCCGAGATCAGTGTCCACAAAGAGGACCCCCACGCTTGTGTTATCATGCTTTACTATGTAAATGTGTGTACAAGTTGGCTACTGTATGTCTTCTGCGGAGACAGTTGTGCATTATCCATGGTGAGACAGGGGCCTCCCTCTGTGACAAGGGACACAAACAGCGTGACACAAGGGCTCTCTGTTGGTCATGTCCACTGCCTGACCATCGGATCCATGGAGCAGCAGCACCCACTCTTCCCCCTTACTCTGAATACATTATTTATGAGACTAGGGAACGGCATAGTCCTTGCATAGGCCGCACCTAACCGGACTCAGATGCTGTTATGGGTCAGTTCATCATCAAACCAGCTCTGGGAAAAGTAAATGAAAGCTTGTACAAGTGATTCCAGTGTACATTGATAGAAGAAGCGAAAATGTTCATGAGACATTTTGTTACCATCAACAATGGTTAACACCAAAAGAGACATTGTCACCCCCCTCTCTCTCTCTCTCTCTCTCTCTCTCTCTCTCTCTCTCTCTCTTTCTTTCTCTTCACTCACTCTTGCGTGCAGACACACACAGGTTTTAAAGCTAAAGCAGCCATGTGCATTTGTTTTGGCATCTCTGCTCCCCTGTGATATCCCAAGGCCTCCCCTGACACACGAGTACCCAAGTGGAGCTGAAAGGGACAGCTGCTGAAACGCATGACTACATACCAGTGCTTCTCTGCCGTGGTGGGTCTCAGCAGGTCACGCAGGGGCTTCAGGCTAAGGGGGGCAACCCCAGAGGAGTGGATCATTGGGGATTGGCCCAGAACCTCTGCTCCGTAGAAGACTTGCTATGTTGGGAAAAAGGCCCAAAGTGGTAGAAGGCATCCTTGACAGTGTTGTAGTTCTGTGTACGGGTCGTACAGAAAAATGTTGAGTTGATTTCTGAAAAAATGCAGAGCCTGTGAGATGATCGTTGAGGTATGCTGTTTCTGCTGGGACAGCAGAATATGGTGATGACTGAGAGAGTCGATGGAGGCGTCACACGTCATTACCGCTCTGCAGGGAAGACTAGATCTGACTGAGGGGGGTGAGGGAAGCGTGGAACAAGTCACTTATTTCCTGACATTAGACTGATTCTCTGTACAAATGCATACTTGGACACCATTTTCCAGCTTCATCTGATTTCCGCTTGATGATCTTGCAGTCGATCTTGGTTCCTTCTTTCTGTTTTGACTTCAGCGAAAGATTAAAAACGCACAGATGCCAACATCAGCAGTTTTAGCAGTCCGCGCGCTAAACGTGAACATTCTAGCCTGAAAGGTGAAACCCCCTTGCCAGAGAGCCGGAATGGTTTCATGTAGCATCTCTGCATTTGACACAACACATTATCCTTCAGAAAGGAAGCATTCTCCATTATTAATATGTGTGTGTGAGTGTGCACAGAGGTGCAGCTGGCTGGCTTTTAACCCAGTCTCCTCCGGGGCTCGTCTGCAAAGATATGGGACCTCTCAGGGGTTGGTGTTTGGGGGGAGGGAGGGGGGGCAGGATAGCACTTGTCTAGATGATGTTTTAGTCTGTTTATTCCGTTTCTCCTAACAACAGGTCCCAAGTAGTCAAGTGGGCACACTGAGCAACAGAGTAAATTGGGTCGAAATGGAGAGGATAGTGATTGGTTCGCATCTACGTGGTGAGATTTGATACTCTGGTCCGCTAGACCTCTCGCCTGTTTCGTGTCAACCTAGTTGGGATGATTTACTGTATATCTGGACACGTACTATCTCTGGCCTTCGTTACATCAATGTCCTGCAATACACCTTTTGTTGGACTGAGATCTAAGAAAGAGATCTTGCATCCATTACACAGGCTTTACATTAGGGAAATGTTACATTTACCTGTTCTGATACGGCACTTCATCCATTTTGACGTGCAGCTGTGTTAGCATCATAATACTAAAATTATTGGTGTTCTCCCTCCCTCTCTCTGTCTCCACCCCCTCCACTTTTCTTTTGTCTCCCTGTCTATACATAGTACTGGATCAATGAGTACACATCCAATCTGGGTATTGGAGTCTTCCACTCGGGCATAGAGATCTATGGCAGAGGTAAGGTGAAAGGCCCTTTCTACATCTGAAACCATAGCTGAGCGTTACTCGGTGCGAGTGCCTCACCCGCAGTCTAGACTCTTGACATTGCTGTACAGCCGTCTTTGATATTTGATTCTTTCAATGGGAAAGAAAAGAAGATGGAGGCTATTCTGACTTTTTCCCTTCACAATGTCACCCCTCCCTCAAGCCTGAGTCATCGTTGACTCATCATGTGAGGAGAGAGAGCATTATGGAGTGTCTGTCCTACCCTCTGTACACAAGACATTAGGAATTGCAAGGCTTATAATGAGATGGATGGATGATTGGATAAAAAAGAGAGTGTAAGCAGCCTAATGAGACCTATAAATATAACGGTATATTTTAAGCTGTTGTACAATGTGCATGTCCTATTGCCTGCCCATAAATAGTTTGGTTATCTTGTTTTGGTTGCAGAATTTGCATATGGAGGTCACCCTTATCCTTTCAGTGGCATCTTTGAAATCAACCCTGGAAACGCCACTGAATTGGGAGAGACCTTCAAATTCAAGTACTTACTTTACGTTTTACAGCACACACATAGTTAAGGATAATAGAAGCAAATACTGTTTAAACACAAACCATAGGAATCCTGTGTCTTGTTTAATGTAATTTACATGTTTTCAATGAATACCAAAATACAAAATCAAACATTTTATTGTGTTCTGAGAACAGGATGGAGCTAGTATTTGATTGGAGTGGGTAGTTTAGAGTGACAGAGACTGATTTTGTCTACAGGGAGGCCATTGCTTTGGGCACAACAGACTTCACAGAGGAGGACATAGATAAAATCATGGAGGAACTTGGCAAAGAGTTCAAAGGCAATGCCTACCATCTCATGCACAAGAACTGCAACCACTTTTCTTCCTCGCTGTCTGAAGTGAGTATAGAAACACTAACTCGGCTAAGTCTATTTTCCTTTACTCGGAAAGAGTATTTGAAGTAGAAAATAAACATTTATTAACATGATTTACTCGGTGCCATTATCTAATCACTTTTTATGTTGTTGCCATTGCTGTTTCTCTGAAACTGCTTTCAGCTACTGTGTGGACGGGAGATCCCTCGCTGGGTAAACCGGTTGGCATACTTCAGCTCCTGCATCCCCTTCCTGCAGACCTGCCTGCCCAAGGAGTGGCTGACCCCTGCCGCTCTGCAGAGCCACATTAGCATGGGACTCCACAAGGAGGAGCATGCGGAGTCCAGCGACGAGGACCCGCCTTCCGGCACGGGCGCCGCCTCGGGCTCCTCCCACAGCTGTCGCCACACGCGGGTGTGAAGGGCCGCGAACGCTCCCGACCTCTGGCCACTTGTCCTGGGGCGGCCGTGGCCTCAGTAGGTCAGAAGAACCACCTGACCTCAAAAGCCCTCAGAGAGAAGAGGTGGTGAGAGAGGAATCCCCTCCCTACCCTCTTGTGGAGCTGAGAGACTTTGAAAACCATCGGTCACTTGTTAATCTTCCTTGGGAAACAGTTCAGACAGTAGACAAGCTCCAACCAAGTTTGAATTAGAGAAGCATGACTCAGACTGACTACAGCTATGAAGGTCTGAAGTTTATAGCATTTGTCTTTTCCAGAAACATTTATGCCTTCTTCAGCCTTGACCTTTACCCACCTTCCAGTGCTGCTTCTGTAGAATAGACAGAATAAGAACAGATCAGCAGAGATTTCTGTTCAGCAAACTGTGGTAAATAACGTTTCAGAATTGTTCAATTATGATTTTTGGTAGACCACGTTGATATAATGGAGGTTTTAAAACGGAGAACATGTATTGTGACTTCAAGGTTTTTGGCCATTTGTGCCACTATGTATTAACAACCACTTATGTGTGGAAAAACAATAATGTCATCAGAACAAGATGACTGTGTTTGCATTTATACATACATAGTGCCTATTCATGAATTTCGAGGATCGTAGACACTTATGAAACTGGCTGCAGTTGACGCCAGTTAAAGAGGTTGACAAAATTGGTATTAAGCTTGATAATCCAGATAATGTCATGAGGGAAAAATATATTATGGCCATGTCTTTGTGTATCAATTTACCAGTAGGTTCCCTGAAGCAAGGACTTTTGTGGGAAGAGGAGGGGGGTTATCATAAACTAGTGTTAGCTCTCAAACATCACTGACTTAGTAGAGCCTACTTCGATTTTCAATCCAACTTGATTCATGTTTCTTGATTTATTTTTCCAGAACAGAAGAGATTACAGTTACATGAATAGCTCCTTTGCTCTTGTACATTCAGCTTAGATTTGAGCCCTCCACATTACATGTCTGTCATGTCCTTCCCATGAATTCTTCCTATTGTTATCGTCCATTAAGTGCATTTGTCAGGTGGCAAACCCAACCCCCTCTCAGGAAAGAAGTCACATGACCTGTGCCTATGACACAGGTCTCATAGCATTGATCACCTAGACAGGAAAAGGAAGTGGATTCATTTCATTTTATATTATTTGTTATATATTTATATTTTGAAATAATCTATATTTTTTATTTGTGCAGCACCTTACAGTTGAGTTATTACTTTTTGGAGTATTTAGGATTATTTGAGTTTTGGTTTGGAGTTGAGATGGATCGTGTAAGAGATCGGTATTCCATGCTCACCATTTTTGTCACTTTATACCAGAGGGAAAAAAAGAGAATTTTTCTATTTTACTGTGTCAACTTTAACCTTGATTGATTGTTTTTTCCTAACTGACAATGCCACAATTTTAAGAATGAAAATAGATTAAATAATGACAATACCTATTGTCCCTGAGTTTTTGTAAATTGTTTTACAATTTGGGTTAAAAATCCAGCCTCTAAAGTGAGTTTCTAAAGGACACACCCTAAATACACCCACATGGATTCAGAGGGATTCTACCGTTTTCTTAAATACATAGCTTCATATTTAGACAAACAATTTGCGAAAAGGCTACGCATAGTACACGATGAAAAGTTCAGTCATTGACTTAGTAGAGTAGTGGATTAAATAAAGTGCGCTAGGTAATACACTTTAAAAACCTGTATTTGTCGGACATATTCTGTTCTCCATGACATGTAAATCCATAAACATGTCACTAGCTCTAATACCTCATAAATGAGATTAGGTGAAACTCTCATCTGGATCTGGAAATCCCCCATTTTCAGTCTCATTTTGTGAATAAGGAGTTGGAAAAACTTGTTTTTGCCTACAAACATGGCAACCCGGTTTCTTTTACATAGATTTGCATACCCAAGTTACCCCATCCCCCAGTTTCAACATATCCTGCTGGCTCGAACTTCTCGCCATTTTGACTCACAGACGAAGGTGACGAACATCCAAATTGAAGCAAAGAAATCGCCGAAGATAAAGGTGGGATTTACCATTAAGAATACGTTTGTTGTTTCTTGGGAAATGAGTTTACATTAATACAAATATTGATTAGCTGAGGACATTGCTGTGACTTAAATCTATTGCTACCTAGCATAGCGGGGCTGCATGGCGGTAGTACAGTCGGTAGCTAGCTAGCGCAAACCCGTTGCCGAGTTAACCGTCTAATATCTGACTTCTTTCGATGCTATTTTGGCACATTGCAAGCACTGTTAAGAGGTTCATCGCATAGTAATATATTGGTTTATCGGTAATGTTGATTGTAGTGTAACTGAGTTGTTCGGTAACTGCGTAACGTCGGACAGAAGAATTCAGTGCTAGCAGTAGCCATCTAGCTATTTCCAATAGGTAACTGGTTAGCAGCTAAAAGTATTCCAGCATGGCCAACTTGGTGTTGCCTTACCCAATCTGGAAAGACTAGCTAACGCACTAGCTAGCTTTGTTAGCTAAGCGTGTAACTCGAGCTAACCGTTAACTCTCTGTTTCAGTAAACCATGAGCGGGTGTCGTTTATTCATTGGTCGTTTGAGCCCTCATGCCCGAGAAAGAGACGTGGAGAAGTTTTTCAAAGGATACGGACGGATCCGTGAAATTAATTTGAAAAATGGATTCGGCTTCGTGGTAAGTATCTGTTGTGGGTCACTAGTTCACACGGTTACATTAAGCCAACCTAGTACATTGTATAACATTCACTACGTCTGCATCCTCCACCTCATGTTGGCAATCGTTTCTATAGGAGTTCGATGACCATAGAGATGCAGATGATGCAGTATACGAGTTAAATGGCAAAGAACTGTGCAGTGAAAGGTGAGTGTGTACGTTCGACATCAGTCGACGTTCAAGTTAATTTCAAATTAAATGACACCCCAAAATGCTGGCCATACGTGTTAAAAACACATCTTGACTTGTGTTGCGTGTTGTGCCCCCCCCACCCCCCCATGTCCCTGTTGTCTGTAGGGTGACCATTGAGCATGCCCGCTCCAGAAAGGGCAGGGGAGGTGGTGCTGGAATGGGAGGAGGTGGTGGTGGAGGAGGAGGGGGGCGCTTCTCCCCTCGCTTCAGCAGCTCTCGCCAGTCTCGCAGCAGTGGCTCCAGGTAATGGACCCAGTTGGTCAACGTCAAACTCAACTCTGGGAATGTGACGGATAAAACCACAATCCTTCAACCTTAGTCCTCAGGGCTGCTTCCTGTATGTTTTAGCTGCTTGCCTGCTCCACTACACCTCCATTCATAAGGGTTCATCGAATGAATGGGATCGCGAGGTTGTTGGATTCAGTCGTTTCAACATTCATGTAACTCCAGGCTGGGTCTTGCCCTGCAGGTATGGCCCCCCTGTGCGGACTGAACACAGGCTCATTGTGGAGAACCTTTCTTCCAGAATCAGCTGGCAGGTGAGCAGTTGACCCATTCTCTTGTCGTCGTTTTATTCACATCAATATATCCTATATTTTCTGTTTGTGATAACACAATTTCATAGACATTAGTTCAATTAACGACCTCACAGGTCCTCTCACTAGTGAAATTTAATAGCAAGACCACTGTCTTTTTTTATAAAGTAAAACAAATCAACTGTTTTTATATAGATTTTTTTTTTTTTACAACCGTTTTGTCTTTCAGAACAAGCACAATATAAAATGAGGAAAAAAAATCTAACAAAAAACATGTTAAACCTTTTTTTTAACAGCTATTATCTGGTTTCCTTAAGTGGAGTTGCATGCACAGCCTCCCTGGTGGTCTCTGATGTGCATAGCACCCTCTACTGGTTGTGTTCTGAATAGTCTCCATTTGGTGCCTCTCCTTACACGCAGTTGCCGCTGGTCTAAATCTTGGCTGGGCCCCGTAGCGGGTGAAAGTGGTCTAGCGCAGGATAGCCTTAGGAGGGTCGTAGCCACAGTCTGGAGGTTCTGTGGTCTGGCATCCCCGACTGCTGTAATCCCCCCTCAAAGCCACGTTCCCTACACTCTCCCGTTTGGGTGGTTTTCTGTTGCTGACGGAGCGGGGGTGTTGAGTTGGGCGCACACACCTTCTCCCTCCCCCACTTGGTCTCTGGTGGTCCTTTACTTGTGGAGGCCGGATTCCGAGTCCAGGCTGAGGTCGTTTCTCAAGGGCTTAACACTGCATTGGTTCCGATTTGCTATTTGGACAAGTGGCTCTTTGCTAATATCTTCCTGGGTATGGAATGGTAAGTAGCATACAACTCCTGTGATTGGGTTTAAGGGTTGGGAGGAAGGGAGTCGTTACACTTACGGTTCTGACAGGGGGAATAATAAGTGTTACTGGTTCTTTTAGCCCTCTTAAGCCCTTACCCAGAACTAGATTGGTTGATATAGAGTCCAGAGCAAAAAAAAATTAAACACACAGTTACATAGATTCATAGTCACTTATCCACATTTTTTATATACAACTTAAACCACCACATCGAACACCAGTACTAGTAAAGGCCACTCCCCTCAAGGATTGACTACTGTGTCTCATAGGTTTTTAGTCAACCAAGTATTCCCATAAATCCCACCCCAAATACATGTACTTTTTATACATAATGGAACCAGTTAAAGGCATTTCTGGGTTTCATTCTGGGTAAGGCGATGCTTATCTAGCTCCCTGAATCAGTCATCTCAGCGTGTTAGTTTACACGCTGTACTGAAGTGAGGCAATACCACCCCACTGCTAACCTTACTGTGTGAAAGATGGGTATAGACGCACACCACAGAGTTCCATGTTGCCTTCAGTGCTTCCTCCCTTAACTCCCAGGTTTTCAAGAATACTTTAGTTTTCAAACCAACGCCTGATTCCGTGTCCGTTGTGTGAACAGGACCTGAAAGACCTGATGAGGAAAGTCGGAGAGGTCACCTTTGTGGACGCCCACCGAACAAACAAGAACGAAGGGTTCGTCCCTCACGTCTGTTTCTCTGCGTTCAAAAAGCAACTTGGAATCCTGAACGCAAACTCGAGACTAACTTTCTCTGTTGATCCTTAGAGTGGTCGAGTTTGCCTCCCACAGTGATATGAAGAACGCCATTTCCAAACTGGATGGGACAGACCTGAATGGACGCAAGCTGAAGCTGTTTGAGGACCGCAGGAGGAGGTACGTCCAATGACCTTTGCCATGTTACGATTCCTTTATTGTTTATTTATTTACTGCTGTTTCAACATTGGCCGGTGGCGTTATAGATGAGTAACCAAACCTCTGTTATTCTTTAACCCCAGCCGCAGCAGAAGCCGCTCTCGGTCCCGCAGCTACTCCCGTTCTCGTTCCCGCTCTCGCTCTCGCTCCAAGTCTCGCTCCAGGAGCCGCTCACGCTCGGCCAGCCGCACACCAGAGAAGAAGCCCTCCGGAGGCAAGGCCGCCCCTCGCTCCCCCTCCCGCTCCATGTCCCGCTCTCCCGCCCGCCCCAGATCCCGGACCCCAGTCCGGGCCCGCTCCCCTGCCAACTCCAGGTCCCCCGTCCGGCCCAAGTCACACTCCCCTGCCCAGCCCAGGTCTAGGTCCCCTGCACGGCCCAGATCCAGGTCCCCTGCCCGACCTAGGTCCAACTCCCGGTCCCACTCCAGGTCCCCGGCCCCGAGGAAACAGTCCCGCTCCCCCTCAGCTGAGAGCCAGCACTGATAAGGCCCTCCATGGCTGTGTGGTCTGGACTGAAGCGTCGTTAGAGCGTTGTGGCAGGCCTGTCCGAGGGCCGGGTCAATGGGAACCAAGGGAGAGAGAGAGGGTTACCTATGACAGGAAGTCCTTTATTTTAGAATAATTGATTGCGCCCAAGTTTAGTTTTATGCCTAAATCGGAATGTTTTTGATTTAGGGGGGGGTTTGTACTTTTTTGGCTATGTAATTGATATACTTTTCTTTGGGGAAACCCCCTCAACCTTTTTAATGCATTGTATTGTTGGACATGGAGTGTTCTGGATCCTCTTACGGATGGACTTACTCCCCTGCCGCTTGTTTTGTCTAAAATGTCATGAAAGTTCAAGAGCAGCCCAAGCACTCTGTATTGTCATCGGATCAGTCAGGTCCACCCTCAGTGTCCAGATTATCACAACTCTGCAAATGCAGATGACTGAGTTTACACAAGGTCCATTTAGCAGATTTATTTTGGTTCCCTCTGAAGCTTTAGGTTTTTTAGGAGCATTTATGCTGTGATCATTCACTCAAATTAATTTAATGAGTGCTTCTACTGTAATCTGTCCCATATTGCAAATCTCCTGTCAAGGAGGAATAATCTTAATGTCCATTTGCGACAAGTCAATAAGTCTGCCTGAACTGCCATTTAGTGTGGGAGTCGTTTTTTGGGGGGGTTTGTAAACAGCTGTGAGTTTAACATCAGTTATTTACCTATGGCTCAGGATGTTCGACTTCACTTTTGTGAGGCTTTGTGTAAACCCTGCTCTGTGTTCTTATAGTGAACCAGGTTGAAGACTGCTATGTGCTTATTGTAGCAGGAAGATTCAATGTCTGTTAAATGATTTAACTGAATTGATTTGCTACAAATAAAGCCGGTCTTTGCAAACATGTCTCAAGTGTTCCTGTGATTAAAAGCTGCATGGTCTTTGTTATATAACTTAAGTGTCTAACCTTCATTCTCTTAATCTCTTACTAAATCAAGTCTTGGTCTGAACGGTTGTATTTCTTTTACGCCACGCGATGGCATACTTGGCCAGGCAGCACGGCTAGAGACCTCAATGCCGTAATATTTGGTCAGTATCTATTTTTTTCTACCTGTTTTGGCCATAGTAATTTGATTGGCTACTTCCTCATTCTTGATTTGAGCCATTTTGATCAGTTCGCGATTTAACGCCAAAAAAAAAATGGACATAGAAATGGTCATCTACTTGGTGCTTGTCATTCCAAAGGAGGTTTTGTAAGAATGACAGACAAGCTGACAGAAATGTAATTTCTCGAAACTTGCTGGAAGGCTCCGTCCCAGATGAAGTCGCAGAAGAGTGTTGGATGAAACACCGCGGCTAACAATGACGTCGCTATTTCCTGTGATAGTGAGAGCGGGTCTACCGCAGTTCTACCCAGGAGAGGGAGGAGGAGATTGAGCCACTGGATCCCGAACTGAAAACAAGCGCGGAGAAATGTGCTCGTCGTTTAGACCCGGTCGCTGTCCTCCACGTTTCACTAACGTAAACATTATCGTCTGAAGAACCACGGTTTCGACTTAGGTATCAATTTAAACATTGTTGTTAGTTACTCCTTCTTAACACCCTCGTGCCAGTCTCATTGCCACGGTGAACCATGGCGGAGAGAAGTGGCCGGCTGAGTTTCCCCGGGAGTGGGGCTCTCAATAGACCCGTGCCCATGAACCTGTTCGCTACCTGGGAAATAGATGGATCTTCTCCGAGCTGCATCCCAAGGTAAGACCTTAAAGTTGAACCATCGATCAAGGAGCTACAGCTACCGACTTGTCATGTGAAGTCAGTGTTGCAGCTGAGTCGGAACAAGACCCCCCCCCCCCCCCTGGCACCTTCCCTTTAAATATATGTATTTGCTGTGTCATTCAAGTGGGATACACTTTGCATCTTTTGAATTGATAACAGCGATCGCTGACCACGACAGACCATTTAACACAAACCATACAGGTGGAGACTAGCTAAAATGTATCTTAATATGTGAATGGCGAAGGGTAATAGAGGAATGCCCCCAAGTCTCCTGACAGGCACGTCACCCACAGACCCAGCTGAGGCTATATGGTTGCCAGCCCTCCGGAGACGGGGTTTCAGTTGGGCGCTTCCATCTCCGATCGTACATAACCATCATATGGACTTAATTTTGATTGAATTTGCCAACCGTACTTCGTGGCAACGGGTAGATCGATGTTCATTTCATCTCGAACGGTCGTCCACTAACCAACTGTACAACGCGAGGGAAGAAATGTTGCCCGTTGGTTAACGCTCAAAATATGCGTTGGTTAAGTTGCGGCTTGATCGAAGCCCGCAGCTGAAGTAGGTCAATTGTGTCTTCTGAATACAGTCCGAAGGCCATGGGGTTAGGTTCATGCTCCAGACTGATAAACGACATTTCTATTCATCTCACTTTCACCTCACTGCCCAAAATGAAGACTACTGTGTGTAACAGCAAGTCGTGTTATGTACACTGATTAAGCGCGACAACAGGAGAAACTATAGATTAGTTGGTGCTATTCAGTGTACCAGTATCTACATAGATAATTGTTATATGATAAAAATGACTGAAGGTTATGGTTATATGAAGCTTAGAAAAGTACTTTGTTGCGCCAGGCTTTTAACTCATATACAGTATTTAAATGGCTATTCACTTACAATACGATTTTGTGTAGCCTAGATGTTTATTTTTGAAAATCGGCTATTTGAGAGTAGTTAGGAACAGAACTGCCACTCGCGCACAGTCATCTTGAAGATCGGTGTAGATCTTTATTGAGCCACGTCAATATAAATGCTTAGTAGTTCTCAGTGAAGAGTAAGCCTCAAGATTCGGCCTTGTTGTGGAGCTCTTGTGGAGGCTTGCACAATCCTGGTCACCGCTGCGTGGCTGCAGCTGTGTCAGTACGGGAGCTTCCTGAATTTGTCACCAGAACTCAGACGCTGTTTGTTATTTGTTGACCAAGCTTGCCTGGGAACTTCTGAGTAGGGTTTTACCACAGCCACGATTTTTCCATCTCTTTCTCGAGATTAACCGGTTTTGGATTAGACCAGTATGTAGTGAATTCCCTGAGGGGGCATTTGGGGCACTAAGAGGCCTTTGTTAGTTATTAATTTATGTTAGTTACTTGCCTTTGACTATTCTTTTTTGTTACCTACTATGTTTTCTCAACGTAGACTCAGATTGCTTTGGGATTCAGTGGTTGTGATGAGTGATCCTCAAATAAGTCATGTTTCTATTTTGTCATTTCCTCCTCAGCTCTTCTGTGTTTGTCTTTTCCCTTGACCCATCACACCTTCATCGCCTCATTGTCTTATTCACATCTCTGTCTCTCTTCTCTCTCCCCTTTCTCTGTCCCTCTGCCCCGTGCTTGCTGTCACTCTTTCTCTTCGAACCCTCAGTCTCTCTCTCTCTCTCTCTCTCTCTCTCTCTCTCTCTCTCGCTCTCTCTCTCTCCCTCTCCCTCTCCTGCTCTCTCTTTCCCTCTCTCCCCCTCCTCTCTCTCTTGCTCTCTTGCTCTCCCTCTCTCCCTCTCTCTCTTGCTCTCTCTCCCTCCCTCTCTCCAACACCTCTGAGCCCCCAAGCTATTTGAGAGGGAACCCACAGGAGGGTAGTTTCAGCACGCCACTCCGGTGTCCTGCAGTCACCTCAGGACAGGCTCTTCCCCTCAGGGCTCTTCCGTAATCACCTGCACAGGTGAGCCACGAGGGGAAGGTGCTTGCCAGGGATGCAGGCAGGACAATTAGCTCAGCCGCAGCCCCATAAACGCCAGATAGAGATTTGCGCTGAGAAGGTGTCAAACCCCTGTGACCGTGGGTGGGTGTTTGTGTTTGTGGAGCGTCGCCTCCTTCTAGACAAGCCAGCAACCCTTCTGGAAGAGACACAAGTGATGTTGCCGCCTGCCAGCTTTGAAGAGCAGATGCCGTTCCGAGAAAGTGATTGACGTCTGCGTGGTTGTAGTAAAGCGCCTGGCATGCTTGGTTTGCCTTTTCCTCTCTCTCTGCCTCTATTTCTGCTTCTCCCTTTCTGCCTTTCTCTCTGCTTCTCCCTCTCTGCCTTTCTCTCTGCTTCTCCCTCTCTGCCTTTCTCCATGCTTCTCTCTCTACCTTTCTTTCTGCGTCTCCCTCTGCCTTTCTCTATGCCTCTCTCCATGCCTCTCTCTGTGCCTCTCTGTGGCTCTCTGTGCCTCTCTCTCTCTGCTTCTCTCTCGCTGCCTCTCTCTCTGCTTATCCCTCTGCGTCTCTCCCTCTGCTTCTCCCTCTATGCCTTTCTCTATGCCTCTCTCGCTCTTCTTTCGACCTCTCTCTCCTCCTCAGCCTCTCTCTCCTCCTCAGCTTCTCTCTCCACCTCAGCCTCTCTCTCCTCCTCAGCCCCTCTCTCCACCTCAGCCTCTCTCTCCACCTCAGCCTCTCTCTCCATCTCAGCCTCTCTCCATCTCAGCCTCTCTCCACCTCAACCTCTCTCTCCACCTCAGCCTCTCTCTCCACCTCAGCCTCTCTCTCCTTGGTCTTTATGAAGTGGACATCTGCTGGGTGTCTGTGGGCCAGTGTTAGGATGCACCAAGCTTGAGGGCGGTCCGAGACGTGCCTGGGGCCTGGGGACGGAGCAGGGGTTGGCTTGGCGCTGCTGAGGCAGCCGGGCCCAGCAGGCTGTCATATTTGGGCGCTCTGCAGACCAGGCCGCTGAGACGTCTCTCTGATACTCGGAGGAACAGCCAAGGCTTTGTCCCTGTCTGCCTGGGAGGCTGGCACTGCGAGAATGCAGAGTAGGCCGAACGAGGTGGCAGAGAACGGCCTGCATTGTTCCAGCGGTTCTTTGTGTGGTTGTCCTCCTCCCCTGCCGAGGGCCCCTGTGGCCCTGCTCGGCGGGCTCTGAGAGGATGTCAGTTAGATCAGGGAACGCTGATCGTGTAATTATCATGCATTGTTGGTTACAATAAGAACGTTTTTTTTGTTGTGTGTAATGTATTAACAGTCAACTGCCGTGGGATGCTATTGTGTTGTGAATATTATCGAGTGTGCCTTTGAGAGAGGAAGCCTTTTCCGAATCAGTACATGCTCCGTGCCATCCTTCCTGCTCTTACGCCCCTCCGCACCTTTAGCCTGAGACAGCATCATAGGAGGACAGAGCGAGGCAGGGTGTGACGTAGGAGGTTAGTCTGGGAGAGAATTGTATTTGGGCCTAGGGAAAAATCATAAAGAGGTGTAGTGTAGAAAGAGACTAAGGGAAGCAGCTGCAGACACCTCTCTCTCTGTGTCTCTTCTTGCTTTCTCTCTCTCTACGATCTCTTCTCTCTTCTCCTCTTTTCTCTCTCTCTTTCTCTCTCTTTTCCTCTCTTCTCTCTCTCTTTCTATCTATCTCTCTCTGTTTTTTTTCTTTCTGTCTCTCTCTCCCGCTTTCTCCCTCCTTTCTGCTTTCTCTCTCTCTCTCTAATCTTTGCGTTTCTTCTCTGTCTGTCTCTGCTTTCTCTCTCTCTCTTTAAGGGCTTTGTGACTCTGCAGGCAGATCAATTGTGCCGTCAGTTGACTTTCCCATGCAGTCCCCCCCACACTGAGCGCGAGCCCCCAACATCTCTATCTAGCACTCACCACCACACACCAGCACTCACCAACCCCCACACACTCACCCAACCAGTTTTTCACATTTATCACCGCTTCTATCAATATAATTGGAGCAGATCTCTCTCCCCCCCCCCCTTTTCGTGAGTATACTCCTCTATTCTGAGCTATAGATTACAAGTTGTGTTTGTCTTCTGGCCTGGGCCCAGCTAGGCCCACACAAGGCATGTCAAAAGTCAGGGCTGTAAAGCCAACAGTGGAAGCATTACTCGACTCTGCACTGCTGATAAATACTAGCCTCCGACATCAACAGCAGGCTGGGCTCAGCAGGGCTGGGGTCTCCTGCTGGATGACATGGAGGAGGAGAGAGGGGGGGGAGAGAACTCAGGTGAGGAGGCCTGGGGGTCTTTCTCCCTCTGTTCACTGCCATCCAGGTTCCATGTAGTCCTTTGAACCCACTGTACCTACAGTCGGTCATCTCGAGTAATGGCATCATCTGGCGAGGGGTGCTCGTTCAACCTGAAGCGATTACGGAACTTCATCAGGTCAACGCTGAAGGATTAGTCCCAACAGAGCAACAATCCACTGACGATAATACAAAAGTCGAGAGAAAGAGGAAGCTGCTGGGGTTTTTTTTGTTTTTTGTGCCTGACCGTAAGAAGTTGCGTGATCGACAGCGTTAGAAAGATTAGACTGGACAGGTTTGACTGGCTGCGATGCCGTTGAAAACATAACGCCAGTGCATCTGTTACAGCTACATGCTGAATGTGTCCACAGATCTATCAGTGATTGGACAAAATATTTTCTCCTTTTCTATCGCAAAATGCATAGATTGTCTTCCCTGAACAACTTCTGTTATCACCAAGCATCTGGCAAAAAAAGGCAAATGCAAATATGTTCTATGTCATCACTGGTCAGGCAAGTGACCTTGTTTATAAATGTGGTTGAACTGAATGAAAGAGCTGTGTGATTAAGCACATTGGGAAGCAAGCCTGTTTCTACTTTATAAAAGCTTCCAGGACTCTTTTTTTTTTGATGATGCCCAAAATTTGGTTAATGGCCGGATGCAGTAGAGAGAGGTGAGATTAGTCTTTGAGAGGTGTACCCTTTGTGTGTGGAGTGCATATCCAAGCAAACAGATGTTAGGTCTCCGTTCTTTGTTTGGACGCTATCTACATCTTCTACTCTGCCATTTTCCTCTCTGTGTTTTTTGGGCTCGTTTCCTAATGCAGTCTTGTCATGCAGTGAAAACACCCTACTCTGTGATGGGTTCTCTCTGGGTCTAAACATTAACATGTGTGGAAATGTTAGTGAGACATAAACCATATGAGTTCCACTCCTTAACAGTGTGGCTGCGAGGCTGAACTTGGGCAGCTCAGGCCAGGCGTGGGCAGACTGGGCCAGGCTGCTCCTGCAGACCAGTCAGTCAGTAGGAGGTCATTCCTCGCTGTGTAGGTGTGGCGATAAGGCTTCGCGGAGTTCTCGGACACATTTTTGTTTCTCAAAGATGACTGGAATGTTTCAGACCACTAAACAAGTCACGCTAACTTTCTCGTCCATGGTTTGGTTCTAGACCTGCACCTAGATGATCCTAAACCTAGACTATGATTATAGAGGATTATCCTGGGGGTGATGCTATGCCTGGTGGACCGAAGTTATTCTTACTATTCTAATACCAGTCTTAGCGAAGTAATACCAATGGTTTGGCTTCTCCTTTGTTCAGGCCATGTTCTAGGTCTTACAACTGACAGGGTACACTTGTGTGTTGAGAGGTGGATGGATAAGATACTCCAGTCTCAGACTGACTCCACCAGCCCTTTATGAGAGAGGGGAAAATGTAGGTCAGTCGTTCTCAAGAAATCGTCTGGTCGGAGAAAAAGCGTAATAGGTTTAACAGTAACATATTGTATTAATTAGCAATGCTGCACAGTGCGATGCTGGACTCTCTTCCTCAGCCCTGTTATGACTCAGGGTGTTTCCATACCAACCCTTCTCAGAAGGGACACCTGGACAGATGGCTGGATAAACTCTGATTAAACACACATACGCGCATGCATGTAATACTTTCTAAACGTTGATTCAGCACACAGCACCCACGTCTTCTTTGAAACTCTTATTTCATGCTCACATGCACCCTGCAGTCCATTAAACATTGATTCCACACACACCCTGCCATTTCTTAAACTCTGATCCCACACACTTCCATACACCATTACATCCCTGGAACAAAGAGTCCACTTTAACGCACACCCATCTGCCCTCTCAGGTTACTGGTAACTGATGTATGCAGTGGGAGATTAGCTTTGGCTGTAAGTAAAACCTGATTGGGCAGCCAGAGATCACAGACCTGGCCAACAGTCACATACTATCTAATCTACCTGGATACCAACATATGCGGTCGTTGTATATGAACTCAAAGAGTTGAGGTGACACAAATAATTAGTCTTGGACAGGGTGTGAAAGAGATCTTGCAGGTTAGGTTTCAACAATGTCTTCAATTAATTGCGTATGATTCCAGGACTGCTCAGTTTGTGTAATCAAATCATTCTGTGGCATGCAGAGATTATCTCTTGGATTTCCATACTGCAGTTTGTATTTAATCCCTATCTGTTTTAGCTGACTGGGCGTATTAAAAGATTTAGGTTCTGCCAAGAGGCAATCCGGACCCTCTATTTACCCACAAACAAGTCATTTAGGGATATTTTAGGATGTGCCTTTTTTGAACATGCTAAAATGGTGGTCCTCTGTAGTTGCTAGTTCTGTGAAGCTTGTGACAACACATCTTTTGCAATGACTTCACAACTAAGGGAAAGTTTCGAATCGTAGATACATCAGAAACAATATAGTCACAAAAGGAAGACCAAAAAAAGAAGGCTGTTCGATCAATTTAATGGTGATGCAATTGAATGTATTGATACAGTAGAACTGGCCCCTCTAATGCCAGTGTTATTTAACTCTTAACTCACTCATTCTAGCTTCCAAGACTATATGCGGTGTATAGATAATATAGATCAAGTGCACCATTGTGTCTCCTCCGCCCCCCTCATCCACCCGGCCCTCTTGTCTCAAGTGAACAGTTGGTGACCGATTGTTTCTCCCCTCTGGCTACTCGCTCAGTTTACACTGTCACAGAACACCAGCCTGCTCACCTGGACTGACAGAGAGATAGAGATAGAGAGACAGAGAGAGAGAAAGAGAAAGAGAGAGAGAGAGAGAGTGAGAGAGAGAGAGAGAGAGAGTGAGAGTGAGAGTGTGAGTGAGAGTGAGAGTGAGAGTGAGAGAGTGAGAGTGAGAGATCTATCTGCTTATTTTACTTGTTTGTTTTCCCGAAGACTGTGACGTCTCTCTGTCTTGCCTCTATCATCAGAAGGCTATGCAAATGCCGGCGCTTGTCCCTCTATCAGTATCTGACCTGAGATCTTATTTGCCTAGCAGGATGCATTCAGGCACCAGCCAGTTTTATAACAAAGAGCTGTTGAGAATACAGCCAACGCATAAGACTGCTGCAGAGAATGAGGTGGTTCAGCAAGTCATATGTCTAGCCATATCACTGCAGTTATAATGTCTAGCCATATCACTGCAGTTATAATGTCTAGCCATGTCACTGCAGTTATAATGTCTAGCCATATCACTGCAGTTATAATGTCTAGCCATATCACTGCAGTTACAATGTCTAGCCATATCACTATTGTTATAATGTCTAGCTATGTCACTACTGTTATATTACTTATTATATTACGCCATATGTTTCGGTCAAGCCGAATAGAGCAGCATGGCGTGGGGCAGAGCTCTGCATCAAGCTCCCTCTGTCTCTTTGTCTTTCTCTGTCTCTCTATCTCTACGTCTCTCTCTTTTCTGTCTCTCTTTGTCTTTCTACCCCTAGCGGTCTCTCTCTCTTTCTGTTGTTTCTGTTGTTTCTGCTATTCACCCCCGAGTTTCAATTCCCTCACTTCTTCCAGACGTAAAGACGACTGGCAGGCTGTCTGAAAGTGTGCTCCCCTTATCTCCCAGAACCCTCTCACTGCTCTGCCTTCTGTAGCTTCAGAGTAGAGATGCAACTCCCTAGACGTGAAGAACACCCCCCCCCCTCCATCCTTCTCCTCCCTCATTCTCTCTCTCACGCGAGCACACACTCCCGCTCTCCCACCTCCGAGGAAGAAAATCCCAGCGATCGCGGACGTTTTCATTATTTCTAGGTCGCTGTTACCTGGAGCGCGCAAAACCCTCCGCCTTGCATTTTTAATAGACTGTATTTATTAGGGAATCAAAGAGATAGCATTTGAGGCTAGGAAGGCATGTTTCCCCCCCCCCACCACGCCCCTCTGCTCTGCTGTTTCCCCCCTCCAGCCCTGCTCCTCCCTGTCCTGCCACCAGCCTGAAAGAGTGATGGTGTGCTGCGCTCCCAGCGCCTATTTTCCAGCAGCTTGTTGTGTGTGCGCCCCCAGAGCATGCGTCCGGCCAGTAGAGAATCCCCGGCTGAGTGTTGACAGAGGGCCTTCGAGGAGAGCTCATCCGTCTGTGAAATGGACGACGCATCCATCTGTGAAACAGAGGACTCGTCCGTGTGTGAAACGGAGGACTTTGATCATTCTGGGCTGTTTCTCCGACAGATGGATGCAGTCTCGTTCCAGTCTGAAGAGTAGCTGTGGTCTCTCTATTGCTCCCCTCTCTAGAGAGAGGCTGATGTAGCTGTAGTCTCTCTATCTCTCCCCTCCATCCAGCTTACGTAAGACAAGGATGCCCTTCATATGTTTAGCAGTAGCAATATCTATGTACTGCTATTTATTTATAGCTCGTTACAAATCCTGTGACACCTGGAAATTGGCCTTGACAACGAAGGACGCGCTCTCAATAAAACAAATGACGATGTCTCTGATTGGTGTAATGACGGCTAGGATTCACCATGGTTAGTTGTGTTGCACGTGGCAGGCAGGTGCTGGTGTGGAGCTGGTCTGCATCATGTTTGCCAGGACAGGTTGTTCCTGCAACTGCTGTTCAATCTGGAACATGATATTGATCCTTGGGGGGGGGGGGTTTCCTGCCATGAAATGATATTGGATAGTGGAAGTGGACAATAGAGACTAATCATTATCCAAGCTCTGCTTTTGGCCCAGTCAATAGAGGTGTCTGTCAAATCTTTACGCAAGATATGACACGTGAACGCATTTGAAGGAGCATTCGGCGGTCAGAGATTCAGCACAACGCTGAGAAGATAAAACCTGGCATGAGAGCATCAGCCAGTTATCTAACATGATTACAGAACATTGTTTATATCCTCTTTCTTGGCCCTTAGTAACAATACTTTAGTATTACAAAGTGTCAGGTTGAGAAACACCTCTTAATTGTAGATACCAGTCAGACGACGCAACACGGCTGAGTCACAACACGACATGAATGAATGATAACAAATCAAGCGAATTCACTTTAAATAGTCCTAAATATGTAAATCCCATGTCCCTTGCCTCATCGCAAATGAATGGTCTCCTTGGGGCTGTGAGGGGGCTGGGGTGGTGTGTGTCTGTGTGTACGTCCCCTCTCCTAGCACACGTAGCCAGACACACTGCAGAGGCATAGATACCTCCCTTCCTCCTCCAGCAGACTGCACCCCCCCTTCCCCTAATGGTCCCCAGCTATTAATAAAAGATAAGAAGTCAATTAAGGAGCTGTCAATGATGGAGGCACAAAAGGGAGGGGAGGATGTTCTCGTGTTGTTGAATTTCACGCACGCACACACGTCCCACCACCACGCGCACGACATCCATGCACACTCGCACAACACACACTCACAGCATGACCCTGGTCCCATTACATATTTTTCCTATTTCGAGAGGTTATGGAACGACGTGATAAAGCTTCTCTTAGCGGCCTCCGTGCTTCACTCATCTGCTGTTAGAGACAGTGGCAGCCGCTGCACACAGCTGGTTATGAGCTACTCAGCTAGGCCATCTACTGGCATACATTTACTAGACGTGAGCAGGCTGTTTGCATGACTTACCGGCTGAGTAAATGAAATAACGGCAATATGCCCGACTTACTGGCTGAAATTGTTGATGACAGTTTGAAAAATACGATTCACATCAGCCTCATATCAGTGGCTCTGTGTGTGTGTGTGTGTGTGTGTGTGTGTGTGTGTGTGTGTGTGTGTGTGTGTGTGTGTGAGGGGATTACGATCATGTCGAGGGCGTGTGAGGATAGATAGAGACACGATATTTGAGGCAAGCCCAAATTGGGTTGTTATTTCAGATGGGTGTATTTGAGGTTTTCTGACAGGCAGCGTCAGAGACAGCTCTTCCCCCGCAGGCAGGACCCCTCGAGTGTCCAGGCTGAGAGTTCTGACTCTCTGTCACTCCCAGCTGCCATCTCAGACTCAGCATCCTAGGACTGAATATTGGATGAGCTCTGAGGGTTGAGAGTTGTGTGTGTGTTGTTTGTGTGTGTGTGTGTGTGTGTGTGTGTGCGGAGGAGGAGGAGGAGGAGGGGCTTGGGGCTGTAGAGACTTCAAGATGTTCCACAACAAGACAGAGGGTGGAGGATCTGGGTGATCCCCCTCCATCCTCTCCCCCAGAGATGAGGTGGGGGTGAGCTTTGGGTGGAGACTGAGGATGGGGTTGAGTTCGGGGCTGGAGACTGGGACCGAGGCTGGGGCTGGGAGAGGTGCGGTTAACGCTAAGGCCAGGCTGTGAGGCTGGGCGGTGAGGGGTCGGGGGTCAGGGTTGGGACTGAGACATTGGCAAGGCCTTGTTAGGACAAGGGAAACATCCGATCTCGATTCTGGTGGATACCAAGTCTGATGAATTCCTCAGATATTGATGGTTCAAAACCCTTTGAGGCATCATGGCATGGCTGACCTATATGTCTCTTACTGTCTTCTTCCAAACACCGAAGACTCTGGAGGACTTCTCTTCCACTGGCCTCAAATCAGAGCTGTGATAACACAGATGAAACCAGAACTTCCAGGAATCACAGTCTTGTTATTAACAGTCGTGGTAGAAGGAGAGAGAAGGTCTGGGTTGGGTTAAACTTCACTCCTGGAGGAGAAACGCTCCTCTTTACAGTGTGTGTGTGTGTGTGTGTGTTTTACAGTGTGTGTGTGTGTGTGTGTGTTTGTACAGGAGGTGTGTGTGTATATGTGTGCATAGTAGGTACAGTATGTGTTTTGATTTGGACATTCTATAGCCTAGGCCTCCCCCTTCAGCCAGTCCTTACCCTTCACCCAGCCAGTTGTTATGTATCTTGCTCCTTCACCCTCTCTTTACACCCTGGTCCATGCTATTCTAGTTCTCTCTCTTCCACCCTGTGTTCTCTTTATCCAGGTTCATGGTCATCTGTCTCTCTCTCTCCTTCTTTACCTCACCCTCTCCGTGATGGACTATGGAAAACTGTTCAAAAAACAGAAGTAGCAATGTCTTCACTATAAAGATATTTTGTGTGTGTGTGTGCGAGAGAGAGAGAGAGAGAGAGAGAGAGTGCGTGCCTGTGTGTTTGAGAGAGATTTTGTGTTTGTGTGTATAAAAGAGAAAGAGAAAATGTGTGCATGTACATAGAGAGCGTGTGTGTGTGTGTGTGTGTGTGTGTGTGCGTGCGAGAGAGAGACAGAGAGAGAGATATTGTTGTTTCCCAGTGCCTGCTGCAGTGTAGGAGTTGAGCCATGGTGGTGGTGAGGGGTGTTGGTTAGGAATGGCATGGCATGCCCTTAAGTCCAGCCTGCATGTGTGTGATCCAGGAGATTTAACAGGGGGCTGTGTGTGTACATGTTTATGTGTATATGTGTGTGTGTGTGTGACAAATCCAGGGTTTTTGCCAGTGTGTGTCGTCCCTCAGAGAAGGATGACTGGGGGGTTTAAATAGAAGGAATGCTGTGTCCTGCTGTCTTGTCCCTCTCAGGTTACCAGACGCTGCAGGCGGGGGAGGGAAGTGTGTGTGTGTGTGTGGACGGTGTGTATGTCTATGTGTGCTGGTTGGCATTAAGATGGTGTGTGTGTGTACCTGTGTGTGTTCGGGTGGTGGAGGACATGGTGTGTGTGTGTTGGCATGGTGGAGGACATGGTGTGTGTGTGTGTGTTGGCATGGTGGAGGACATGGTGTGTGTGTGTGTGTGTTGGCATGGTGGAGGACATTGTGTGTGTGTGTATGTTGGCATGGTGGAGGACATGGTGTGTGTGTGTGTGTGTGTGTTGGGATGGTGGAGGACATGGTGTGTGTGTGTGGGTGTGTTAGGATGGTGGAGGACATGGTGTGTGTGTGTGTGTGTGTTGGGATGGTGGAGGACATGGTGTGTGTGTGTGTTGGGATGGTGGAGGACATGGTGTGTTGTGTGTGTGTTGGGGTCCATAGTGCCCCTGCCACCCCCCTTCCCTACATCTCTCAGACTGTCACACCAGTAGTTCCTCTCTTGTCCTTCTCCCTGATACTGGGTCTCCACATAGATGGTAAACAAACACACACACACACACACACCCAAGCCATGAAGGATCGGAGGAAGAGGATGTGTGTACGGATGGACGATGTATGGCTCTTGATTGTTGGATGGATCGTTAGAGGGATGAATAGATGGACCGATGGATGAGTCTCCACCCCTCATCTCTATCATCACCTTATTCCCCCATCACCACCGTCATCCCTATCGTGACTAACATCACCGTCATCCCCATCGTGACTGATATCACCGTCATCCCCATCGTGACTAACATCACCGTCATCCCAATCGTGACTAACATCACCACCGTCATCCCCATCGTGACTGACATCACCGTCATCCCCATCGTGACTGACATCACCGTCATCCCCATCGTGACTAACATCACCGTCATCCCCATCGTGACTAACATCACCGTCATCCCCATCGTGACTAACATCACCACCATCATCCCCATCGTGAGTAACATCACCACCGTCATCCCCATCGTAAGCACTCAGCACTCATAAATGGTTGGACACCAGTTCAAATGTTTGGAGAAGCGGAATAACAACAGTAGACACGCCTTTCACCTCGTTAAATTCACCCTGTGGTTTTGCTTCCCTGACAGCAGGCAGGCTTTTAGACGTTCTGATTTACGATGTCGACAACATGTCTGTTTTTAAAACAGGAGGAGCAGATGTTGTCTGTATACAAATGGCAACATTTTGTCTGCTCTCCTTTTTGAACTAAGCTGTTTCGCTGAGCCAAGTGATCTGCTTTGGGCTGTAATGAACACCTGTGGTCCACATCATCATCCTGTCTGGTGCTCACTTCCTGTGCTCCAGCTCCCCACTTCCTGTGTAGAATGGGCACGGAAGGTGGTCTGCATTACAGGTAACCCACTTCCCCATTAACCAGAATATTGGTTTGTCTCTCATGGAAGCATGGGTAAAAGCCTTCACACACACACCAGCAGATCAGAGATGAAGGTTTCCTCCATGAAAAGACAGATTTCCATGGTAAACTGGAGATGGTAACTTACAACCAGCGAGTCCAGCATCTAGCTGAGGATCTGGACAGCCTATCAGGAACAGCCTGCTCTAGAGATAAATGGAGGATCTTCAAGGCCTGGCTGTTGTGTTTCTGCTCACAAAACGTCTACTCAGGTCTAAGTTTAGCCAGTCCAGTTTGGAAGACAACAGGCTAGACTGTTTCGATTTGAGACTAAGGTTAGACGATATTCCACACCTTGTATGTGAAGAATGTTTGTTCGTATGTGCGGGAACGTGCATGTGTGTAATGAGAGAGGGAGGGATTGGAGGTTTGAGCGGAATAGAACGAAAGAGAGACAGGGACTACCGAGACCAAGAGAAGACACTGAGGACTGGAGACGTTTGTGTTTGTCCCAGGATGGGAAAAAAACCCATTCAATTAGATGACAGGGACCTTGACTCCTTAATATCTGACTCCAATTTAGAAATGTGCAAGCATGTTATCTGTGACCTCGAGCGCTAGACAGTCAGTGACATGAAACTCAGATGGAGGTCAAAAATCACATGCTTGAAGCTGATCGTTTATCTCTGCTATGGATATGGACTCCACCACCACCACAGTATGCAAACAGACCCCCCGAAGGCGACGGATTTCGCGGCATGGAAAGCCACACTGTAAGTGACACAGTAATACAAATTGGATCTTCACCGGTTTACTCATCAGCTGCCTACAGGATGCCTTCGCGAGACAAGGGGGATATGTAAACACGCGTTGGAGCACTCAGTTGCGGTCTGCTACTGCCTGCGGACACTCGGTGCATCCTAGAAATACGTTACCAGGCCGAGAGGATCGCTGCCATGTGATGGGATAATGAGAAACTCAAATGTGTCAAACGTGAAAATGAACAGCGATTTCGAAACTTCTGTAGATTCACATGAACACGGTTGTTTGAATGATCCTTTCAGAGTCTTCCTGGGTTGACTACCCTCTTCCTGTTCAGACTGTCTCTCCAGAGGTGTGGCTGTTACCGTACGTCCACATTACTATCACAGGCTCAACGTAACATGTAATCTGGATGTCCAACAACTTGTGATCTGCATGTCAACTACTACCATGCAATCTACCGATCCAACATGCATTTCTAAAATCGGATCTAGACACGTGTAATCTGCCGTCTCATCTAGTAACATGTAATCTAGTTTGAACTAGTGGCATGCAATCTATAGTCTCAATCAGTAGCGTGTAATCTACATGTCTAACTAGAAGCATGTCGTGTAGAGGAATGCAGTGATGTG
Source organism: Plecoglossus altivelis (assembly GCA_036571765.1). Lineage (NCBI taxonomy): Eukaryota > Metazoa > Chordata > Actinopteri > Osmeriformes > Plecoglossidae > Plecoglossus > Plecoglossus altivelis. The sequence goes on from BROE01000009.1 coordinate 8,416,382, forward strand.
AGCAGCGCTGTGGGGCTACGCCTGTGTCTGCTGATCCATGCATGTGTGCATCCCTGAGAGATGCATTCAAACCAAACGCACCCGCCGGGATTCTGCCACGGAAACCTTCTCCTCCCGACCGTGTCTGACGGAGGGGGATTCGTAATGACGGAGTGAAACTGATAACATCCAGTTGAGAGCGGATGGTTCATTCCTGTGCAGAGCATCAGGTGTGAGGCAAGCTCAGGTCTGGAAGGCCACAGTGACTTGGATTACCAGAGTGTGTGTTTGACCAGGCAGGTGTTTGATGTGGACGGGGAAGAGGAGGGAGTAGAGAGAGGAGGAAGGTAGAGGATAAGATGAGGGAGAGATGGAGAAGGAGGAGGGGTGGGGATGGGAGGAGGAGAGTAGGGGATGAGTGGAGGGGAGGAGAAGAGGAGTGGAGGGGATGAGTGGAGGGGAGGAGAAGAGGAGTGGAGGGGATGAGTGGAGGGGAGGAGAAGAGGAGTGGAGGGGAGGAGAAGAGGAGGAGAGGAGAGTAGGGGAAGAGAAGAGGGCATGAGCAGAGGAGAGGAGGGTAGGGGATGAGAGGAGGGATGGTAATGTCATTAAGGACGTGTGGTGCAGTGTCAAGTGTCCTGGGCTCACTATTATCGGAAACAGCAAATCCCACGGATGAAACTGAACCTCTGGATGGAATGCAGCTACCTCCCTCTCTCACTCACTCTCTCTCCCCCCTCTCTCTTTCACTTTCTCTATTTCTCTCTCTTACCCTCTCTCTCTCACTCTCTCCCTCTCTCTCTCTCTCTCTGTCTCACCCTCTCTCCTTCTCACTCACTCTCTCTCCCTCAACCCCTCTCTCTCCCTCTCTCTCTTTCCCTCTCTCCATCTCTCTCCCCCCTCCCTCTCTCCCTCTCTCTCCCTCTTACTCTCTCCCCCTCGCTCTCACCCTCTCTGTCTTTCCCTTTCTCTTTCTCTTCTCTCTTCTTCTTTCTCTTTCTCTTCTCTCTTCTTCTCTTTCTCTCTCTTCTCCCTTCCTCTCCGTCTCCTTTCGCCCCTCCTTTCCCTTGACTCTGGTCCCACTTCTTCACTTCCTTCCTCTTTGCCAGCCTCCGTCCAACCACTGCTATGTGCCTACAGGCCGGCTCTAGCAGTTATCTAGTCAACCAGCCACCTAGTCAACCAATCACCCTGTCTGTCACCAGACCACCTAGTCACTCAGTTACTTATCCTGCCTGCCAGCCAGCCAGTGGAAGCTGCACACACACTCATACACATGCACTCATGCATGCACATACATGCACAAAGACATGTACACTCAGATATGCATGCACCCACGCGCACGTGTGTGTGTGTGTCAACATGATTGTCTGTCTTTGCATGTGTCCGATTGTGTTTCTGTGTGTGTGTGTGTGTGGCATGTGCCTTATTTATGTCTCTGTGGTCATTTGTGTGTGTTGGCGAAGGCGAAGTGGAATTTCGCCGTGCATTTCTTCTTGGCTGTGAAGCGTGGCTTCCAGTGGTTCCAGAACACAGCTGTAGAGAGATCCTGTGGGCCTCTATTGTTTTCGCCATAACCATTCTTTGTATCAAAGAGGGAACAGAGAGATAGGAGGCCTCGCTGTCCATTGTCTCCCATGGGACATTGTCCACCTCCGTCCCCGTCCCCCCCAGTCCAGCAGCCTTGCTGCCTCTGTGTGGCTTCGACAGCCAGGACAGAGGCCAGCGGCAGCCTGTTGGTCAGTGGAAGAGATGAGGAAAAGAAAGGCACATGAGCAAAAATGGGTCAACAACATAGATCCTCTTATGAAATAGTTATATTATGAGTTCAGTGTGTTTGAGTGTTTCCTCTTCTGAGGCGAGCCCTGAGTGCTGTGAGCTAGTTATCCCCATGTGGAAGTGAGGAGGAGGGGGAGTGCGACTGGTGCGGAGGGCCCCTCTCTTTCAGGTCCTACAGTGGGGGCCACTGACCAGGCTCCCTTGTAAGAATGTGGATGAGGTTGTTCTGTGGGGTTAACACCCTGCAGGCGGGGTGGACTGGAGAGAAAGTGTGTGAGAAGCAGGGTGTGTGAGGGTGTAATTGTGCGTGTTTGGCTCGGGTGTGTGTGTATGTGTGCATGCATTGAGACCAGGGTGGCGTGTGTGCATAGATATATGTGTGTGTGGGACTACGATAGTGCGTGTGTGTGTGTGTGTGTGTATTTGTGCATGGGTATGTGTTGCTGAGTGTACATGCTTCCACGTGTGTGTGTGTGTGTGTGTTGTGTATTTGCGTGTGTGAGAGACCAGGGTTGTGTGTGTGTGTGTGTGTGTTGAGTCCAGGGTACAGGACAATGTGATCTCTCTCTGGGTTGTTTCTATTGTATCTGAATGCGTGGCCAAACCCTGGCCAGGAGAAAGGCCCTCATTCAGCCTCCCTCTCCTGCAGAACTGCTATTGTCATCCCTTTCTCCATCTTGCTCCACGCACCTCGTCCCCCTCTCTCCCCCTCTCATTCCTCTCTCCCCCGCTCATCCCTCTCCAATCTCATACCTCTCTCCCAAGATGTCTTGTCCTGACTTCTAGACGTCTGGTTTGCAGTCGTTGCATTGTTTGTCTGTCCCTCAAAAATATCATCATGTCCTTCAATGGACATTATGACTTCAAACTGACTGAAGGGCTATTATCTGGCTTCTCTGAGAAACTCTGTTTCTCTCTCTTTTTCTCTAACGCTCTATCCCTCTGTCTTTTTCTTGATCTCTTTCAATATCTCTCTTTACTCATGGATCTCTCTTTTCCCCTCTTCCTCTATCTATTGATCTCTCTCTTTCTCTCTCTTTCTCTCACTCTCTGTCACTCTCTCTGTCTTTCTCTCTCTCTCTCTTGCGCACTCTCTCTCTCTCTCTCTCTCTCTCTCTCTCTCTCTCTCTCTCTCTGGACTCTACCTTGAATCTCTCCTTTCCTGTTTTCAAAATAGTTGACTTTGCTGGATTCGCCAAGGTCAGCCTCTGCGTGTACTGTACATTCTACCCTGCAGGACGCCAGCAGAACCTGAACCCCTCCCCCTCCCCTCCTCCTCCCCACTTACCCCCTTCCTCCTCCCTGCCTCCCCTCCCAGCACGCCCCTTACCCTCCACCCCAGACCCCTACAGACAGTCTCTCTGTCCCATCTACAACCCTGTTCATCCACGCGTACCAAAGCCACATGTGCCAGTCAAGGAGCATGCAGGTGTGAAGATGTTAGGCCTCAGCTCCGTGGGGTGATTGGGACGGCTGCCATGATGTCACAAACACAGACCACCATGGGGTTCTGAAGGAGGTTTGGGACGCAGTGGCTGGTGGACTTATTGAAAAGAAACAGCTCCTTGAAAAGTGACTCGAGAAATCGTGACAGGCGTGTTAACACCGCCGCCAGACATAACAATGGCGGCCTAAACAAAGCTTGAGTGGCCCCAAACCCCTTCACCCTGAGCCCCCCCCCC